>OX596382.1:121572808-121948308 GCA_951394425.1 Tipula unca
CGTTTGATGGTCCGATGAAGAAAATCGAGAGCATCCCATTAGTGGTAATTAGCAGAGATACTGTTTGAACTCCGAAAGGCTGACTTATTAATTGTAACATGCCTGAAAAGAAATTAAGTGCCAAAATTACTGTAGCAACAAGCAACGGATTATAAAATTTGAAAATTTAAGGACAACTCTGTATCACCTGCTGGAAGTGTTGACTAAATTGGACAACTATATGTGCAGTAGACATAACCTGAACAATGATATTATTAAGTAATTTTATATAGAAAGTTGGCACCTTCCTCCGCCCATCGAGTAATAAAAGCAGTCTCTTATAAAGTTGAACAGCCATCAATACATCGAGTAACTTATGCTCGTTAACTTCCAGGGGTACATTCGAAATACATTCGATCGTATAATATATATATACAGAGTTGCTGGTCCATGTTGTTGGACAATTTGTTTATATGTACATTAAAATGAATGATTAACGTTCATGAAAATGATGTCTTGCGAAATGATTAAACAAAACTTAAGAAATTCAGCTTTTAGTTAGATGTTATGTTAGTTATATGTGCACATGTACATGAAGCACGTTCATCACTATACATACATTAATCATACATAATTTATGAATTATTTATTCCACTATCCACTATACTGTATCCATGTATACATATACTAACCAAAAAGTAAACAAAACAATAAGAGAGAACATATAGAGAAAATCAATGGGTTGTGTTCCAGTGTTAAGCGCATGGACTTATGGGAAATTTTTGGTAAATTGAATTTTTTATGATAATTTTTCTAGACACGATATATCCATACATGTATGCATATACAAAAGAAAATGGTTAGATTTTCATTTAGTAAACAAGTTTATTTTATAACCACATGGAGCACTATACAAAATACATAAAACTATTGAACATTGTAAATTGTCTATACATTTATAAGCGTATATGAAGATATATATAAGAAGAAGAAACCTGAAATCTTAAATTATTTAGAGTTTCAAAAAATTCATGTGAATTTGTAGAAATACCTGAAATATTGAAGTCTGCGGCATCTCTGGGCCGGAACTACTGTAATTATCTCCGACAGATATTACCGTTTGCCGTTATTTCCCGATTTTTTTCCCAGCAACTATTGGTTTGAATCGCAATGATGGTTGACTATGTTGGATTGCCTACAAAATGTTTAAAAGCTTATAACTCGTGACTTGTTCATATACGTTTATATTTATAGGTCCTTCATCTTCAAATATGTAATTAATTTTTAAAACACGCTAAACAAAAAAATTTAGACATTTTAATAACAAACGCGACAAAGTCTATTATCGCACTAATGACGAAGAGCATGCACACACCAGGAATGGGTATGGAACACTAACAACCAACCAAATTTCCATTGAACGAAATTTTTAAGAAGAAAATCAATATCTGTATTTTTAATTACCGCAAGGCAAAAAATAAAAAAGCTCATAGAAGCCAAAAAAAAAAAACGAATGTAGCGAACGAACAGGTAAACTGCATGTAAGTTAAATATGTGACATTTATTGTTCGAAAGTACATATACATAAGAAACTTTATGTTGAAATACATAAAGAATTACGAATTTAGGTACGAGTACCTACGTACATATATAAGTTTTAAATTTCGTCTGCGAGGTGAATAATCAAATTAATTACATGTACGTATAAGGAAATTAGAAATATAGGTTTGGCTTCAATTAAACGTTTCGAAAAGTTTAGCAAATTTAATATTTGCCAAAGTTTTCAATATTGTATTGTTTTTTCAATTAAGAATTGATTCAATATTTTTTACAGTCGCGTAACAAAAGCTCTCAACCAGTATAGATGTTTACTAGAACGCTGGCGAAAACAGGATAGTGAAACCTAAATGTGGATTGTTCGCCCAAATAGGAAGGTATAATAATATGCTGCGAATTCAAAGAGATGCAGAAAACAAAAATAGATACCAGCCGGCCTTTCCAAGCACTCACATATTAAAACACGCGAGAAATTGTTTAGCATCGATGCACGATCATTTTTCGTGAGTTGTACTATGTCACTGCTTGGAAAGGCTGGCTTAAATTTAGTGTCGAGAAATTATAACATTTTTGTATACTGTATTCCTTCTTTTCAGGCGATTTTACAATTTTCACACTGATTGGTAAATTGATAATTTTAACAGATTTCTGTAGTTTTAATTTTGTACTGCTCACTCTGGTTTAAATATAACGGGCGGCCACTCGGCATTACGATATGTAGTTGTAATGACCACCTTTCATGTTATATAGGTTTTTTACCACACTAATGGGAAAAGTTGTTGACAGGAACGATTTATAAATTAAATTATATTACAATTTTAATTATTTTACGATCCAGTGCGTTTGAAATCTGCCGCAAAAGAGAACATACAGATTCATAAAATATTGATTATGCCTCAATCACATCAGTATCATGGTTAGTCTTATGGTTAGAGTTGCAGCTACAGAGCATGGTGTGGAAACGTCGATGATTCGATCCTCACCAGGGCATTTGTAGTGTTTATGACGGATATTTATTTGAATCGATGACCGAAGTTGATGCGACGTGAGCAAAAATCAAAGAGGATCAGAAATGAGCAAAGACGCGGCGAGAGTGAGAGAGAGAGAGAGAGAGAGAGAGAGAAAAAAAAATGTTCATGCAACTACCCACTATGGAATGTTCGACGGTTGCATTGAACATATAAACGCAACTAGGTTGCCAGGGAAAGATCAGTCAGTTTTAATTCAACCAAGTGGAACTAGAGTGAAATTATAAAGAGCTTTAAAAGTTCTGAAAAAAGTAACTTACTCAAACAAGTGTTTTATTGCAAAATCCCTTACGAGCCCTTAGAAGTGCCTGAAATTCGTGACAATTTGGTATCAGAAGTGGGGTTTTGCAATACACAAAGTGTATTGCACATCTCAACAGCTAAAAAAAAGAGTTGGAGGATCGGGGATTTCCAACGGAGGGCAATAGGACCAAGCTATATTTAACGCGTCAAAATGCGATTAAACGTAACCATGAGGACGCAGGTAATGAAAGTAGAGACACTGTAACATTGTGACCATTATCACCAACAGTACAGGTCATAGTATCACGGTCATGATCACCGTGTCACAACTACCCTCGACGAAGGATTCATCAGCTCTATCCAACGAGAACGATGGGCTACTTATCGAAATCAAAACGGAGCCAGAAGCGAAAGATCAACAAGCTGAAATAGTAACTGCTTGAACTGCACAACCAGAAGAACAGACAAACATTGGAGCAGTTCTTAACGCCCTGCTGTTACAAATGAATCAGCAAAATGCGAAATATGATCAGCTAAACTCTGAAATGAAACAGCAGACGCAACAATCCAGCCAACAATTTGTTCAACTAACCACTAGTTGGACCATCAAATGCAACAACAAAATACGAAGCTGGAGTAGGTGGAGAAGGTGGAGGCAGATATGGTAAACAGGCTAAAACAATTAGAGGGCAGGATGAAGAGGTTGGAAGCCAGCTTCCTCGCACCACACCGATACTCCGATACGAAGCAGAACAAACCACATCAATAGAACCGCTTCCTGGAGGCCATAATAGGAATTTGAAACCTACATCGTTTGAGGGCAAAACTCCTATCGAGAACTCAAGTTACAATTTCAAGCAGCTGTGCAATATATAACGGATGGGGTCCAGAGGAAGGGCTTAATGCCTTACCCTTGGCACTAAAAGGGAAATCCACTTGATTCTGTAGAAATTGGACTTGAGGCATGGACAGTGCCATGTCCCGGAATTTTCCAAAATCCAGCTGCATAATAGGCGACAACAACTAGAAGAACGCCAAATAATCAAGCTTACTGTAAAGTTCCGGGTGATGTTTTAAATGAACTTACAGTGGATGCATTCATTAACGCCATAAGGGACGACCAGCTGGAGCTTCACTTGAGAACAGCAGCAAAAGGGAAAAGCATAAACTAGGTCTTAGGATCGGCGTTAGAATACGAGGCAGCTAGAGCCAGCCTAATTTCTGATTCCGTTAAGCTACGGAAGCTTGAGGTAGAAAATATAGCGCAAATAGAGTCGATGATAGAAGCCAAAATAAGACGATTATCACAAGGCTTCCAGAACAATAGGCACCGGAGATCTCGATCTCAGTCTAGAAGTTTTAGAAGGCAACAACCTGGGCACTATATCAGAGAATGCAAGCAGCTGAACAGAGCAGATAGACAAGCCAGAAAAATTGTCGCAATAAACAGCCAGAAAGATTGCGACATATAGTTGCGACGCAGTAGTATAGTGAAGCAGATGACTTAATCTACTGGGGATCAGGAAAACTAAGTGCCACCAGCTTTGCGAGGGGAAAGCTGGTGAAAGAGGGAGAATGGCCCAAGATTACTGTTATGATTGCCCAACTTGTGAAGGACTGCAACAGCTTAGTTGTTAATGACGCATTAGAGAAACTGCTGTGTTCACCTTGGATACATGTAGCTTCACCTTAAATACTTATCTGTTATACGTCCTGACATGGGGTACCGGTAGACTTTTATATTTTAAGAACTTATATATCATTGCATGGCTGGTTTCGAGCCATTACGAAGGAAAAAGTAGACTTACCACAGATGTCCGAAAAAATGTCTATGCCAGAATTAACGGTGACCCTGAGGGTAGTAAGGTAGGAATAGTGGAGCCAAAATAGTAAGAGATTGTATATTATGTGGGAGATCGGAGAACCCCGGTAAAACACATGTCAAAAATATACTAATGAGAGTAATGAACGTGAGTTCAACAGTAAGCGCGATTAAGGAAGAAAAAGTGATTGGCAAAGCTGAGAAGGTCAATTTCATCACAAATTGCGTACCGAAAGAACAACTTTTCAAGGCAATACATCCAGCGAGGAAGCGGGTCTTTGGCTCATTATCATCTCGCGGGAACCGATGAAAGAATTGGCCGACGTCCTCGCCATTAATGATGAGAAACACTGATATAGTGTAACATCGGAAATGTGTCTCCAATTCGACAAGTGCCAAGAAGATTACCGCTAACTAAGTAAGAAGAGGCCGAACTACTGATAAAAAAAATGCAGCACGATGGAATAATCGAGAAGTCTAGCAGCTCGTGGAGCTCACCAGTAGTGATTGTTTAAAAGAAGGATGGTTCGATAAGGTTTTGTGTCGACTACCGCACACTGAACGACATAACCAAAAACATAACTACCTATTGTCACGTAACGATGATATCTGTAACACGTTATCAGGAGCCAACAGCTTCAGCTAGCCAGATTTCAAAAGTGAGTATTTCAAGGTAGCAATTCATGAGTACGACAAAGAAGAAACAGCCTTTTCTGCAAGAAATGGCCTGTACCAACTTTTAGTAATGCCATTTGGATGGAGCATCTGATTGTTAAAATTCTATCAATAAGTCCTGCAAACTGCCAAACGGATTGAAATAGAACGTGTCAAAATTTAGTATGAGCTACCATACCGTTTGCCTGCGGCTGGTAGGCGGTGGTACGATTCCTATGTGCGCCTATTAATCGCGTTAGTTCGGGGAAGAGTTTTGGCTTAAACGGGCTGCCTCGGTCAGTTGTGATTTCAAGGGGTATTCCATACCTTGAAACATAATGCTCGACAAAAGTCTTAGCAATAGTGGCAGCGGTGCTATCTCGAATGGGGTATGCCTCAGGCCATCGAGTGAATCGATCAACTATGGTGAGTATATAAATATTATCCTTCGGATGGTGGGAGTGGTTCCACTGCATCCATATGTATATGTTCGAACCTTGTTGCTGGAAGATCAAAATTTCCCGGTTGTGACTTCGTATGCCTTTGCACCTTGCTTAACTGGCATCCGATACAACTGCGAACCCAATTCGAAATGTCGCTGTTCATATTCGGCCAAAAATACCTACTTGAAATTAATTTTCGGGTAGCGTAAATGCTTGGATGAGAAAGACCATGTCGATGTTTCACAATATATACTCAAATCGGAGAGGATGGTGAGGTCTATTTTAAAAATAGAACCCGCAGGACGAGATGAACTATCAAGTGTAGTTTTTTCAATTCATCATCAGACTCTTGAACCTTAGCTAAATCATCAAGTGTTAGCTCCGAAATTTTGTCTATTTTATCAACGTGGTCACATAGTCGTGACAAAGTATCAGCAACCACGTTGTGCTTGCCCGAGATATGTTGCACATCCGTCGTAAACTGTGCAATGAAGTCAAGATGGCGAGTCTGCCGTGGACTCTTTTCGCTCAGTGATGTGATTGCTGTGGTAAGAGGTTTTTGATCCGTGTAGACGGTAAATTTCCTACCTTCTACGAAATACCTAAAAATTTTTATTGCTATAGATAAATAGCAAGCAGTTTTTTGTCAAAAGCTGAATATTTACTCTCTACTGCAGATAATTTGCGGGAAAAGAACCCTAAAGGTTGCCAACATCCTTCATTCATCTATTGTAACACTGCTCCTATGGCAATGTATAAGCATCTGTGGCAATACTAAGCTTCGAGTTAGAAAGGGGATGGGCTAACATTGCTACGTTAGCAAGTGCACCTTTTATTTTGACAAACGACTCGTTATAGTCGTCAGGCCAAGTCGAAGAAAATAAAATAGAAGAATAAGATAATAAATCGGAGATAGCAATACGGCTATAGCTGGGGAATGAAGAATCGCTGAATTTGCCTTATGGAGGATGGAGTAGAAAATTCTTGTATGGCTTCGTCGACTCGCCGTGGCGAAGGGTAATATGCCATCTGTGGTAATATGGTGGGTGAGGAACTCTAAAGCGAATACTCCGAATTCGTATTTTGCAACTTGGATGTTTATTCCAAATTTGACTAATCTTTCAAATAACTCTTTGAGATGAAGTTTGTGCTCGTCCTCATTTGTACTAGCCACAACTATATCGTCTATGTAGACATATACAAAATCCAAACCTTTGACCACTTTATTCATGAAGCGTTGGAAGCTCTGTGCAGCCTTCTGAAGACCAAAGGGCCTTCTCGTAAATTTAAATAATCCAAATGGTGTGGTAATAGCCGTTTTAGGCACGTCTTCGGGCGCAATGGGGATTAGATGATACGCTCTTACCAGGTCAATTTTAGAGAAAACTTTGTAACCTTCCAGGTGCATATAAAAATTCTGTATATGTGGTATCGGATATCGATCGGGTTCGGAGACGACATTTAGGCCTCAATAATCTCCCATCTGTCCCATTTTTCTTCTGGACCATGTGAAGTGGTGATGATACCGCAGAAGATGACGATCGGCATATGCCTAATTGTACCATATGCTCGAACTCGGCAAACGCTGTCTTGTGTCTTACAGGATCCAGGCGGCGTGGTCTCGAAAAAGACCGCCGGCCTTTTCTATAAATATGATGAACCACACTATGTTTCGGTGGATGATTGTAGAAACATCTTCAGAATTTCACCATATCCATTTTTAGCGGTTAGTAGGATAGGTGTAGGTGTTTTAACCTTAGCTGTCATTGCCTTTACAGCTAGGCTAGTCGCTGGATCAAGTAACCGTCTTCCACGTAGGTCGACGAGAAGACCATATTTTGTCAGAAAGCCAGCACCAATGAGTGGTCTGTCTACTAACGCGATCGTGAAAATATGAGGAAATTGTTGGCGTAAGCCTACATCTACATTCAATAATTTGGACCAGTATGTGTTAATTACTGAACCGTTGGCGGCGGAAAGTACAAATCTAAGATTTTTTTTCGCTGCGTTTCCACGGAAACAGTTTACGGGTAGCACGGAAATATCGGCACTGGTATCTACAAGAAAAAGGGTGTCGTTTGTTACATCTTTAATAAAGAGGCGGCGATTATAATCTATCCGATTTATTGGTTTTTTGATGATGACTGGTTTGTAGATACATAACGATGATGGCGTTTGCAAGGCAAATAACATTTCCATGCCTGATTGCCGAATTTATGATGGTAATAGCAGACTCCCTGATTGTCGATGAAACGACGTCTGCTTCCACTCCGTGGTCTTCTTGAAGAAATGGCGAGATTCACTTCGCGGCCTTGGTGAGCAGTTGCGTCCTACTGACATCTGCCCGAATTTTGACTCTATACTAGCGAGTCTAGCTTCGAGTCTAGTTAAGACTGAGTCAGTTGGATGCTGGGAACTAGTCGAGGGAATATTTTGTACGGATGATACGCTGGGCCTATAGTTGCCTCGTAAATTCGGTCTGCGATTTCCAGGATATCGTCAATTGATTTGTCACCAATTGCTGTTAATGCGATGTACAAGCTTTTAGGAAGTCTACGAGGCCAAAAGGTTCGAACCAGTTGCTCGTCGTACGATTCACCCACCAGGTTTCGCATGGACCAACCTCTGAGGGTTTTCTATCACCCAATTCAATTCCATCAACTAATATTTCGAGGCGACGTCCCGCTGATGGAGTATGATTTTTTGTAGTATCAGCACAGACATTCGCTAAGCTAAATTGTGCTTCATCTTGCGCGAACCAAACATTAGAATTATCAGTCCAAAAATCGGGAAGTTTAACTCGCGAAAAATCTACTGCAGGGAAACGTGTAGAATCGGCTGTTTGGGTCGCATCTGTCTTACCGTCTGACATTTTCTTTACTAGGTTATAATTTACGCACCAGAAGAAAAACAATAAAGAAAAACAATCGAAAATAGGTTACAGTGCGTTACATAATGATCAGATATTGCGTGAACGGGTGCGTTCCTTTATGTATAAGTTTGTTTGAGATGTAGAGTTGTTACAACGATGATATGCAGATCGACCTAATTGAACAAAAATATCTGTTATACATATTAGGAAGAGGATGCCCGTTATGTCTCTTCATTTTTTTGAATTATTGCCAGATTTCTGCGGCATTAGTGGGCTATTGCTATTTTCCCATCTTAAAGTAGGCTGGCAGGGTTTATGATAGATTATTTACCACCTTTACCTAAAAAAAGATTTAAAAATGTGCTTTGTCTAATGGGGACGTCCTATTCACGTAGTTAACTTGAAAGGGTCTGAGAGACCGTTTTGGAAGGCTTTAGCGGCGGTCTTATAGTTTATACTTTTAATATAATTGCTGCTGCTACTCCCAAGTATTCCAATCTTTGTAAAATTTGTTAGCCTTATCCGAAATCATAACACGGGTTGAAGCCGGCCCACAAGATAGTGAAATTTACAATACTTTCGCTTGAATTGCTACTAATATACGTATGTACATAAATTTCTACCGTGTTTTTTTTTGGTCTATTAAATATAACAGGCGAATTTGAAATACATTACACAACATTTTCATCGATTATATATTATTCACCCGCGGTTTGAGTGTTTAAGCGCGTACATATGTATATTCGTTAAAAAGTGACTGTAAATGTTTATCACATAAAAATCATTTTAACTGTGAATATTAAATGAATACACCTTTTAAATAAAATAATAATTCATTTTTTAAGCGCACGAAGAAAATAAAATTTCAATTTCCCTCCTTTTTTTTTTTTTTTTTTTTTTTTTTTTTAATTTTTTCATTCATCTTGAGAGTAAAGTGTGTTGTATGTATATACAGATGGATGCTGTGTTATGCCTCATTCCATACACATACGTATATACATATAGTACCAAAAAATATGTTGTGTATATAAAACATATATCGTATCTAAATGGATAAACTCCTTTTATGAAAATTGAAATTGAAGAAGAAGGAAAAAAGAAAAAATATTCGAATAAATTATGAAAAATGTATCGATAAAATAAAATAGCAACGAGTTGAGTTGTGTGACTTGATATCAGGATACATATATACATATATACCGTCGTACAAAATGTACTTGGTAAAATTTACAGTTTTATGTAAAGAAATTAGTTCCGATACACATACTCGTACTCATGTACATACACAAATATTTATGTGAGATGAATTGTACATAAACAAATTATTATTAGTATATATACTTTTCTTTTTTTTATTTCCAGGAGATCTCACGTTTCGATATGAATTTCGATTTATTTGAAAATTTTCATTTTTTGAAAGGTTGATAAATTTTTATCGGAATCAATAAGAGAAATTGATCAATTCAAGTGATTAGATTTGGGAATAGTACTAAAAAAATATTTATGTACACTTACCTGTACACATATTATAAAAATTATTTAGTCGAAATTAAATATATATAAATATACATATGTATGTGTTTGTCTTATATACTCATATACATACATATGCATTTGTTTGACAAGAAATTTAACTGTTTTACCCTTCTGAATATTATTACGTAATACGTTTCTCCAATTTGAACTGTGTCAGCAATTTGATGGAAAACAGCCGGTTCCTTTTCAGGAAAATAGCCGGTAAGAATTATGAATGGGCCTCCGCCGCTCAAGTCACTTTTACCCAATTGAAGACATTTTGGTGTTCGCTCCAATTTTACTTTAATCCAAACTTCAAGAATATGTTTACCATCCAGACTGATGCATCCGATACTGGAATTGGTGCTGAGTTAACACAAGAAATCGATATTGAGTTGGTAATATGAGTTAGTCCAGCCACAGAGTATGAATGTTTGGCAGTGGTGTTGGTCATCGAGAACTTTAGGCCTTATATCGATGGCATTAAATTTAAAGTGGTAACAGACTGTGCTTCTCTGGTCTGGCTAAGGAACCTGAAGGACCCTGAATTGCAGTTGGTTCGCTGGTGTATGGGTCTCGAGGGGTATGACTTTGAACTCCAGCACAGAAAGGGAAAATTAAATGTAGTGCCTGATGCATTGTCCCGTGCTGTGGTGTGTATTCAGGTCGATACTGACATAAAGGACAACCTTGTCTAACAGAAGGTCAGGGATGATGTTAATGAGTATCCCGCCAAATATCCCGATTTTTGTTTACAAGGTGGGAAGTTGCATAAATATTGTTAAACTGTACGAAGCGAAGGAACATACACTTGCGATTGGAAGTTATATGTACCACTTTCGGAGAGGAAAACGATTTTATATACAGCGTATTAGCTGCACAGCTTTTCCAAGACACTTCGCCACATACAAGAACGGTATTTATGGTCAAAAATGTCAGTATATGTGCGAGAGTATGTCAAGGTTTGTGAAAAAAGTCAGCTCAACAAACCAAAGTGCGAGATCTCGGGGATACCCATGGGAGAACCACGAGTTCCGAGTCGCCCACGGAGAAATGATTGCCATCGATTACATGGCGCCGTACTCTCGGTCTTAAATCGGAAACAGATATTTGTTGGTAATAATCGACGTGTTTAGCAAATTTGTGATATTGAAGACTGTTAGAAAGGCTGAGTATTTTTTTATATACATATATACATATGGTTTTGTTTGACAAGAAATTTAACTTTTTTACCCTTCTGGATATTTTACCCTTCGTGAGATTATTACGTAATAACGTACATTTTCTATAGGATTCAAGTCCGGTGAATTACCAGGCTAATTGAGGAATTTAATGTTCTTCTGTTGGAGGTAACTCGTTACCAACTTCGATTTATGTTATGGCGCTGAATCATGTTGAAAAATAACCTTTTCACCAACATCAACTTTTTCCAAATTACGGTCTAATTTGCGCTCCAGCCGTTCGTCATGCCTTGCTACTAGACGGCCTAGGCCCTTATACGAAAAACATCCCCAAAACATCTTTTTTGGTGGATGTTTGACTGTTTGTTCGAACTATTTCACTGTTAATTTTTCCCCTGCAGATTTTCGTACAAACCGTGACCGATGTCCCTGCACGACATAATGCATTTTGTCCGAGAGCAAAACTTTTCTCCAGTCCTGAGTTGTCGACTTAGCATGTTCTATTGCCCAAGCTAGTCGCTTTTTCATCGTGGGAACGGCCAGAAGCTGTTTTTTTCTGTGGACGGATTGTTCGTCTTCCCATTTCGATGAACCTTTTACGAACAGTAGACTCATAAATATGCACTTCATGCGCCGCCAGGTCTGGTTGTAAATTCACACTTGTTTTATTTGGATCCATTTTACTGGTTCTCATTAGAAATGCTTCATCTCTGGTTGTTAAATGTACAACAGGTAATACAAGTGATAGTATACATAATCTCTCATGATAGAGCTATATGTATAATGCATATAACACCTAAGTTAGTAAATACAAGTTGTAAAATTATTACAAGTTACGTTTAAAGATTTAAATTTTAAATTAAATTCACATAATAAACTGAAAAATACATTCAACATAAATAATTAATTAATTTACAAAATTTTTGAGTTTTCAAAATAACACATATTTTTCATTATTTTTAATTATTTCACAAGTCCCATCGTCTTCAGAGTCAATTAGGTAATAGTGTCGGATTAGCTCGGGTTTTTTTAAGTTTGGGATACTAACATCAATTGAGCTAAATTGGCTCGCTCACGACCGTGGAAGCTTTTTGAAACGAACAGGATACATTTGTGTAAGTATCCCAAACTTAAAAATAACACCCGAGCCAATCCGACAGTTTTACCTAATTCACTCTGGAGACGATGGAACCGGTGAAATAATTAAAATTATATGAAATGGTTAGCTTAAAGCTAAAGTGGCTCGCTCACGATCGTGGAAGTTTTTTGAAACGATCAGGATAAATTGGTGTTAGTATGCCAAACTTACAAAATACCTGAACTAGTCCAATATTGGCCCGAGTGTTTTGAAGTAGTTTTTGTTTGTCCATTTTTAAAAACACTCGACTTCGCCCGTCACTTTATTACAATCTTTTCTGAATCCGACTTAATAAAGCAAATCATTGAATGGTTCGATTTACGTTTTTTATCTTCTTTTTCGTGATATGAAGATGGATTGGTACGAAATTCAAGATTATAGTGATTTCCTGGGATGATAGTTTTATGAAACTGCCGCGACATTTGGACATATCTTTCCTGGGATGGTACAAAATTATAGAATGATAGTTAATCCTGGGCTGATAGTTGATATAAAAGTGTCGCTATAGTTATGGTGTTGCCATTGTTTTTCTGGGATGAACCCGGGGCTAACTTTATATACATGCTGAGTCATAGAGGTGCGCTCTCTTAATGTAATAATTTAACCTCGGTTTTTGGCGGTATATCCATTGTTGTACCACTCTAAATTATTCAATAAGTTATACGATGCTGACATCGCTTAGGTGTCATAAGGAAAAAACCTTAAGTGTCATAAGGATTAAAAAACAAACAACCAAAATGTACACATGCAGAAATAATTCATATTATACGAAATACAAATCATAATCAAAACAAAAAATTTTACAGGATGGTCCTATTAATAGCATAAAACCAATAAAAAATGCATGTTCACATTAATTCGAACGATACCAGTATAATTGTGCGAATTAATGTGAACATCGTTTAAAAAAAAATGTGTTAACAAAAGAATATGTTTTAATATGACATGTACCCTCATTTGGCCTGGATTACCTGTAGCACACGTCGAGTCATGGAATCAACTAATGATTTGCAAATATTGTTAATTTCCGGATCACGGAACATTAATAATTGACTGAATGATTTTCGACTTCGTGGTGCAATTCATTTTGCGAAACCGAGCTCTACAAATGGCCCAGAAATTCTCGATAGGATAAAAGAAGATTTTCCTGGACCACAAAATGTGTTTCATCCGCAAATAAAACTTTCGTCCAATTTTCCTTCATGACCAAATAAGTCATGACCTTCGTTAATAGTTGCTTTTTTTGTGGTCGGATGGCTCGTCTCCCCTTTTCAATAAACCTTCTGCGCAATCTAGAGTCATGCGTATATAGACTCCGCATGACTGGCCTCCTAATCCTCCGAATCCTACTGCAAATCAAAACAGGTTTTGGTCGGATCCGTTTTGTTAATCTGCATTAGATTTAAGCCTCATCCTTGGCTGTAGTCTTTCGTTTCCACCCAGATTTACCCAAATGTTTCACTGCCACCGATTCAGTATCGTTCTTGCATCTAATGATTTTATTACCATTACTAAGGCACCATTTGACTGAGAATGATATAGGCGGTTGTATTCAAGTTTTTGATATTAAAAATCTTATAAACATTCACAAAAACTTGACTCATAAAATTTAATCGATTATTTCTAGTGAACCATAATTGCATATAAAATGTTCCACAAATGTGGAATCGTCTCTGTGTCTGCAATATGAATTTATAGGGCAATTGAAAATTTGGTGAAATCATCTTGAATCGTTAAACTGTACTTGTTGCTTTCTGGTACACGTTTCGATTCGCTCTAGATTTTGATGGTTCGTTTGGTACTAAGAATGGCCATAATCGAAAGAATTTTGAAATTTAGATTTAGAATTTGGTATGATAACTCTGCTAAGAGCATCAGATAAGTTTAAGACCAATCTTATGAATGGAAACAACATCAAAATTAATGTAGAAAATAGTGAAACTTAAAGACTTAAGATGATAAATGAGGACAAGCTTGCTTGGCACACATATGAAATAAACAAACTAAACCTATTCGAAAATGATTGAAGATCTAAGTGCTACAGTTTTGAAAGCAATCAATGTTGCTATTAAACTCAAATTACGAAGTAAAGAACTGCTAAACATGTTTATGTTAAAGTTCAGTTCTGAAAAAAATATTGAAAGAATATACCAAATAAAAAATATATATTATGCTGTAAAGTTGACATACAACTAATGAGAAGATCAAAACTAATACCACAATGTGCCTTATGGGCTCATTTAGGCATATCCAGGAACATCCAGGAACCACGTGGGTTAAATGTCTTGGGAAGCACCCTACAATAGGTTAATAACGACGAAATAACTCCTGCCTAAGTTACTACAACTTGAGTATAGCATTAAGGGAGCTATCCATATAAACAAAGACATATGGGTAAGCAACTTAGAATATTATGCTCAAATGCCAATGGTCTACAGCAACATCAACGAGTACTATAAATACCCAAAATATAGAGATATCTGTCTTATATCAGAAACCTACTTTACCAAAGAATTCCTTATGGATAAGGCAACCAAAAGCTTAAAGAGACAAGTAATCCAACAGGCTCCAATTAAAATGTTAGATGGAAACTGAGCTAGAAGTGGTAAAGAAAAAGCCGCCGTGTTTGTTGATCACCTGAAGAGTATATTCAGACCCATAGAATGTCAACGAGTAGAAACATTCAATATCGAAGTCAGCCAAGATTCGGAAGATATCAACAGTGCATCATGCTTTGAAGTATACTAAGTGCAATAACCAATAAGCAGAAAAGTAGGAAAGCACCGAGTTTTTACTTGATAGCAAGGGAGTTCTTTTAACACAAAAGAACTCCCTAAAAAAGCAATTATTAACTTTACCAAATTAATAAATGCAGCGTTTAAACTTGAATATGTCCCAAGATTATGGCAGGTGGCTGAGGTCATTATGATTCTCAAACCAGGAAGCAAAGTCATACAGACCAAGCAAATATAAACAAAGTTAAATACTGGATGGTAAAATGGCGAATACAATTAAATGAGAGTAAATCGGTTCACGTGTATTTACTATAAAATATGTAGAACATAGGCCGGTGTACATTAACGTCCAATAGTAACAAACTATTGCTATTTAAGCAAATTCTTTAACCTGTATGGACCTACTGAATTCAGCTGCTCCAAACAGAACAACATCGATACAATACAAAGATTTCAAAATACAAATTTGGGAAATATTGTAGATGCGCCTTGGCTGGTTAGAAATAACAACCTCCATTAGGACTTGAAGGCTGAATCAGTTGCGGAGAAAATTGGTAAATGTGCTAAAAGACACGAAAATAGATTACAAACACATACTAATGTAGAGGCTTCATGGCTTCTTGACAACTTTGTACAATACACTTTTACATATAAATAACAGACAATCGCGTACAGGGTGTGTATTCTGTATCAGTTTTGTTATGCAATTATAACGATAATGACTTGCACTTATCTTTAATAATTACAGAAGTCTTCCATGATTCTAATTATGATCAACTCGGCCTTACCTATACTTGAAAACAATTCTTTAATTTTTTAATCGCTAACCTTAAATGGGATTACCGCCTAAATGATGACTGTACTGATTTTAATGTACTTGCTGACAGACGTTTTGGTTTATGCTGCTGTAATTTGGGTATACCATAGATGTCATTCAACTCTTGTACCAGACAAAAAAAAATTAAAATCCGAAACATAGCGTAAACAAAATTAACTTCGAGAAAATATATTGTTGGAACCAAGAACGCTAATAAAGTGTTTGCAATTCTTGACATGTTTGGAAATAATCAAGGGATTATTTCGTGAATTGAGTACAGCTTTGCTATCTATTTGTACACGTTTAGGTTATAGCACTCTAAATTCCGACAATATTGTTGAAACCACTAATGTTATTGGTGAAATTCCCAATTGGAGTATATTCTCCTTCGGACCTTACAAATCTGCTGGTCCTGATGGTATTTGTCCTGCTGAATTACATCATGGATTTCCTCTTATAAGGGAATATCTATACTTCATCTGCTCCAGGCTTGCATTGCTTTTAGCTTTGTGCCACAATCTTGGAGCAAGAGTAGAGTTATTTTTATTCCGAAAATTGGCAAGTCGGACTATACTGACACCTGTTGACTGGATTGGGAAATCCTGTGAAACTGCACTACATGAACTTGTAAGTACTTTTCGGTAATTTCCTGGATATTGCAGGAGCCTTTGATAGTACATCGTTCAATACGATTAGTAGTAGCTGTACCAAATTTAGTATCGAATCAACCATTGTCAAATGGATTGAATTTATGCTTAAATCTTGCACCGTTATCTTCGAGCTGGATGATAGTTCGGTGTAAGTCAAAGATGTCAGGGGTTGTCCACAACGAGGGGTGCTTTCATCTCTGTTGTGCCTTTTGGTCATTGACGAGCTTCTTGTAAAATTTCAGGAATCCGGCCTCATCACTCAAAGTTATGCTGATGACCTTGTTCTGACAGTTTCTGGAAAACATTTGAATGTCTTATCTGATTTAACACAACACGCTCTTCTCATTGTAGAACAGTGGTGATAAGGGTTTACATGTGAACCACTCTAAAAGTGACTTAGTTGTATTCAGGAGGAATACTGATGGATTTTCTGTGCCATCTCTTTTTGGGTGTAAGATTAATACCCCAGCCTACGTCACACACCTTGGTATTATTTTAGATAATAAACTCTCTTGGAAGTATCATCTGGATTACAAACTAGACCTTTTGGTAACCCTTAGGGCTTGTCACCCAAAATTCTTTCTTTTATATAAACAAATCACTGGTTCTACCGCTGGCATATGCATCTGTGGTTTGGTGGCCAATTTAAAATCATCACTTGATAAACTCAACTGTTTGCAAAATATTGTATGTATAGGGCTGTAACCGGGGCCATGTCTTCGAATCCGCTCATAGCTAGGGAGTCTATTCTATATCTGCCCCAGCTACAGTCATTTGTTCTTAGCACAGCTTGCTCAGCGGCCTTTCGCTTGAAATGTGACTTGGCGTGGAACGCATTTGGTGCTATATCGGGACATAGGTTAATCCTTAGTGTATTTAAACCGGCTGTGCCGGAAATTGGCTTGTTTAATGACATGCTGTTGCCTAAATGTAATTTTTACAAATCATTTCAGGTATGGTTTTCCCATCGAGAGAAATGTGGTTCTCACCAAACTTTCTCAACCGGACATCTGAATGGCTAGCATTTTATTCAGATAGCTCGCTTTCTGTTTCGGTATCTGATGCCCATCGCTGGGTCTGAGAACTTCTGAAAGTTTGAATCCTTACTCGCGTCGGTTACTCGCTGTGCCATTACAGCTATTAATTTCGCGCTTAATGGTAAACATATTATTTTCTGTGCTGACAGTAAATTTGTCCTCCACTCCTTCAATGATCCATTGACCAACTCAAAACATGTGAAAGATTGTAAGAATTTTATGAATCTTTTCTGCCGTAAAAACAAACTTACGGTCTTGTGCGCATTGTGAAATTGAAGGTAATGAAATCGCTTGAACCTGAACCTGAACCTGCTGCACCGTTGCCTCTTTACATTGGTAAAAAAATGCTGCTCTACTTCACTTAAAGCAAGCGTGGTCCTCCATCCCCACCTGTTATAAGGCGAAATACCTTATTAGTGAGCTCAATTCAAAGCTGACTAAGTACACTCTTTCATTAAAAAAGAATATCTTAAGAATACCAGTATCGATTCATACTGGCCATGGCCGTTTCCAGGGTCATCTCCATCGCATAGGACTAGCCAGCAATGCTGTATGGGACGAATGCCTTGAAGATGATGATGATGAGCACTACCCTCTCTGCCTTGGTCCACACTTCTCCAATTTGCTAAGGATGCCGGAGGTGTGTGCGTGATTTGATAGAATCTAAGGTTTGTACCATGGACCCTTTGTGGCATTGAGTGCGGAACCTTAATGGATTCCAGAAAAATTTAAGAATAAAGGTGAAAGTGGAGTCGAGAACATAACTCATTATGTTAAATCATCTCATATAACTATGCTTTAGTAAGCGAAATGAATTTTAAATTCCAAATTACTTACAAGAAGCACTTTGATCAAATCTAAAATAAAATTTGAAAGCATTCGACTAAAATTGCAGTCAATCGAATGAATGCATTTAAGTCAAACTTATGTATGTAAAGCACATATAAGTCAACATTCATATACATATACACTATATTGCACCCTTCTACATACTATATATGTATATGTACATTATGCTTTTATGCTTTTTTATAAATATTTGAATTATAATAATAAAACAAAGTACATATGTATATACACACAAGACGTATAACTAACAACAACAACAACAATATCTTCAAAGAAATAACTTAAATTTTATGATTTTTGCGCTTCAGATGAACAACAACAACAACACATATGTTTTTTTTTTTATTTTAATAATCAATCGATCAATACATAAGAAATATTGTTATGTTTGAGATATCGTACATCATGTTCTCATCAGAATGACAAGGGATGAAAAATATATACTTTGTTGTTGTCAATATGTTATTGCATCTTATACAAATATATGTAAGTATATAAATGAGATGTGTTACCTTATAACTATGTATATATGTATACCGCGTGGAAAATGTGGTATATGAGGCCGCGCAAACAACACTATTTGAAATGAAATCGCTTTATGACGCTATATATTATTCCATCTCCTATATGTATGTACTTAGCATTTTCTTAATTCTTTTCTGATGTTTATTTATGTGTGTACATAAATATTGAAATGAACGTGCTTGGACTTTGTAATATATACCAAATGTAATATACCAACATAATGTATATACCGCGATTTTAATGCCCATTCCAAGGGTATATATAGTTAAATCCAATTTTGATTGTGATGTAATTAGATTGCGTCTAACGCAATGATAAAAAATTTCACATAAGATGCACTTAGTTAGTCATGTATGCGTTCATATTCTTCAAGTATCAAAAATTATTTTCTTCTTAAAAAGCCATTTGCACGTGAAACGTATATCCCATCCACTTTTATTTCATAATTTTGTGAATGTTGAATTCAAATTTGTTGTTTGTTTTAAATTAAACGTTTATTGTATATATATGCGATAATTAAAAGTTACAGTGCGATACATAAGAGTAAAGTAAAATATTTTGTTTGCATATAGGAGACAATTTTTGAGCATTTTCGCACTACATCCAGCACAAGTGGCATGAAGATATAAAAAATGGGGTTCGACACACTTATTTGATGAAGTTGTCGTTCTATCTAACAAAGTAGGAAATAAATTATCGTTATGTTTGTGGTTAAATTCGACTTTTCAGTTCGTGCCGGTTTACTCATTTGGCAATGCTCATACCACATAATAGGCGATAGACCAACTATTAAGCCTTAATATAATTTATTGCAAAAAGCTTGTTGGGTGAAGTATTGGGTGCAGATTTTTTAAAGAAATTGTGTTGAGCATAAAAGCTATATTATAGCTTCTTGCTAATAACTGAAGTAAATTTAAGAATATCATTATTTTATTTTGAATATCAATATTTATTCAACAATTCCAGCTTTCGATTATCGATTTTTTTATAAAATTTTAAAATTAAGAAAGTTGAGTGCTGAACAGTTGTTTAATGAAGTTGGGCCGTAGGTCGACTCGCCTTAAAACTTTAATGGATCAACATGTACAGCAAGTTACAAATTTCCAGATAAAGTATTTAATTTGTTGTAAACATAGATTAAGGCTCGTACTTGACCCTGAGGTCGGATTACTTTGAAATTTGTATTACTATACAAATTCGTTATAGGACGGCCCAATCACTAAGGTAAGGAGCAGTACAGTGATATATACTTAGCATGTGGTATAGTAGGGCAGTGCTTAGAGAAACTAAACGGAAGTTGAAAAAATTCCACTTAGTATATCATAATTAATGAGCACAGTTCGCGTAACTTCTTTAAAGAAATTAATGGATTCCACTATACTATCAGGCCTGCGCCAACTGCCGTTCGGGACCGGGATGAAAACCTCTGTGCATGGAATGGACACTTTACTGACCTGCTTGGTGTTCATCATGCGCACAGACTGTAGCTGAGTCACCCCAAATACAGGCCATGCAGAGACTAAATTTTCCAGAGTTTTCAGCTTCTGTCCAAATCAATATGAGTTCAAAACCAAATACATGATCTCTGGATATAGAGAAAATGGCACACAATATTTTAGTAGTAGCGACACGTTTGAGTGAGGAGGTTCAAATATTTGCCCACTGCTAAAATCTAAATCTTAACACCTGTCAAGTGCCAGGAAACTGAAGCTTTACAAAGCGTAGATCAGGCCCATTGTTATGTTTGGATGAGTGCGAGAGATGGCTTCTTACATTTGAGAGAAGAATCATGCAGGTTATATACGGGCCAAAACGCGAAACAGATGGTACATACCGAGCTCTGTACAATATCGAGATCAGAGATCTGATGATGATCCCGAATATTGTACATGAAGTAAGGTCTTAGCGAATATGCTGGCTCGGTCATGTTCTGCGTGCTGATCTGGAATGAATTGTGGAGCGATCCCAGAAAGGAGAGCCACAATATGGTAGGCGTAGAAGTCGTTCAGACGACGATGGCCCCATGGTGTAGAGAACGACTTGGCTTCTTCAGGTTGTCAAAGACAGTATGAGGACTAAGTGCAGGATCAGAACCGTTGAAGCCAGTTTGTTGACATAAAAAGGGGCCAGTAATGGCCTTTATACTGTTTATTATTATTAGAAGTCTTGCATTAGTAAGAATTGCAACCATTTTTCATATAAGCAACGATTATAGTGGTATAGAATTTGAACAATTTGGGTGCAGCTTATTTTTGATATTCTTCAAGATTATAAAGAAATGATGTGAAGTTTTTGTTGTATTCGAAAAATTGGTTGATAATTAAACCGTCCATGAATTTTGCCGGAATATCTATTAAAGCATCCCTGTGTGGTGACCGAAATAAATAGCAAATTTATGAATGAAGTTCAATTTGAAATTAATAAAAGATTATTATCAACTCGTCTAGTTGTGTTTAGTTGTTTTGGGATTCTGGCGTCTAGATTTAGGTTTTTAGGTTGTTTCAACAACAATCAGTTTGGATATTCTTGACATTTCTATAAACAGCAAATTTTTTGTTATTGTCATTATTAAAACGATTCAACGTATCTTGCACGTGTCTATATGTAGCTTTAAAAATCAATCCCAGACTTTATTTTAAATATATAATTTTTACAGTTGGATCCACATAAGCTTTTTACATTTATACCGTTGATTCATCACACACTCACCCAGACTTTAATTCTCTTTAAAAAGGTCTGCCGTCCAAGCTTTTGTAGCGCCGGCTAATGTGTTGGCCAATACTACGCCTCTACAAATGGTATGAGACCGTACAGGGTTGTGGTAAATGTAATTATTTTTAAACTTTTTATGCGGAAGGAGCCAATCGGGGTAGCATTAGAGTAGTGGAGTTTACTGCTATATAGTCGCTATTACTGCTTTATAGTTTATCGTTTACGTCACGATCACATTATTACGTTATACTGTGTTCGCGCCACTTTTAGGTCGCTTATTTCAGATGTCCTGTTTGTTTCGTTCCTATAATTGTTTAGGTGTAGGATAATTTTACAAGATAGTGCTTCGTAAACAGTATACCGAACGTAATTAGATCATTTCCTTTGCATCCTATCTTTGTATATGTGGAATTCGACGAAACAGCTTTACCCAGAATGATATCTACCCAAGAGTTCAATTCTCGTGATAGGTTTTTACGGTTGGTAGTGTGAATTTGCTATCAATAGATCATTGAGAAGTATATGGACCCGTGCATTATTAGTTTAAATGAACCGTATGAAGGCGAAGCTACAGCACGTGGCAAGAACAACTATTTATGATCGTTTTGGAAGATTTAACTACTTGTGTGCAGTGATGGGCATTTCCGCGTCATCTATTTATTTCTACGTCGACGTGTCGACAACCCGTAGACAACGTAGACAATGTAGATATCGTAGACAACGTAGACAATTCGTAAAAACGTCGATAATGGAGACGATTGATAGAGTGATTTAAGGAAGGGAAATCAATGGACATCCTGTAACGAATCTTCGCTACAAGTGTTGCATGGGTAGATCACCCCTGACCATTAATTATTTTTTTTTAGTGTATGTGTATGGTAGCTACGGTCTTGCGCTTACCGGTTACAAAAGAGAGGCTTAATTGGTAAAACATTCGATTTCGGATGGAAGAGAGAAAATAAAAATATATCTAACGGGCAAAAGACAAGTATAAAAGACGATTTTTGTCAACACGCGGAAGATTAGTTCTTGGTGTGGCTTGAGTGATTGTTGTTCAAAGAAATGTATTTTATTATAAAATAATTCTTTATTGTTTAGTTTATTTATTTAAAAATTAAATTATATATATACGTGTTTATAAAATTAACTTAATTATTTATTTTGTTGAGATAAAACTAATTTTATTTATATTATATATTGTGATTAAAAAAATTAATGAATGGACTGTGATTAAACCTATATATAACATAAAAATTAATATATATAAACCTATAACTAAACCTATATAAAAATTTGTGAATTAATTAAATTAAGTTAATAATAATAATATATGGACTTATATGTAATTCTTAATATGAAATAATAGTGTATGTGAAGAGCAATGTTGATTTGAACGGTAACTATATGGCCGTTATATACTGTGAAATAAGAATATAACTTAAAATGCTCATAATAATGAAGACTTGGCCTATCATCTCAATAAATATCGAGATAAGATATGTATTTAAAAAAACGAATATCTAAATCTATTAATATCAAATTATTTAATAAGAGTGCTCTATAAACTAAATAATATTTTCCATCAAAACCAAGTGCAACGTTCAAATTGTTATATTCAGAAAATCATATATATTGTTTCTAATGCTAAACAACAAAATAAAGGACAGTACGATAATTGAACGTAACCTAATTTGTTTGTTTTCGTACCAACTATAAACTAAAATAAGAGCCATATTATCATGGTCCTACGTCATCGCCAGTTACTCATCAACGTCGACCAGCTGATCAATATACAAGTAACAATTTAATTTCTTTTTTTGTAAAATTTAATTATTATTTTGATTATAATTTATATACATTATATCTACTACAATATATTTAAATAATTATATTATACATAATGATTATATTATATTTTGGTGACTTAGTCAAATTATTATTTTCTTTTGTCTTAAGAATTAGTATGTTTCAATTTCTTAAATATTATAATTAGAATTATTTAACTAACCTACACTAATCAAATAATTTAGTTTATAAGCTATATGAATTTTCATTATTTTTGTTTCAACTTAATATTAAGATCGATTTTCAAAATTTATTCTTGATCTAAAATAAAATCAATTATTAAATTATGTATGATTTTAAGCCTCAATCCGATCACCATTAACTATATTTCAATTTCAGCACAATTTGTTCGATTTTTTTTTTTTGTTTTCTCTCTCTCGTAAGTGAAATTTTAAGTGTTTCAGAATGAGATAATTTACCCGTTTTAGACGAGGATGTAGCAGTATCAGTATGTGGTCAACATTAAGGTAAGTTTCATTGCCTGCATCAATTTCTCTCTTCAGATTGCAGTTTTATTTTTATTTTCTTACGGCGGTAAAAAGCTAGATTTGCTAAACCTTTGGGAACATCACCCACCCCCCACCACTGAGTCATAGCTGGCAATCAACAACCGCCCTCAAAGAGATTTAGCAAATAAACAAATTTTCTGTTAACGATCCAACATTTAATCGGATGATTTTTCCTGATGCCGTTTCCGACCAACTTACGGTACCGAAGATCGTTACAGTGGCGCCCAAAACACTGGCTTCCGTTTTATTTTATTATCATATTTTACATTTCAATTTCCAACCTTATGTTTTGCAATTATAGTAAATTTCTGATACCAAATATTTCTATTCAATTATATGTTTCATTCAATCCATATTCGCATCTGTCTCCATTTTTAAATGTCGATCCAGATGTTAGTTACTTATATGGATTAAATATATATTGCTTTTGCATCCGTTATTTCTTGGGATTATTTCTCAGATTTGAATGCGCACTAAGTTCCATGTTATATATGTTGATTTTAGGTGCGGAATTCGGAACTGTGGATGAACCCATGATAACTAAATTACGGAAATCGCATTAATTCCAAATGAAATTTCATTTGTTGATTTTAATGTTCGAACTTATTTCTGTAATTATGTTATGTTCAAATCTTTTAAATGGTCCTATTTGCAAATATTTCCATCAACAGATGTTGACTTATTTGTATGTTTAAATAGAACCATCCGCTCATTCTGTTTGTTTTTATATAATTATCCGGCACAGGCAATGATACTTCCTAATTAATACATATTTTTTTTATAGTACCATCAAGTGACATACCACATACTGATCACCGTTACATCCTCGTGTAAGCTTCTGAAAGTTTTGACGTAAATATTGTATACAACATACATTATACCGTATTATACATTTTCTTATAATACATAGCTATAAATATATATATTTTTTTTTGAATTTATTCCTATAAGGCATTATTGGAGAAATACTGTTTCTGTTTGTTTTTTTTAATCATTGTATTCATATATTTTCGATAGTTAGTGAATATTTTAGTGAATTCCCAGAGTTATTTAATTAGCCATCCATTATGTCTTTGTTTATTATGAAATCGGGAAATTTGGAAAGTGATGAGTTCCGAGTGGAATGCGAATTGCGTCAAATAAAAGGTCCTATTAAAGACCAATTCCAAACACTAGATGCGCGACTTAAGGATGAGCTCAACAACAGTGACCTAATTCCACGCGAACCTCAAGCACACGTTTTACAGTATCCAAACAGTGAGGTTTCTATATGTGCTTTTAAGCTACAACATCTCCAAGTTACTCTTCTTGATCATTTAGGGAAACGATCCGATAATGACGAGGAACTCGAAGTTATTGTGTCCCGATTGTGTCATGTCAAAGATCGCTTGCAACGTCTATCAACAGTTCAAGCAGTGCATTTTATTATTCTCCCTTATTTGGAGAACTGTCAAGCTTTGATGGGGATGTGTGAAAATCACAAACAAAATAAACAAGACACAAACACGTCAATTGCGGGTATAAGTGCAATCAATATAGAAGATTTCCAAACAGAAGAAAAGAAAGACTCTAGACCAATGGAACAAAGAAAGGAAGAGGCGTCATCCACGCCTAAATTGAGTAGTACAAACGTGCAGCCGGAAACTTCTACATCACAACGTCATTTAGATGATAACCCAAATTTTATACAACCCCAATTATATAACTGTCCGGCGAGTCGAACTTTTACACAACCTTATTTTAATCCATGGGGCCCGTACCACCAATTTCCACAAATTCCTTTAGGTGCTCCGATGGGAATTAATTATTTACCGCATAATGCAAATTTTATACCTCCAAGATTAGATAGGGGGGCTGGTCCGATTGAGTTGGGAAATCCGGTTGCTATGCCAGATTTGAGCAATCAAGGCCAGATGTCGCTAAATACTCCTCCTACCATTGTGGGTTCAACTCCCAAACCGCAAAATCATACCCCAGTTTATAAATGGAAGATTAAATTTGATGGTTTGCCTTCGGGTATTGCAGTTGAAAACTTCTTTCAAAGAATTGAACATCTAGCGTCAACCCACAATGTACCTCTATCGCAATTATTGAACGATATCACATTTTTACTGGATGGTCCGGCGCAAGAGCACTATTGGCTAATAATCGGGAAAAACACAAACTGTACATGGACTGATCTGCGATTGTCCTTTTTACATCGATTCCAAGATCGAAGAACAGACGTAGATATCCGCAAGCTAATTGACAATAGGAAACAAAAACCGAGGGAATCATTCGTAGACTTTTACTACGACATACTCACACTCGCTATGCCAATGAAGGTTGCTTTGCCGGAGTCTGAACTCCTCGAAATTCTAAAGAAAAACATGCGGATTGGCTTAATCGTTCACTTAGCGGGTAGATCTGTTGTATCAGTAGCCGATTTAGTAAGCACATGCATATCAACCGAAGACGCTTGGAAAAGCATTGGCTACACACCCGAATTGAACACGAGTTACAAACCACACAACGTGCACGAGTTTTATCCATCGGAAACTAAATTCATTCCTCAGTCAGATAAAACCATTATTGGTCCGACAAATAGCCTAAATTGTAACTATATAATTTCCAGAGGCGAATCGGTATTACCAAATGACACTAAATATTCCAATCCCTCGTCGACATCTAACCAACCTGATTCTAATGCAGTACATGCTTTTTATACGGATGGAAATGCAACGTATAATCCAAAGGCACCACCACCAGTGGTTTGTTGGAATTGTCGAATTCATGGGCATTTTTGGATGGATTGTGATCTTCCACCCCGTATTTTTTGTTATTCATGTGGAACACCAAATGTTCGTAAAGCTCATTGTCATACGTGTGCACGTAAATCGGAAAACTCGTCGCCGGAAATGAGGGCGACCGGGTCATCTCATTTCCGTCAGATGAATCAAAGACCCAACAATCGAATAACTACTCCGTTAAGCAGTTCGAAGTTTTCGAACCCGCCACCTTCGTAAAATCAATAGTTTCACATAAACCAAAATTTCTAAACCCACTCCGAAGTGCATCTCACGTGCTGCGATCTATAAAATATTTTAAACAAAAGAAGCTATTGTATGCTAAAATTTCCGAAACCACTCTGGCTGAGCATCCTCAAATTTGTGAAGATAATCGACCATACGCTGTCGTTGATATAGAGGGAACAGAAATTTGTGGATTGTTGGATAGTGGTGCTACCATTACTGCCCTAGGTGCGGGATCGATCGACTTTATCGATCGCCATCACCTTACTTTATATCCTATTAAAACATCCGTTAAAACTGCTTGTGGTTCCTCACAGAAAGTTCTAGGGTATGTAAATGGTAGTATAACATTTCACGGTATAACCAAATCAATGAAAATTTTTGTAGTACCCTCGCTTCAGCAGAAACTATATTTAGGATATGACTTTTGGGAAGAGTTTGGACTGGTGCCTAGAGTGATTGCGGATTTAACTGTCGATCTAGCCAATAATTCCTCCGATTCAACTCAACAGCATGACCTTACCGCCGATCAGCGCAAAGAACTCCAGAACATCATCGAATACTTGCCAAGCTTTGATAAATTGGGTCTAGGAAGAACACATGTACTAACCCACAACATAGACGTTGGGGACGCTTCACCAATCAAGCAACGGTTTTATGCCGTTTCACCAGCCATACAAAAACTCATGTATGATGAATTAGATCGCATGATTTCACTTGACGTAATTGAAGAAAGCCACAGTGCTTGGAGCTCTCCGTTGGCAGTAGTGAAACGATCAAATGGATGTATTCGATTATGTCTGGATGCAAGGCGCTTAAACGCAGTTACGAAGAAGGACGCGTATCCGTTGCCGCTGATCGATGGTTTGTTGAGTAGGCTAGATCAGACAAAATTTATCTCGAGCTTGGATCTCAAGGATGCCTTTTGGCAGATTCCTTTGGATCCTAGTTCGAGGGAGAAGACGGCGTTCTCTGTCCCGGGACGTCCATTATATCAATTTAAGGTAATGCCATTTGGTCTCTGCAATGCTCCTCAAACTTTATCGAGATTAATGAATAGAGTGATTCCCCACCAATTACATGACCGGGTATTCGTGTACCTCGATGATCTTTTGATAACTACAGCAACTTTAGCTGAACATTTTGTGCTTCTTACTGAAGTTGCTGAACGTATCGCGAAAGCGGGCCTCACAATTAATATAAAGAAGAGCAAATTTCTACTGAGAGAGATCGAGTACTTGGGTCATGTGATTGGCGAAGGAGGACTAAGACCTAATCCCGATAAAGTGCGAGCCATTGCAGAATTTCCAATTCCAACAACGATCAGGCAGCTTCGAAGATTTTTGGGTGTCACGGGATGGTACCGTCGTTTCATGCGCAATTATTCTACGCTTTCTGCACCATTGACTGATTTCCTGAAAAAGAACCAAAAATTCAGGTGGACTGAGCAATCCCAAGAGGCATTTGATGCACTGAAATCTGCATTAATTAGTACCCCGGTTCTGGCTACACCAGATTTTGGCCAGAGATTTTACATCCAATGCGACGCCAGTTCGACGGGCGTTGGAGCAGTTCTTTTCCAGAAAAATGCGGATGGTGATGACCGGCCTTTGGCGTATATGTCACATAAATTAACAGCAGCTCAGAGAAATTATAGCGTGACAGAGCTGGAGTGTTTGGCTGCCTTAATGGCTATCCACAAGTTTCGGGCGTATGTTGAAGGATTACCATTCACGGTAATTACTGATCACGCCAGCCTAACATGGCTTATGTCGACAAAAGATCTTACCGGCCGTTTAGCCCGTTGGAGCTTAAAGCTCCAAGGATATAATTTTGAGATCGAGTATCGAAAGGGCTCGCAGAATTGTGTTCCCGATGCCCTGTCGAGAGTACATATGGACGAATTTTCTTTGTCAGATCGACCGCTCAATATAAATCTTGATGCTCCTGAATTTAACTCCGAGCAGTATACAGCGTTAGTCCTCACATTGGAAAATAATACGGGAAGGAACAACACAAAAACGGTAGATGGCAAAGTTTACATTAACTTGAAACCTGTCTCGCTGATCACTGGAGGAACTGATATCCCATGTTGGAAGTTAGTGGTACCAGAGGAATTGCGAATTCAGTTAATTGAGTCCGCCCATGTCGCCCCTGCGTTAGCCCATTTAGGCATTCGAAAAACAACGGAGATTATAAAGAGATACTTTTATTGGCCTACTTTGTCTAATGACGTGCAAAATTTTATATCTTTGTGTGAGACTTGTAGGACAAGTAAATCTTCTAATCAATGCACACGACCACCACTAGGAACTCTCCCACTTACCTCTCGACCTTGGCAGCGGGTATACTTGGATTTTCTGGGACCTTATCCCAGAACTCGTGGTGGGAATACTTGTATTCTGATCGCGGTTGATCACTTTTCCAAATTTGTGATAACACGAGCAGTTCGACAAGCTACTGCTAAGGAAGTCATTGGATTCCTCGAGTCACAAATATTTTTGATGTTCGGTGTTCCAGAGGTCATAGTAACTGACAATGGGCGTCAATTTGACTCGTTACTAGTTAGTGATTTATGCAAAAAGTATGGCGTTCGTCATATCTTTACGGCAAAATATGCTCCCCAAGCGAATGCATCGGAAAGGGTGAATCGAACTTTGCTAGCTGCACTTCGATCATATATTCAAACAGACCAAAAAGTGTGGGATGTTAATCTTGCTGCGGTTACTCATGCCCTACGAAACTCAGTCCATGATTCGACTGATTTTTCACCACATTTTGTTGTGTTTGGACAACACGCCATTTTACACGGGTCGATTCACAAAATTCTTCAAGAAACTCAACAATTAACCGGAAACCATCTTCAGTTTATAGAGAAGCCTGAGATGTTGCAGCAAGTGTATCGAAAAGTTGCAGAAAACTTGCAAAAAGCTTATTTAAAATCTCAAAGCACCTACAATCTCCGAACTAAGATCCCCAAAGTATGTGTGGGTCAAACTGTATATGTCCGCAACTTTACGCAAAGTAAAGCAGCCGAAAATTATGCAGCAAAACTAGCTCCAAAATTTATAAAAGGAATTGTTTCTAAATTAATTGGAACAGTGGCTTGTGAGCTTTCTGACAGTGATGGCAAATTAATGGGTATTTATCACCTAAAAGATATTAAAATTTGAAAATCTTTGGAATTGTTTTGTTTACCTAAAACCAAATGAACAGTATTTCTCTTCTAGTGGCCCGGCAAAGACTCATCTCAGGGGCAGGTCGTCCCCACGATTTGTAACGAATCTTCGCTACAAGTGTTGCATGGGTAGATCACCCCTGACCATTAATTATTTTTTTTTAGTGTATGTGTATGGTAGCTACGGTCTTGCGCTTACCGGTTACAAAAGAGAGGCTTAATTGGTAAAACATTCGATTTCGGATGGAAGAGAGAAAATAAAAATATATCTAACGGGCAAAAGACAAGTATAAAAGACGATTTTTGTCAACACGCGGAAGATTAGTTCTTGGTGTGGCTTGAGTGATTGTTGTTCAAAGAAATGTATTTTATTATAAAATAATTCTTTATTGTTTAGTTTATTTATTTAAAAATTAAATTATATATATACGTGTTTATAAAATTAACTTAATTATTTATTTTGTTGAGATAAAACTAATTTTATTTATATTATATATTGTGATTAAAAAAATTAATGAATGGACTGTGATTAAACCTATATATAACATAAAAATTAATATATATAAACCTATAACTAAACCTATATAAAAATTTGTGAATTAATTAAATTAAGTTAATAATAATAATATATGGACTTATATGTAATTCTTAATATGAAATAATAGTGTATGTGAAGAGCAATGTTGATTTGAACGGTAACTATATGGCCGTTATATACTGTGAAATAAGAATATAACTTAAAATGCTCATAATAATGAAGACTTGGCCTATCATCTCAATAAATATCGAGATAAGATATGTATTTAAAAAAACGAATATCTAAATCTATTAATATCAAATTATTTAATAAGAGTGCTCTATAAACTAAATAATATTTTCCATCAAAACCAAGTGCAACGTTCAAATTGTTATATTCAGAAAATCATATATATTGTTTCTAATGCTAAACAACAAAATAAAGGACAGTACGATAATTGAACGTAACCTAATTTGTTTGTTTTCGTACCAACTATAAACTAAAATAAGAGCCATATTATCATGGTCCTACGTCATCGCCAGTTACTCATCAACGTCGACCAGCTGATCAATATACAAGTAACAATTTAATTTCTTTTTTTGTAAAATTTAATTATTATTTTGATTATAATTTATATACATTATATCTACTACAATATATTTAAATAATTATATTATACATAATGATTATATTATATTTTGGTGACTTAGTCAAATTATTATTTTCTTTTGTCTTAAGAATTAGTATGTTTCAATTTCTTAAATATTATAATTAGAATTATTTAACTAACCTACACTAATCAAATAATTTAGTTTATAAGCTATATGAATTTTCATTATTTTTGTTTCAACTTAATATTAAGATCGATTTTCAAAATTTATTCTTGATCTAAAATAAAATCAATTATTAAATTATGTATGATTTTAAGCCTCAATCCGATCACCATTAACTATATTTCAATTTCAGCACAATTTGTTCGATTTTTTTTTTTTGTTTTCTCTCTCTCGTAAGTGAAATTTTAAGTGTTTCAGAATGAGATAATTTACCCGTTTTAGACGAGGATGTAGCAGTATCAGTATGTGGTCAACATTAAGGTAAGTTTCATTGCCTGCATCAATTTCTCTCTTCAGATTGCAGTTTTATTTTTATTTTCTTACGGCGGTAAAAAGCTAGATTTGCTAAACCTTTGGGAACATCACCCACCCCCCACCACTGAGTCATAGCTGGCAATCAACAACCGCCCTCAAAGAGATTTAGCAAATAAACAAATTTTCTGTTAACGATCCAACATTTAATCGGATGATTTTTCCTGATGCCGTTTCCGACCAACTTACGGTACCGAAGATCGTTACAATCCCCTAAGCAATTGCGTTAGGTATCGTGTCAAGGGCTAGATCAACTTGAAGCTAGACATTTGATCTATATAATGGTTGCCCAGAATACCGAGCATATGACAAGAGATACCGAGTAAAATTAGCAAACGCTTTTGCCCGCTTTTCAAAATTTCAGTTTTTAAACTATTTGAATTTTAGTAGATATTAAATTTACATTTTGAGTGGATTTTTATCAGTGAAATTCAAGGTGGAATTGTATTATGGAGTTGAGTTAAATAACGCGTGTTTCAAACTTTTTAACAGATAGAGAGATTAGGAAATAATTGTTTGTTATATTTGATTGCGATTGAGTAGACTTGAGTTATATATTTTGAGTGGATTTTTTTAAGTTAAATTTAAGGTACAATTTGTACTATGAAGTTGAGTGAAGTTTTAAACGCGATTTATAGATTATTCGAGTCCAATTTAAATTATTATTTACTCATATTTATTGCTTAAGTGAAATTCCAGAATAGAATTCTGTGTATTTTGAGTGTATTTTAAATTGAGTTAAAAACGAAACATTGGTTGAAAGAAATATTTTGCGTTATTTGAGTTTGAGTATAGATTTTGAATTATAATTTAAGGTGAAGGAATTTGATTCAAGTTTTAATTTCATTTTAGAGTGAGATATAAATTAATATTTCAGCTAAATATGAACAAAAGTTGAGTCCATTTTAAATTATGTTTAATCGTGTTTGTATTTGTATGTATACCTTTTGAACTATGTTGAGTGGATTTTCTTAAGTAAATTCCAGCTAAAATTCTAGTATGTGCTTGAATCAAATTTTAATTATAATTTAAAGAGTATTTCAACGTAGATTTGTTACGCAATCTTAAGTGATTTAAGCAAAATTGGAAAAAAATCGAAATTGTGTTTGAATTTGAACAGTGAATTGAATTTGAGGATATACTATACTTTGATACCTATGGAAGTGTCGGCATTGTCTCTCGTATGCGCATTTAACTCATAGCTATAATGCTTATAATAGGAAATAACGGTTTGACGAGTGACGTGACCCAAATTTGCATATTCTATACTATTTCGAACGGTTACCGCGTCAAAAAGCCTTCTCTTCGAGGACCTGCTTACATCAATCATGGCAAAAATTAAGTAATAATGCTTTCATCATTCGGGAGAAAAAGCTTGAGCACATTTGATGTTGGGGTAATTGGCTACAATTTTCCGATTTTATCACTTGAAATGGTGTAAGTATATTTACCTATAAGATTATGCAAGTGTAAAGGATTTCAATGCGTTTAGTTATAAATTTTATACGAAGCAGAGCTATTGACTCAATGAGCTATCTCTGTATAGTACAGGAACGTAATTCGAATGTCTCTAAGTTAGGTTAGAAAAGTTTTAAATTATTATATTTCCATAATTTACCTATAAATTCATAATTCAATGTAATCTGGATGACCTGTTTTAACTAGTTCATTCGAGCTCAAATGCTAAAATATAGCAGGTTGTTGACGTTGTTTTAATTGTCGACGTTGGCACAAAACACTGCCAAGTAATCAAGGCTATATTTTACATGTCGACAACCGTGTAGATTATACATGGCGTAATCTACCTCGCCCATCCCTGCTTGTGCGGTGTGCCGGTAAGTTGCAAATAACAAATCAATTTTTGAATACTGTAGAAATTTTTATAAATGGAGAGGCTTTCTGAAAAGAGTATGACTGGTTTGCCGAAAAAATAAGGCCAGCGAATTAAACCAAATTATTAAATATTTATCCTGTATCCAAAAAAAACCGTTAAATACTGCTCCGCGTCGGGCCTGTATATCTGATAACTAATAACATTCGAAAATTGTGCATCTCTCGATGGCAGGTCGTCTTCGTCGGTAGAACTAGCTAATATTGTGGCCGGCTTTTAAGGACATATTTGTGCTCTCCAGAATGTAATTTGAGAAACATTTTCTTCATGTTCACTGTCGCTTGCGTTACGATATCGAAATAATTATTTCTGTATCAGATGGTGCCCATATGTTGGTTCCGGTTATCGTTCCAAGAAGTCCAGAGTCCATGTATGTCGTACATTATTTCAAAACTCAATGTTACATCAAGGATTTTCTCGAGTTGGAGTTCTTGGTGACTTAATAAATTTCTGACTAATCGAAACTTCGATTTACGATTCACAATGAACTGCTCGCCGTTTTATCACAAATAAATAGCGAACAGATTTAATAATAATCGGTATATTAATATTTGTGACAAGCCACAAAAATGTTTCTCTTATACCTAGGGTGGCTGGAAGGTCTCTTTAAAAGAAAACATATTCTCTTTTGGCATTCCTTTCGTTTTTACTCTTTGTGTTTTGTTTTTGTTGTCTTTTGGTGTCTTTTTTATTTTCTATATTTTTTTTTCTTGAGGAACCTGGGACTATTTCAAAACGATGGCCGTCGAAAATAGAAGTGGAATTACATAATAGGGCTCCAGTATATCTGAGATAATTATCAAGTAATAAATGAGTAAAATATTTGTTTCAAGCAAAAATTATAAGTAAGTAAGTTTTCAGTAAGCTTCGTGAAACTTCAGACTTTGTTGTTATACCTGGCCAAAATTAAGGCTGCCAGACGTCCGAACTCTGCTCTTTTGGAACAAATTATTACTCGCGTAAATAATGGCCTTCACTGCCCTGTTTGGAAAACTAAACTACAGAAATGAAACCCGCTTTTAACGTACCCTAATAAAGTTGAAAACCTAATAAATTGCCAACACCAGAACTTTCGCAGTAGCAGTGTTAATATTGGAAATCGAAAAAACCGAATTTCTTTTGATGAAGTTGAACTTTTACTAAAATCTTCGGATATTCGGTAAGCTTAGATATTCAGAGAAATTTTATTATTTGAAGCATTTTCCGTTAAAATTTTGCTTCGTAGTTCGATATACCGCGATTATTGGCAACCCAGGGTCCCTATTACTGAATACGATACGAATCGTTGCTCGATACGAAAATGCTATACGAAACGAAAATGATTTGAAATTTCTGAATTCGATCGGATCAAATATTTTTACACTGTCATGTATTCATTGGGAAATTTATTTTGAATGGTTATACCTCTACGGATTTTAAACCTTGGGTATATGTTTTTGACGTTTGAATATAAAAATCGCATCAATAACGAATTGCGATACAATAAATTCAATAAGATAAGTATTTTTGACAACATTTTTTGTACATCTAATTTTAGATGAAAGATTTTACTCAGATTCTCTTCATGTCTTCCTAATTAGCTCAATTGAAATCAAATTTCGTGACAACCAATTACAATTAATTACAACCGATACGGCACTATTGCAAATCCAATGGAACAACTTCACAGTTGCATAAATAAAAAAATTAAATATTTTGTGTTCGTAACAATATGTATGACATAGTTTGCAAATTCAATAAAAAAATTTAAAATCATTAATTAAATTAATAGTTATTTCCTTAACACAATTAATTAAATTAACTAAATTATGTAATTCAAAAATACCAATGGTACAAATTCGTACAATTTTTATACGAATTCGTATTCAGAAATAGGGCCTCAGGTCTCATCGTGGCTCTACAAGGCTATGTATGTATGTTTGTACAGGTTTAAGTGCAGTTGTTTATAATTTAGATCTTGTAAACTGTTATTTCGTGTTGTTTTCTGGATAGAAAAATTCCAGAAATGCCATATTTTACTCGTGTGACGCTTGTCAAGATGCCAATATGTAAAAGGTGTTTTCATTGATAGGACTCCATGAGTCGATAATCGAAATAGGGTCAAATTATCTATGGTGCGAGCTACACTGAGCGTTACATACAAGTTTAAAACGGTGCCATGCATGGATTTATTAGAGAAAATAAAATCTGATGAAGAAGTCTTTCTTTTTTTTGGTTAGTTACAAAAATATCCGGCTCTTTTATTTTCAAAAAATATCCTCTACCTTTGAACGTGTTCTACACTTCTTAAAAAATCCGAAGAATTTGATAACACTGATGTTCACTCATGAGTGGAAGTTAACAAAAATATAATTTACAAAATGGCAACATTTAGAGTCAAAAAAAAAAAACAAAATACAACATTTCTGGTGGCAAACACTGTAACTAAAATCAATTTGGAATTGAAGTACCTGTAACTCATTTGGGTTTCAAACAATTCCAAATTGGTATTGGATATTGGCAAATAAAATACCATTCTTTACGTCATTCATGGGCCCCACGTTGGGCGCCGTTTGTGAATGGCATATATAGGCCCCGTGAACATTGATTCCGCATGAATCTCCCGCCAATTGTGCGCACTTCACATACGGACTGTACGTATATCTATACCTAGCAAAACTTCATGTATGCACTACATCCTTTTTATTCTTTTTTTTTTGTTTAAATATGTATTTCATTTCATACAACTTTCTAAACAAAAGAAAAACGAAAAAGCCGGAATAAAAATGCAATGAAAAAGAAGAAAATTTCGGAAATAGGAAGTTTTCATATTTTCTTTTATTTTATTTTAATTTTTTTAAGTAGAAAATATGATAAAAAAAAATAGTTTTTTTTGTTATTGTTGTATCTATAGTTTATAGTTTTATACTATTGTAAAACTGAATATCATATCGCATTTAGTGTATAATACACACTACATAAAGTCGTTTATATATACATATGTATGTACATACGTACATAGTTGGGGTTTTACAATTGAATGATGCGGTGTGACAAAACAACAAAAGCTATGAACAAAAAATACTTAGTTTGAAATGTTTGTCATAATAAAATAGTTGGTGTAATAATATATACCTTCTCATCTTCTATATAATACTCTATATAGATAGATGTATGTATATATTGAGACATTGTTGTCTTATTGTTTGACTTTAAAAAAGTCTAAAACAAATTTTGTTTTCATGAAAATTGTGTATATTGATAAGCGTATTTAAGCGTATTGTTCATTTTTATCAATACAGAATTTGTTCATTTAACTGAGCTGAAATGGAAACAAGGCAGATTGCTTTATATATATATAGTTATATGCATAGCAATGATTATGATTTTATTAGCCTGTATGCCGTCTTCAAGGTTGAATTGCTAGAACTTTATCGACCGCTGTGCTAATTTGCTAAATATATACAAGCATCAAAACATGAGATCAAACTTAACAATGAAACACAAAATTAATGAATATAATAGTGATTATTAAAAACATAAAGCTTGGATGGCTTGAACATGAATAAAATTAAAAATTTACTTAAAAAATCATTTTATGCTACTTTAAGCATTGCTTATTTCCTTCCACTATTTGGCCACTCGGTTATGGCAGGTTCATTGCAACCATGAATTATGCGATGTTGGTCCAATTGAATTATATTAATCTGACGAGTATACTTGCAGCACGTTTCCTATCATTGATGCACTCAGTTGTATTATTCAGTGTTGCAATTTTGTATTTATGACATATTTCAGTGTAAGGTGGTAGGCAAAATAGAGTGTGAATAGGTTTAACGTTAACACTCATGACCACCGTTTAATAAATTCCAACACAGAATTGGCATCTGTAAATCTGTAAGTGGCCAATGTAACGCCCAATTAGAGTTTCCAAAATACCGGAAAATTCTAAAACCGCTTTTCGGTATTCGAAATTTTTCAATATCGGTATATACCGGTATTGCGCGGTATTTGTATGAAACATCTTAAAAATTTGGCTGAAACATTAGAAAACTCAATTTAAACAATTAACAAATCAATTTTTCGTTTTTCATTACATAATTTATTTCATTTCACAGGGGTATTCAAAAATTATAGCAGTATTCAACCCAATATTTTAATTTTCCAAAAAATAATATTTTAAAAATATTAATGCATTTAACATTTCAAAACTCATTCCGCTTCGAAGCTTAGTAGAAAAGTTACCAGCAACAGAAAACGTCCTTTCACTGGATGTCGACGTGGGCTGAACTGTTTTTAGAGTGGCATCAATCCTATTTAAGTTCGATGTTCGAACTCCACTTGCTTCAAATAGCTTAAACTCCCTTTGAAATTCTGAAAATGGATCAGAACTTTTATTCTTGTGTTGGAACGAAACCATCTTTGTTATGAATTGTTGCAACTGGGTCGTCAGGTTATTATTGGTTTCTTCACTATCAGCAACTTCTTCATCCGATGATTCGACATCGACACTTTCCGATACTTCGGCAAAATTCTGTTTAATTATATTTTTGGCATATTGAATAATTGCTGATTTTGATGAATATTTGAAGCCATCATCATTTTGTGATATATTTGAATTTGGATTTTGCAAATATCTCATTAACGACACTAAATCTTTGTCGCGTCGCTCATCAGATCGCTTTCTGAGTGAATCCAGCATCATTTCACTTAAATTTGACGTTTGCTCAGAAAGATTTTTGAACAAAAACTGGTGAACACCTTCACTGGTTAAAATCGTTGAGTTATCCTTACTTAGCTCTTTCACAGCCAACTCAATGGGTTTTAACACTTTCAAAACATCTTCTAAAACTTTAAAATCGACTTCCTCATAAAAATTATTTGTTCCAATGCCCGAGAGTGCTTTTCGAATGCATGGTTTCAATTTTACCAACATTTCAATCATGGGAACCAACGAGTTCTACCGAGTTTTGACGTCAAGGGTTAACATCAATTTATTATTTTCTTGTTCGAAAACATGGTTTTGCAATATTGGGTTACGAACGGTTGACAATTTGAAAAACTTAATCAGTTAACGCGAATTATTCAATACAGATTTGATGTTCCGTCGAAAAACTCTGTTGCTGCTTCCATGAGCAGTTGTCTCTATGATATCATTAAAAATGTCCCTGTTATTCGAAACCATAAGATAATCATTGTCATTACAATCTGATTCTGAATCATTATCTTCATCAGAATCGTTGGCTTCGTCGCTTTCCTCAGCATCGTCTTCATCTGATTCGTCGCCCGAACATGTTTGGCTGTCGCAGTTACGTGATTTTTTGTAGAGAACATCGGTTACGGCCAAATGAATACCGTGATTGTGGCACAGTTGACTCTCTACAAGTATTATCCGTCCATATTTTTGCATTACTGCAGCACCATCATGAGTAGACGCGATTATAGTTTTCAGAAAAACTATTTTTTGTTTTAATCGCCAAAAGTTATGCAACTCTCTGGTTTTTTGTTCTAAAATATGTAAGATTGCCATCTTTATTAACTTCTGAATATTAAAATTTTGAATACCGTACAAAACCGGTATTGTGATACCGTTTCGGTATTGGAAAAATTTAGTTCAATACCGGCTTTCACGATATTGAAAACCGTGGAAACTCTATGCCCAATGTAAGAATGAAATAATTTTGCAATTGCTTGTAACCAGTTATAGTAACTCGATTCGAATCATCTTACGCAGTGCAGATGTATCGTGAATGTGTCTGACTACTTTGAATATTTTCATGACGTCAGCATATATCAGCACATCAGAGTTTTGAATAACAAACGTTATATCATTATTAATAACGCTGAAAATCCATACGGTCGAGAGCACTGTGGAACTCTAGGATGTGCAGTAATTGGTCTTCAGTTTCAATATATTGTTTTTTATATCTTTAAGATAAGAGGAGATTCTGTTGACAAAAGCTTTGGAGAACTTTTTATTGTTTTGCTAGTAAACTCTGTCATATTAGTCGTGGTACTCTTCTTATGAGAGGAAGCCGTGTTGATAAATGACGTAGAATAATCGGCTTAAATGAGTTGCAAATAACCAATTCAAATAGTTTGGGAACTGAATTCCCCTATAGCACAGCTATCTTTTCAGCTTTAAAGATCGGTGTAAGTTCAGTGGTTTTCCATTGAGCAGGAAACTTGCTAGTCTGAAGAGATTTATTATAGAGCAGCGGTTCAACTAGTTCAGGGTTCGAAGTTTTTCAGAATCGTTGGTGATATCTTATCGGGCTCGCAAACATCACCAATTGAAATAAGAGCTAGTACATAATATATGTCCTCCATTACAATATACGGTATCTGCGTATATCGAAGCTAGAGTGAATACTTAATTCGTTGGTTGACGTTTTCTTCTTAGGCCGTAGGTAAAGAAGGCTGTTTTGGACTTCAAGCAGTCAATAACCGATTGTGGAAGCTTCGCTTGTGCATGAAAAATCTGTCTATAACCATAATTTGTGTACATGCGCCCACAGAAGTCAGCCAGCCCTAAGACTCATTTTACAATGGTTTGGACGATCCGATGGGATCTATACCCGAACACGATATAAGAATGGTAATTGGGGTCTTTATTGCTAGAGCTGGCAGAAATCAGGCCGACTTGTGTGAAAACATAGGTCGTACTCCCGACACGACTGCGACCGATAATGGTTAGAGAATGATTTACTTTGCAATTGCCCACAATCTTAGAGTAGCAAGCACATTCTTCACTCACAAACAGATCCATTTGGAAACATGGAAACATCCTCGGAAAATTTCCCGCAGCCAAGTTGACCACGTGTTAGTGTCTAAAGGGCGATAATATTGATATGTTCGGAGGGGATACTTTGTGGAACTGTCTTTCTGACCTTATCCGATTAGTATGGCGAACCGACGTTAATGCCTGACGAATGGAAAGTGGCAGCGATGTGCCCGATCTTCAAGAAGGGAAATCGCTTGAAGTGTGCGAATTATCGCTCTCCTTTGCACAGCATACAAGTTACTGTCCCACATTATATTGGATAGGATCGCCCCTCTAGCGGAGGGCCTGGTTGGTGAATATCAAGGTAGGTTTTGTCCGAACCGATCAAGTCACTGATCAGGTCTTTTTGCTGCGGATGATTCTATCTAAATATTAACAGACGTCCATTCCTGTACGTCAGGTGTTCCTGGATAAATGGCAGGCGTACGACTCGATGCCAACCAAATTGATACGATTGCGTAGAATGATAGTGACACAGTCTCAATGCTGTGTTAAAGTTGAGAACAGGATATCAAGGATTTTTGCAGTTAACTCGGATGTGAGGCAGAGGGATGCTCTGTCCCCGATACTCTTTAATCTCATGTTGGAGAACATTTTTCGTAAAACTAAAACGCCTCAGCGTAACATCTTATATCGACAGTCCAATCAGGTGCTTGCATATGCAGATGACATATGAGTGATTGGCCTGAATAGCAACGGAGTGAAGGAAATATTTGGTCCGCTTGTAGAGTTTTCAGCATCTATTGAACTCCAGATCAATATGAGTCCAAAACAAAATACATGATCTCTGGTTATAGGAACAATGGCACACCTGGTTTTAGTGTGGCCACCACACGTTTGAGGGAGTGAGGTGGTTCAAATATTTGGGCTCTCTAGGTGAGGTTTTTTTTTATTTTTTTTGAGGTTAAGGTGAGGTTAATAAAGCACGGTTAACGGCCGGTAGTCGTCCTTTGTATCCTCTAAGGCCACTGCTAAAATCTAAACTACTATCAAGTGTCGTGAAGCTGAACCTATACAAAGCGTTGATCAGGTGGGCCTGATTGTTATGTTTGGATGTAAAAATTGGGCGCTGACGAATGAGTACGAGATATGACTCCTTACATTTGGGAGAAGAATCATGCTGGTGATTTACGGCCCAAAACACGAAGTAAATGGTACATACTGAGCTCTGTACAATGTCGAGATCACGGATCCGATCAAGATACCCGTAATTGTATATGAAGTAAGATCTCAGCGTTCTGCTTGCTGATCCGTAACGAATTGTTCAGCGATCCCTGATAGAAGAGCCACCATATATAGGAGGCACAGAGGTCGTTGCAGGCGACGATGGCTAAGAACGGCGTAGAGAACAACTTGGCTTTTTTAGGTTGTCTAAGACAGTATGAAGAGCAAGTGCAGGATCGAAGCTGTTGGAGCCGGATTGTTTACTCAGATAGGGGCCGGTAATGGGCTTTATTTACAGTTTATTATTATTTTTATTATTGACGAAAAATTGTTGGTATATGATTGCTTATTTTGACTTAATACATGGAGGCAGGGTAGCCGTTGGTCTGGCGGCTAGTAATTTTTGTACTTTAATTCAAAATACTCCTCATACATGTTGATCTTTTGGAATGATCTGCTGTTATCTCCATGTATCGTTATTTTTAATTTTTTTGTATGCTTTAAACTCAGTTATTTTGGCTGTCTTGAAGTTAAAGCAAGCTTCAGTAATTAATATACATGGCAAAATTTCATCTAAGTTCAAATAATTTCTATTACTATGAACACATTACAGTTACATCAAATATGCCCATATCAATAAGATCAAGGTGTCTACCGAATATGTTAGGAATTTTGTTTTAATTTGATTGAGAATTAAAATTAAGAATGGAGTCGATCAAATATATGGCTTGGATGTAACGTAAAAAAGGATATTGCAATTAATTTCGGAATCGAAACACCAAGAAATGATGAGAAATATATCTGACGGATCACTTAAATTATTTAGTTCGTCTTCAAGATTTCACACAAATTAATGTATTTCTCAGAGGTTGATTGGGATGAGATATGTATATACTGTCACTAAGTATTTGTTAATATTATGCAACCATAATTTTACACCCACCAATTCCAATCATATTTGGGAATTAGCCACAGTTTGGTTCGGGATAACTGATTTCACCGCAATCAAGTTGTACTTTGCATCTTTAGATGATATTTTGTTTACGTTTCGGAAATAGAACTCATACTGGAGCTATTTTCAGGAATGTTTTTGGAAGGAATATGGTAACCAGGGATGGGCGAGGTAGAATACGCCATGCAATCAACGGGGTTGTCGACACGTAAAATATAACGTAGATTACTTGGCAGTGTTTTTTGTCAACGTCGACAGTTAAAATAATGTCAACAACCTACGATATTTTAGCGATTTGAAATCATGACCGTGCTATCGATTGTGAATATTTACGGTCCGTCGTGCTTTCGTCAGCCGCGGATCGATGCTTGTTCGCATGGCTATAATACCCTGTATGGCTATTTATTTTTTTTTATTTTTATTTATGGACACATCAAATCCAGAAAATTAATAATAGAGGGCAAACCGAAATACACTAATAAAATTGTATTCATTCTAATTGTAACAACTTATGGGCATAAATGAAGTAGAAAAAAAAATTTGAATGGAATGTTTTATTTTTTTCATCTCCTGCAAAAAAAAGTTGGGTCGAAAAACAAAATTGTTATTGAAATTCGACACGCAACGTTATTATTGTATCAAATGTAATAAAATATGTAAAAGGTGAATACGTATATATACCTACGAAATGTTCGGTGAAGTAGTTCATTTTACAAAAAAAAAAAAACGTGTTAATGAAATTACATTTACGTATGTGTGTACCTACATTTTTGTGTAATTTTCTGGTCCACCACATCATTTGGCGTAAATCATCTCGATGTTTTTTTTTCCTATTAGTGAAAATTATGTTACAACCTATTATTATCATGCATTATGTAATTGCTAAATATTTCTTAAATTTGTATAACTATGTATATGTATATATAGTTTGTAAGGTTAACGTCCCATGCGATACACATAATGATGTAGTTCAATGTTCGGAACTATCATGATGCAAGAACTTAAAATTAAAATTTTGCCGTAAATAGCCAAGCACTAAAAGCAAGTATTCTCTCTAATGGCCGTTGCTATCCGTATTCACCCTTCTAACAGATAACATACGAAAGGATAGTAAAACGATTTAGCTAATTGCGAGTGTATTAGACTTGAGTCGGAACAAATATTCCCAGGACTCACTCGATTACAAATGATACTATTTGTTTATTGGTGGACTCACTGTAAATTCCCATCACTAAATAAATTCTTATTAGAATCCAACTTTTTGCGTTGATTTTTATTTTCAATCGATTGGTTTGTTATTTAACCTCACTTTTTATAATTTAATGCACATAACTTACCGAATAATCCTGTCTTGTCAACCAAAACGCCATATACTTACATTCTCTCTGGAAGGGTTCTTTCATATTATTTTATATTACATATGAGAAGCTTATGGCAGAAAATTGATCGATACACAATAAACTAAAAAACCAACACAAAGCTTATCTAAAACATATAGAAAATCTGATCAATACCCCAAAACGTAAGCTTTGATTGCCGAGATAGGAAAATTTTGTTTGGAATTTTATTTAATTCGAAATTTTCACTGTACAGGGTGACATGGATCTATGCAATGCGTAAGTGGTATACTGTACTTGTGTGAATGGGATGAAAGGGTTAAATGTGGGTATTGCACCGTGGGCCCATTAGTGGCATTGCGTGCTGGAGTAAAATCCGCCCAATTTAAAAAAAAAAAAAAAAAAATAAAAAATTGGAGATTTACAGTGTACTATCCAAGACACATAAATGTCGTATCGATTGATACGGTACGGATGTCACGGTGCAGATAGTGCATTTGATGAGAGATAACATAAAATACATAATTCAAATATTTATATTACGTGTGATCGAGTGTAGTATATGTACCTACCCAAATTCGGTAACAGTGTAGAGAATAATTTTAAAAAATAACATCAATTACACTGTTAAATTTATTAATTTTTAATGTTTTTTAATACGAAAATTAGAGTCAGAACTGTTTTGTAAATTTGCTACTTCCGATGTTAGATATGTTCACAGGTTCACTTAAGACCTACTAGGAGGTCGCCAATGAGGCTAAATTCTGATACATTTCGAAATTGGTTTTACCGAATTAAAATGTTACGTAATTTTCAACGTTTTTTAAAATTTCGAACGAACTATACTTTCCTACGAAGGAATTGGCGAAAATTATATGACTTTTTAATTCTATGGTAAACTCCATCAAAATTTAGTTGCTTGACCCCTAGGATTCTAACTTGCCGACATCTCTTGGTTAGTACTTTAGTAGTTTCGTGGAAAAATATTGGTTTCGTGGAAAAATAATAAAAATTCTTCAAAATACTATAATATGTAAACTTAGTTTAGTCCCGTTTAGATAGGATTTTGGATCGCCATAAAGATAGGATTTTGAACCCAAAAATCATTCAAAATCCCTGAAATAAATTCTGTAAAAAATTATAAAGTTCATCGGAATTAAATTTCCTTAACCACAAAGATCCTATATTCGTTGGTCTATGTCAGGTATTCTCAAACTATATGGATCGTGACCCAATAGATGGCCGCCAAAATGAAATTTAGGTTACTATTAAGCTTATTTTGCTTCAGATATTGTGTTCTTAAGAATTTAAATTTAATCAAAAGTTTTCAACAATTTTAAATTTAACTTAATGTTTTTTTTGTTTTAATTTTGTACTAAAATTTTCGAAATTCTGGGAATAAAGTTTGAGCTAATCAAAGTTTAAACTCTTGAAATAGAACTTTACAATATTTTGAATTATAAATTTGGAAAATTGGCGGCAATGTCTTCTTTATACAAATCTTCCAGAATTTTATCTTCTTCACTATCTTCGTCTTAATTCTGTAGAAACAAAAGTAATAAAAGTAAATTAGTATTGAGAGTTGGTCTAAAGTATCCGAAAATGTGAACATCTCATTCCAATTGGAAAATATAACAAATTTTATGTATTTTGGTTGGTGCTAACTTCACCGTCAAATTCGTTCTTGGCCGAACTTTTGTTTGTTTGAATTTTTGTGTATAAAGTGTAGGAATGTTTTCAATATCAGGGGTAATTTTTGGAAGTCCTTTGGATATCAGTGAATGCAGGAATTGTGCGGGAGCGGAGCGTATTTGGGATTGCTCTGATTATTCATTGTTACTTTCTTTCTTCGTTCAATTAACTTTTTGTTCTGATAACTGTTTATCTTCTTACTATGTACTGAAGAGAAACTTATTGCTTGTAAATTCATTGCAGCATGCATTTACTGGAGGAATAGGTTGACACATAAAATAACTTCTAAAACTCTAGGGAAAATTTGATGGAAAATCACTCCAAATTGATTAGAATTAAATTGTTCTTAACAAAATACGGATAAAGACAACTGGTTTTTATGCAGAAAATTTTCGAAAAATAATTAAAATTATGGAAAATGAATTATTCTTAATTATTTTGAACAGCCTGGAAATAATTGGTTGTATTGTAGGTTATTCGAGCATATACAAGACCTCGATTGATGTTCGGACAGGCGAATTGTAACGTAATTTGTTTAATTAAAAATTTACATTTTGTTATAGTTAAATTAGATTAATTAGACTTATCTATAGAAATTTTTAGAGTCAATATTTATTAATTTATTTTTGAGATTAAATTATAAATTTAAATTCGAATACAATGCTTTATAACAAAAATAACTTTTACTGTAATTCTACATTTTAAAAAATTCTGACTTAAAAATCTGTCAAAGTAATTATTCTAACATATAAATCTAACTAAAAATTTGGAAAATTCATAAATGATTTTTAAAATTCGAAAAATTAAGAAAATTTTCAAAACTTTGATAATAATTAAATTTAATTTATTTGATATTCCGGAAAAATTAAAATATTGGAAAATTCAATTTGTTTTATATTTTAATTCTAATTGAATTATAAATTTTAAATATTTTTAGATATTTTGTTAAAATTTATAAATTCCCTAAATTTTGTAGAATACATTGGTTTCTAAAATTTATGAATATTTGCAATGACTGTTAAAAGATTTGTCCTCATAAAAATTCGTTTAAACCCAAATTGTAAATTTTCAAATTACAATTCGTTAACTCCGTAATTTTATTTTTATTTAAGCAGAAATTTGCTTACCCAAATTCCAGTCTAACTTACAGTTCAATTTTATTCCAAGTTTAGTTTAACACAAGAGAAAAAATATTTTAAATTTTATTAAACTTATCTCAGATTTATAAGATCATTTGGGCATTCAAGTTTATAAAAGTTCGATTAAATCCATAAAATTCGAAAGTTTGGAAAAACTTGGAAAAATGTTTCAATAATTCTTAAACCTAATAATTGCTAATATAACATTAATCCGGATTGACGATGACGTTTAGTTTCATGTGATTGCAAAATTTTCGGAATTTTAAGCTATATACAATTGCATCCCTAAGCAAATTCCGAGTAAAACTTGAATACTTTACATTTGTATTATTTTTAAAAACCCTCCCCATTCTCAAAATTATGTACAGTTTTCATTCCTACAGAATATTTTGGTAATTTTTAAAATTTTTATTAAATTTTGAAAATTCAATATACTGTGACAGTTGAACATAATATAACAACAAATAATATTGCACGTAAAATTTTGAAAATCCAGACCTTTTATTTGAAAATGTTTCCAAAAAAAATCCCGATTTTTTAGTAAACACGTAGAAGGAGAATTTTAAATATTTAATTAAGAGAATTAATTAAATATCATAAAATATTTTAAACTAGCATGCAAATACGAAAATTATGCAATGTTCAATTTTCTAAATTCGAAATGGTCTAAAATTGATATTCTAGATTAGTGGGTCCAGATAATTTTAAAAAGTATTTTTCAATATTTCGGACTTGAATTTCTGAAAATATTTTCTTAATTAAGCATTGTCTAAAATTCCGTGCCAATTATTGCCTTAAACATTTTTTTGAAACTTTGCGGAAACACATGATAGAACGACATCACTTGCATTAAAAGTTTGTTTGAAATTTTGAAAATATTTAAAAAATTAAAATCTGTAGTGCTAAGGAATAATGCTAGAATTAAATTTCAAGAATTTTTAGTAAATTCTAAATAATTTTTAATTCTGCGAATTCTGAAAAAGTTAGAAAATTAAAGTTGCCCAAAAATTCATATCTGGAATATTTATACCTTGCATCTTACAAATTTCTTACGTTTTATTTGAAACTGTGGAAATATTCTGAATATAAATTCCAGAACTATTACAATAATTCAGAAATCGATTAGTATAAGTATTTCATATTTTTAAGTGACTGTGAAAGAACTAATTTTATAATTCTCTAATTATTATTAAAATTTGGGTGGAACTCACGAGGATTACACACTCAATGCCACGATAGCCCATGAAGCAATGAATACCATGATGCCAATGTTTTTCTAAAATATGTTTCTTGATGTTTGCAGACTCTGAAAAAATTCTTGAAATTAGGAAAACTTCTCGAAATAGTTAGCATAATTTTTTTTAGTTTGTCAACGCCAGAAAAACATGAGCAAAATTATGTCTGTTCTAAAACATTCAAGAAACCTTTAAATTTGGTGTAAATCACGATAACGTGTGTCCAACATTGGATTTGAAATGTACAAAATGCTGTAAAATTAATCAAATTTTTCATAATATCTCTGAAATATTAGATCATAAAACAATTAAGATAATATTTCTAAATTCGAGATCTTCATTATACAGCATTAGTTTTATAAAACCATTCCATTCTGTAAATGTGCGTAAATAATGTTTAATTCTGAAAATTCTAAACATTTTCACAGTGATTTATAATTTCATTCTCTTGAAATTTCTTTGCAACTCAACTCAGATAATGTAGATTATATGATTATTGCCCTACAGTACGAATAGCCTGGGTTGCAGTTTTCTAGTGAAATTTTGACAAATTCTGAAAAATTTCAAATTTTTCTGAACTTAATATATAATTTGCTAAATTTTAAAAAAATTGCAAAATTTCCAAAAATGTAATTGCGTTGTTAAGCAATTCCAAGAATACTTGAATATTTTAAATTGTATTATTTTTTAAACCCCTCCCCATTCTCAAATTTGTTTAGAGTTATCTTTCTTAGAGCATATTTTCATAATGTTTTATAATTAATTAAATTTTGAAAATTCCCTATGGATTTTGAAATAATAGTGCTTCCAAGTAGAGTGAAGTAAACTTTTCAAAATTTAGCCGCCTTATTTGAAAATTTTGTAAAATTTCCAAAAAAAATTTCCGAATTTTGCCATCTTGTAAATATTCGAAATGGCCGAAAATTGATATTCGGGATTAGTGGGTCCCGAGATAGTTCAGATAATTTTTGAAAATTTTAAATTGAATAATGAGATTTCGTACAATTTTTAAAAGTATTTTTTAAAATTTCAGACTTAAATTTCCGAAATGTTTCTGATTTTTTAGAATTTCATACCAAGTAAAAATCCGAATAATTTGCATCTGTTGATGAAGCCTAACCCCAAAAATATTTTTGAACCAATTCGGAATCTTATGATAGAACCAAGTAATTTGCATTTAATTATTATTCATTCATTTTTGTACATGTACGTCCCAATCTACGCAATGCTCTTAAACGGATTTAACAATGTTTTTAAAATTCAATATTTTTTACTCGAAATTTTTCAAAATTATTTAAATTACTTGGAATTTATTTACGAATTCTGAAAGGATTTTTATTTTTTCAAAATCTATATTGCTAAATTCTGTATACTGTGAATTAGCTATTTTTTCCAATAAGCCAATTCTAAAAAATTATGAAAATTTTTCCTTAAACTCATATCTCGTTTATCGAAGGGATTTTGAACCATTTTCCAAATTTTTTACAATTTATTTCAAATTTTGGAAATATTCCAAATAAGTTCTAGAAATATTTAAATTGTTTAAAAAACATTAGTAACTATATTTTGAGACCTAGGTTCTACATAATTTTGACGGGCTGTTTCAAATTATCAGTTTTATTAATTCTCCAAAATATGTTTCTTTATATTTGTAAATTCTGGAAATGCATCAACATTTTAATTTTTATTTAACAATTACTGGAATTACATTGCCAAAAAAATTTTCGATACATTGTTCAAATTAGCAAATTCCGGAATAATCTAGCATTGATTAATCTAGCATTGATTTCATGAAACCTTCAAATTATAAATATTGCAAAATTTGGACCTTTTTATGATTTTACAATTTACAAACTTCAGTCAGGTTATATCTCGAAATCTGCTTTACATTTCCTGGAGTATGTTATTACATTCATAAATTTACTAAAATTTGTAGTGTTAGGAAATAATGCTAGAATTAAATTTCAAGAATTTCTAAAAAAATTTAAATCATTTTCAATTCTGCAAATTCTGAAAATAAAAAAAAGTTCATGAAATTTTATTAAATTTTATGTTAGAAAAAGTTTGTTAAATCTGCAAATCAATTTTGCAAATTTCATATAATTTACTCGAAATTCTGAAAAAATTTAGGATAAATTTCAGAACTATTTCAATAAGAGAATTTTAATAATTTTTCGGGTTATGAAGTAACTTGCAGATTCTGAAAAAATTCTTGAAATTAGAAATGCTCTAAAAAATATTTTCAAATTTAGTAGATTTTTCACAAAATTGTCCATAACTTCTCTGGAATTGGCAGGTTCCACAAAAATTCAGAAAATATTTCAAAATATGTATATTTTAAAATTTAGTTAAAATTTGTAAAATTAGAAAAATTCGACTTGTCTAAGCGCGTTCGTAAACAACTTGCAAAACTCGAATAGTTAAGCTTGAATTTCATGTTAGCTATGGAGAAATTATAAATTATAAATTTTAACTATTTCGTAAAAATTCTAAAATTCTTAGAATTTTGAAATATATATATTGGCAAATTTGGAAAAAACGAATACATATACTCGTATACTAAATTTATGAATATTCGTCTAAAGAAGAAATATTATTTGGCAAGGTAACTATTTGGGACTGCCTCGCATAAAATCAATAATCGAATTTATTTCAATCATATCATAATTTATAATATTAATCATCAACTTATATATTATGTATACATCTAATAAATATTTAATAATGTACAAAAAACAACAACACCAACAAAAAAACTAAATAATTCTAATTTTATAACAAAATAAAATCAACACAACAACAACAGCACGGAAAATCTATTGCAAAATAAGATAATAAAACAAAGATGGAAAATTGTGTACCATCATCATCGTCATCATCCTCTCCCACAATGTTCGATTGTATGTATGGATGTATATATATGTACATATAGTATGCTCGTATATGAAAAACAAGTGAAATTATTGATATTATTTTCAGGAATGAAATGAAGAAAAGCGCCAAGAAGAAGAAAAATAAATAATAAAATTTATCATGATAACCAGGAACTGTGGAGTATCAAACACAAAAATAATAATCCATTGTAAGATGGAAAAGAAATCCCCACATAAAAGATTTGTTATTTTCGTTTTTTCGGTGACATCTTTTGGGATTTTGATTTTTATAACTTTTCTTTTGGTACATTGTGTGTGTATGTGTGTGTGGTGTGGTATGTATGTATGTTCCGATATTTTTCCAGTTTTTTTTTTTTTGTTTGGTAATGTGAAATATAAAATCTGTAATATGTTTGTTGTTATTGTATCAACACGAATTTCATCTAATATTGGATTGCGGAATATAAGGTCTCCAGTTTACCTTAAGATTGTGTTGTTGGTTTGCTTTTGATGAGAATTTTTTTTTTAAGTATCATTGGGTGTAATAGAATTTCAATTTTATCATAATTTGTGAATATAATTGCTTTTTATTTATGGTCTACGTGCACGGGGTGTTTTGTTGAGTGAAATTCAATTTGTATGATGGAAAAATGTATTTAGTTTTTTGTATAGTTGTCTTACATATAATATAACTTTATATGAAACAGTTTAATGTAGTTTTTGGTTGATTTATATGGCAATTAAAATGCAGTTTTATTATATCAGAGTCCGTGTATAATTGTATTGCCATTAAGGAGATTAGTAAATTTTATATACCTATATAGTTGGCAAGTATACCACAGGTACAATACATGACATGATTCTTTATTCTGATGCATATTACATATTTACATCTTAAAATACATGACTTAAGTTTGAAGGAACCGTAAATTTTAATTTTCAATCGCTATATTTGCAAGTTGTAAATCATTACTAAGCGATTATTATATTTGCGGTATATCAAATTCAGATAGTCTGCCCAGAAATGTCAAAAATCTTAAACCAAAATTCGTAATCTTAAAGAAACAATTGCACCAAAATATTGCGTTTTTCACAACGACGCTTAATTTATTTTGCAACAAAAATGTTAAAACATTTTGATAGCATGTACGATTTCCTAGCAAATTACTAAACGCAACTTACATAAGAATTCGCTGCTGTTTGGATTAAATTCCATGTAAACTTCTGGAACTGTTTGATATTTTTTTGTCCTCTGCACTACATAACCAGAAAGTTTGCGGTAAAATGAACGGCTGACTGCGATAAAACTGCGGTATTTATCGGTCCAATATGAACTGGAGATATTCAAATTTGATTATAAGATAAATAAGATCAGTTGACGTGTGGTTTCGATACTTAAATAAAAAAGAAGGAATTATTTTGCCTAATTCGAAAATAGATATCGAAGTAGAGACGCTTCTAAATTCCATGTTTTGGCACTTCTCATCAAAATGTTCGCTTGAATTTTGTAAAAAATTACGTTCGTTCATCATAAATGGTCTAGGCAGCACTTAACCTGATTCCACATCATATATCGATATCCATCAAACCACGAGACATCTCCTGCGGTGCAAGCTATGATATTCTTCGGAGATGATCATATTCTACTCTTGGGAGTAATAGAAAAGTTCACCAGTTGATAAAACGTAGTTGAAGCGGCAAACTTCATTATTTTAATGGATGGCGGGCTGGTATCGGCGATTTTCGATAATCGTACTCACCAAGAAAAGTTTGAAATTTATTTGAACTATGGCAAAGTGCGGCAAGCTTTTGAGAATGATAAAATGGCATTTTAAAAAGTTTGTGACCTGATACATCCTAAGTTATGTACTAGATGAACCTTCCATTGCCTAGATGTCTCGGACGCGGAATTATCTCGTACGCGAGATCGACACGCTAGCCAGCCGGGTTTCGGCTTTACTATAGATGCACTTTGCCGAGTATTTATGGATGAGGCCACTCTACAATCCTAAAATTTGGCTTTAATATCAATCTGTAGATTTCATTTTTTCTATTCTAAAGAATATTTAGACCAAGTCCTGAATTGCTTAAGTGAGATTATTAACAAAACCTATTATTGCGGTGGTGTTGCACTGGAAGATTTGCATCAAAAGACTGTAATAAGTGCTATTGCAGATTTTCTGCTAATTTATTTTAAAATAATTCCGGTATGAAAAATTAAGATTATAACTGTTCACAATATCGTATCTTCCAATAATTAACTTTTACTTTAAATCAATTTCAAACTTTTGCAAATCAAATTCAACCATTTGCAGATCAAATTCAAAAATACTACTGACCAATATTGCTTTCAGCTTTCTAATAAAATATTTAATTTGTCAACTTGGGTTATGATTTCAAGACATACAGAATAGACCAACGACTTAACTTTTAGCATATCTTTTGTAAACATTTTCTGTAGCACATTCAAAAGTTACATTAGATTGTAAAAAATGCTGATTATGATTTTTTCACATAAGCGTGTTTACCAGAAGGTTAATTTTAGTTACTCAGCAAATATTTCTATAATCAAGAGAAAATTTACTCTCTGTCAAATGCGAATATATTAGAGCCCTCAAAATTAACAATTGAGAATACTTTTATCAAGCACTTTTATATTATAGCGTTAAAATCTTAATCTTCATTTAATTTTTAAACAGGGTTGCGATTTACACAGCATCGTAACGAATCACAAAAAGTTGTACCAGATTAGACCGCCTACAATCCTACATTAATTTGGCCTATATATGAATCTATGGATTCCGATTCATTCAAATTTAAAAAATATTTAGACCCAAATACTGTATTGGTTAAATGAGATTGTTGTGAAGCTTTGATGGTGTTGTGCTGGAAGACAAAAGCTAGACTAACTGCTTTTGCGGATGTGGTCAATAGAAGGACATTATTTATGGCAGGGCTAAAACTGAGCTTCACTTTATTTATATATTTCACGAAATTAAATAATCAATTTAGTTACTTAATTTTAAGGCGATAATATCTAAAAGCACAACCATTAAAATTCTGTTCTAATCTTAAATGCTTTACTAGATTTTGTTGTCCATTTTAAATACTCAGAAATTACAATTGTATGCTTTTGAACTAAAACAAAGCTTTATAACCTCATGAGATTCAATAATCAATTCAGTTTAGTATCTCAATGATAAATGTATAACTTCTAAAAGCTACATTAAAATTGTTCGAATTTCTTAGTTTGTTGAGCTTATCTGGGTTCCATCCATTTGCCGTAAAATTGATATTATTTGTATCAATCCTGAGTGTGCTAAATATGCTCTGAATTTAGTATTTTGAATTTTGGTGTCCATTTGTAAAGCTCCAATAAATAAATGTTCGAAAAAGAGCTTTTGTTACATTTGTTGATCTCGTCTGGTTTCTATTAGACTGCCATAAGATTTGTATAAAGCTTATAACAACCTAAATGATCAGATTTTATTATTCTATAAAGTTTCGAGTTTAAATACTGAGCTTTAATATTTCTATAGCTTCATGAGGTAATCAATTTTATAATTTCATAATTTAAAAGCTCAATACAAAAGCTCTTTGCGTCTAACTAATATTGAAAGCATCAATAAATCTGCTGTAATTGGGTTTTTCTAAGCTAAGCTTATCTGGTTTTTAATATTGATGTACTTTTTATAAAGCTTATCGCTCATAATTTACTAAATTAAATTTTTCAGATAAAACTGCGAGCTTTACTATTTATATAACCGCGGATAAAATTAAATAATCAATTTGGTAATTTCATTTTATAGGGTAGCGTCTAAAAATACAACAAATATGATTTTTCAGGTAACTGAAATTATCGTTTTGGTTTTTAAGTCAGTATATTGGACAGAAACGTCATCGGGTGACCGATTCATTTTTCAGTTCTCTAATTCTTTGCTTAAGCTTATTGCAGAGGTAATTTTAGGCTTCTTGTTTTTGATTACTGAGATGCTATCCCATGCTGCTTGTTAATAAGCAGTATAATAAGCAATATAATATTATTGATTAATAGTTCCGCTTCATTTTCTAATTGAACCGGATGCTTGTAATTTGTTAGTCTAGGTGGATTTTCCAGCTTAACAATCGTGGAACTAACTTTCACGATTTTCTAGAAAAATGTGATTTTCGGATATACCTCTTGTAATGTAGAAATCAATTAGATCCGGAGTTTTCGTTGTGCCAGTAGACCAGTAGGTTGGTTTCCCTCCTGAAAGAAATTCACAGTGGTAAGTTCGTCCTGCGGCGTATAGTTCTCTACCCTTTGGAGTTATTAATATTGACCTCCAGAAAGTATTTTTTGCATTAAAATCACCTCCAATGATAAAATTAAATCCTAGCTGGAATATGTTGGATTATTCCATTTGCATTCCAGATTACAATTCTTAATGTTTTATTTATCATATTAGTTTAGTATAATACGGATGTTCATCCATCTGTTTCTTGGCAATCTAGTCGCCAGTTTAAAGCATTTATGGATCTTTTTTGTTTTATAATCCGTGAATTTTTTCGTGCGCTTCGCTGCTTTTAAATATTTTTTCAAGCATAGATGTATCTTTGAAGTCTTTGCAATTTACTGATTTGTGTGGGGTCGTACTTTGTAGCCCGGATGCCACCACTTGCGAAAACGACTTGCGTCAGTCAATTTACTCGATATAGATGTGGTAAAGTTTCCTAGGTTGGTGTTTACGCTATTGGCTACTGCCGTTTTATAACATGATGGACCTTACCGTGATTTGTCTCTTGTTTTTTGTAGTTCTTTAGGTAGTATGCGGCCTCTGTAGTTTGTATGGCTTTTTGCAGTTCACACATGTTGAAGGGGACACACCTGAGCAGTGTGCCTTTCAAGGCACTTTACACATTTTGGCTGTTGCAGTATTCTTGCGTATGATTAAAACCTTAGTACTTCTTGCATTCCACTATAAGCACAGTGGATTTCCGTAGTTCTTTTATTTTAACCTTCATGTTTAAAATAGCTCTTATTTTAAAGATGGCTCCTATCTTTTCTTTGTTATTGAAAGTTAACATAAATTTAAAAGTAAGAAAATTAAAACATTTGCTTAAACCTTTGGTTATTTAAATTTTCAATCAAAAATTAAATTTTAAGTCAATCAAATTTTAAAATGTAAGGTACTGTAAATTAGAAATTTAACCATTTTTGCTAATTCTGTATAATATATTTTCAATTCTAATTATAATATGTATTCTAAATTCTTTAAATTCAAAATATATTTTCTAAATATAGAAAAACCTCAGAACTCAGACTCCTTCTTTTGTGTCCCAATATTCTTCATATCACAATTCTCTAAATTTAAACTCTCACTGCCGCTTATTGGATTGATAAGAAAATATTATTTATAAAAACAGATCCATTGGCATCAAACAAGCCATATAATGTATACTGTTGAATACCAAATTTTAGGCGACCCCACTAGGCAAAATTGTTTAGCGCTGATAAATGATAATTTATCGTGTGTTTTACTATGTTAGTGCTGGGAAAGGTCAGGTAAAATTTGGTACCGAGAATTTTTAATTCACTATACCTACACTTTTTATATGAATATAAAAATAGGAAACATGATTGCCGAGTAATAAAAACTAAATCGTTGTGGTTGACTAAGGGCAGCCTCAAATATTTAAGAACAGCCCTGAACAGCTTCCATACCCCCACAGCCAGTTTAAATTAAAACATCAGACTATAGTTATGTTTAATTGTTAAAACAATAATCCTCCTTCAAAACAATGAGAATACCTATAATGGTCGAGTTACTTTGTTTGGGTTTATGGTAAGACTTGGATACGTCGGTGTTAATGTAAGCCTAGAATTGATTTGAAATTTGTCTCATATACTTGTATTCGTTTGTACTATTATGTATCACTGTGGCATAAAAGCATTTGATGAATTTTGCCTAACAAAAGAGTAAAGCTTTTAAAACGAAATTAAAAGAGTACTTATACTCTTAAAAAGTATATCTGGTCACCCTAATTAAGATGGTATATTTGTTTCTGTTCAAATACTTGCCAAAAAAGTACAGCTCCTTATTTATGCCATCGATACATTGTGACGATCGAACATAATAGATGCTCTGATTATCCAAAGCTTTATACTATAGTTCTGGCCAATTGATATATTGTTTGTTTGTTTGCCGGGTAGGCCCGCATTATTTGTTGTTTTGGCCATATTATGCTACTTGTATGATCAGGGGTAATTAAAGCATTAGTCAAATTTTTCACAATTATTATACAAATCCAAATACAATTTTATTCTAATTGTATAACTCTAATTCGTAGTCCAATTCCTCCTCCTCGTCGTAACACAGTAACCCAAAATTCACAACTCATCTAATTCAAGGCAACTAAATGCTTAACCCCCAAATTCTGATGTTTCTATTTATTATGATACACAATATTTTGTTTTTGCTTTTTATTGGATAGATTACTTAAAGTTAATTACTAACGAACAAAAAAAAAAGGTCTAAAATACTATTTTGTTACCACACTTGTTAATAGAGTATTTGCCAAGTTTGTTGTATATATACATATATAAATATATGTATGTTCATGCGGATAGAAAAACCATACCCCCAAATTCAACCAAAATATCAGCACACAAAAAATATTAGATAATATGTTATCAGCAACCGAGGAATAAATATAAATTGGAATTTGTTAAAGGATTTTAATCGAAATCCATTATAAGTATATATTGAAAAGGAATATATGTTATGTACTCGACTACTCGTATGTATACATATCTGTCTGTATGTCTATTTATGTATTTTATATACGGCATATAGCTAACGAAAAAAAAAAATCTTCTCTTGTCTTAGATTATATATGTATATAAGTAGTTGGAATGTAGGTATGTACACCTATCTACTCACATGTTTATGATCTGGGGAAAAATGTTTGTTCGAAATTGGATAAAAATTGGATTTGTTTAAGGTTTTGCTGCCAAAAATTGGAAACGAAAAACTGGGTGAGAAATAACTCGAGGTGTGTGTGCGTGTGTGTAATTGTATCAATCATAATTAAAACCAATAAATATATTTAAGTTTTATCTCATTTTTTGTTAACAATACATAAAATACCGAAAAACCACCTTAAACCATCGCCCCTTCCCCCACGTTAAACAAAAAAGGATATTTTCGTGTAATATAAAATTGATCTTAACTCGAGAAATTTGTTACCTCATGTCTTCACTATATTTTGCTTAGCTCTGTATTGGCGAAATACAGGTATACATACGTACATATGTACATACATATATGGTTTGGTTGGTTAAGATGCATAAATATTTTATTATTCCAACTTAAATTTGAGACCACGTCCACTTATGAAAATTTAAAATTTTTTTTATTTCTATTTTAGAATTGAATTTTCTTTCATTTTCTTATATGTTGTTGTTGTTGTTGTTTATCTTACCTTTTGTTGTTCGTTTTTTTTTATCATGTTTCATTTTAATAAATATTTTATCAAAATAACAACGGACTACAAACCAACAAAAAAATTTGTTCCTGACACGACAGAAATAAATTTTTTGTTTCGTTGCGGTGGCGGGGCACACAGAAGAACAACACAGAACACAACCCAAAATATATCTAAGATGCTTGGTGTGTATGAGTGTGCGATATTGTTTTACCATAATAAAATTGTCTGTTATATGTTTAATGGGCAGAAGATACATATATGATGAAATATTTAACTTTCATCCAAATAATTTAATAACTGTTTGTGTTTAGTCTGCCAGTTGGAAGTTTTAAATGTTCATACATGACAAATGATGTCATTTTAAATTATATAATTCAGACACGATACTACAACTAATTAATATTACTGTTTCAAGGTAATAACCAATTAATATTTGAATACAGAAAATGTATCAAGACAGACTGAAACGTCAGACTGTTGAATGTTAAAAAATTGGTATCTAAAATTGATAGAAGTGGATATCTTATATGGAATAACCATTCATCAGACCGAACAGCTTCCATCAGACCAGCAATAACTAATAATGACTTCGCCATCACTAAATTGTCTATAACGCAATTCTCCTCTCAATAAAATTCATAACGCTCCAATAGTAAAACACACAAAAAAATGTCTTATACTGATGCAAGACAATTTTTCGTGTGTTTTACTATGGAAGTACTTGGAAAGGCCGACTAAAATTTGGTAAAAGGATTTAAATTTTTTATTTACTGTATTTTTAGTGGTTCAAGTGGTTCAGTCAGAGTAGAGCTATTTTTGATTTTTATATATGAACTTTTTAATTGATTCATAAAATTAGAATTTTAGCATCGAAGTATTTGTGATTTAATTGTAAAGGTAATTTACATACGGCATAAAATTTTTGGACCGATGATATTTAAATACTGAAATTAAAACATAGTTAACATAAACATACATTTTAGAATTTCCGGCGTTTTAGTACTCGTTGAGTGGTTTTTATTTTGGCCACGTGGACTAGTCTTGTTGACTTGTTGTCCATAGTAAATTTCAACGATTCGACCAAGGTTCCATTTTAGCGGGGGTACATTTTCTGCAACCAGGACCACTAAATCTCCAACTACGAGATTTGTTGAAGGTTTCATCGAGTGGTGATTTAGTTGAAGTGATCGCAATTATTCGGTCAACCAGCGGTTTGGTAAAAATTGAGTTGCATCTAGCCAGCGTATGGTGGTTGGTCAGTTAAATCAGGCACTGGTAAAGAATTAAGCGGCCGGTCAGTCAGGAAATGTTCTGGTGCTAGGCAGTCGAAATCATCGAGGCTGCTTGACATTGACCCAAGCTGTCGCGAGTTTAAGACAGCCTTAACCTATTTAATCAGCGTCATTAGTTGTTCATACGTGAATTTAGTCGCGCTCAATGTACGGCGGCGATGAAATTTGGCTAATTTTACAACTGGCTCTTGAAGGCTACTGAAATTTGGACTGATGGGTGGAATGAACTTCCATTCAATGAAATTAACTTAGGTCCGAAGCTGCCCTCATTAATTAGCACAGTAAGTAGCGGCCTTGCTTTGGTATTCGAGGGTCTCAGATTCGAATCCCGATGGTGACCAGAAAATCACGGATGGTCTTTATAATGTGTGAGTATGTGTGTTTGTCCTTGTATTGCATTGGGGCCCGTTCGCCCAAATTTAAATTTTTTTTTTAGGTCCGAGGCCAGTTCCAAGTGTATTGCCTTTGTGACGAAACAAATACAAAGGCAGAGATATGTTTTCGGGGCTTTTTGCGGATGCGGTAATGAACAAAGAACGGACCCGTAAAAACTACCCCAACTATGTAAAAACGTGGTGAGGCGATAACTCGTTCCGGTGGTAAGCTTTCCATTTGTTGCGTCTTTTGAATTGGTTGAACTCGAAAGTACTCTTAGCATTCTTAGAACACCTTTCTGCACACCGTTGTTCCATATGAAGGCCAAAAATGTTGACGAACAACAACCACTATAATTCGCCCGTGGATCTACGTGCTGCAGTTGCCAGTGATAGAAATTGAGTAAATTTATGTGAGCTTTAAGTAACAGAATTAGATGTTTCGAGATATAGGGTAAGGTGGTGTGATGAAGGCGACCACCAACTTGAATGATGTGCTACTTGTCCAGAAACTGCAATAGCAATTGGAGCGACACCTGTTCTTCCAAGTTTAGCAAACCGCACAACTTGCATTTAGGCGTGATTTTGAAATGAAGAGTATATATAGGCAATAATTCGCTTCAATTTCCGGATGTCGTTATGATATTCAATATCAGTCAGGAGAGCGGAAAGCTCAGCTGACACAGCCGTGTACAATATTCTTCATCTCGGATACTACTTTAGGGACTGGAAATTATTCACAAAGCGTTTTGATCCGCATATTCCCCGAGAAATCAATTCAGCCGGGTTGCATTCGTGTCACTTGGTACGTGTAACCAATATTCCGGTTTGAAATTTCTAGGAGGGCGATTTCAAATGAACGTCTTTCATCTGGATGGGCACGACTTTCTCCAATGTAATGTTATTGTCGAGTCGGACTAATAAAAATTTCGATCACATAGTGCAAACCCATATGCACCCTCACTAAAATCGGCAAATCTATGTATTTGCATTATTTGTTTGGTTTCAGTGAAGTGAACAAGTGTCGATCGATCGTGAATTTGTTGAATATACAAAACCACTATTGGCGCCATTAAGCCGAGTGGATCGTAAATTTGGGCTATTTGTGAGTAAATAGCTCGCTTTGAGCTCGATGAATTTGTGTTGAGACGAACAAAGCAAGTCTCATCTTGGTTGCAGCAGCAATTAAGTTTGTTCCGTTCAATAGATCATCGACATAAACATCTTTCTCGGTGGTATAGGCGGCGACAGGAAAAGTTCTTTGTTTTGCGAGCTCCAGCTGCTTGAGGCATCTAGTACAAAGAAACGGTGCGAAGTAGGTGCCTTATATGACAGTATTCTTTTTAAATGTGGAGAGAGGTTCATGCGGAGAATCACGCCACATGATTAATTGATACCTATTTGATCGTTTTGGTGAACTTGAATTTGTTGCTGAGGGAAGTCCCCGAGTTCCAATAATTTCTTTATTTGATTACTCAATGTAATGTAATTGGGACGCGCAACCCTTTTCCAGCACTAATCCAATCCGAGTAGCAACTCGATATCTTGGAATGAAATCTGAATCGACGAGTTGAATATTAGATGGAATTGTCCAACACTCAATATTATCAATGGATGTGATTGACTGGTAATTTGTTATGTTTGGAAGAACATGAATATCCAATATGGCACAAAAACTGGTTGTTTGTGATTTTAATGTTATTTTTGATCTACTGAAACATGCAACACCATTGGGTTCATATCCAAGGACTTTGGCTGATCTGTTGCAACGTGGAAGCTTCAGTATCGATGCAAATGATTCGCTCATAAAGTTTAACTGAGAACCGGAGTCCAAAAGTGTTCTAATGCGGTGGTCAAAAAGACAAATTATGATGAAGTTGTCATGGATTTGGTGGCAGCAAGCGGTGATGACGTTGCTTTAGCGGCATTATTATTCTTGCTCTTGAAATCCGCAAACATTGATGGGCTTCCTGCTTCCTGGTTTTGAAGCAGTAGATGACCAGTCATTTTTTCAATGTATGGATTCTTGCTCAGAGGCGATTTTTTGAAGCAACGAATGGTGTTATGAATTGGAGTGCCAGCAGCAAAGTGTCATTGAACATATTGAAACCATATGATCAGGCCGATAACAATTGTAACTTAGTTTGGTTTCGGTTAGGAACTGGAACTTGTGACGTTCATCAATATAGGCAGGTGTAAGAACTTCTGGCACCAAACTATTGTGTGTCGGTTTGTCTATAACAGTGGACACAATAGTACGTTGAAGATCTGGTAACAGTGAGAGAAGTTGCGGACGAACGAAAAAAGCGATTACTTCTCGATAATAGTTTTGGAGTAAATTAAATTGGCATTATACATATCATCTACGATAGGAAGACGTGTCGAAGAGGCAGCCATTCCATTTAGTTTTTGTTTTCGGATCTAATTTTGAAACGAATATGTAATAAATTCGCCCGAGAATTGTCAAGCAACTGATTGGTTCGGATTGATATAATGCGTGAACGTGTTGTTCATAAATAAAATTTGGCTTGTCGAATCTAGCTCTAAGAATCTCTCGGGCTACCGCCTATTGTCGTTTGTTAAGTTTAGTACTACTAGGGATAATTTCAAGAACTGAAATTTTGTTCGATCACTGAGGGTTGTACTGTACCAGTGCCTATGAATGATTTTCATTCTAGGTGACCACCAAAAAAAGGTTAGAAGTTCAAGTGTTGGCAGCTTGGAATTAATTGATGGTGGACTGGTTTGAAGCTGTGGTTGGTTTTCACCGATCTTATTTTGGCGTTTTGCATCCTTCCCAATGTGTCCAGTCATTCTTAAAATTTGCATACAAAAAAAATGTATGATTATTCTAGTTTAGCACGAATATAATCGGTCAATATTTCGGTATCCATCAAGTCATATATGATGACAACGGGCAGTCGATGCTGTGGTTTAGCCTTTGCTGTTGCTAGATGACCTGCTATGTACAAACATTTCATATCGTTCCAATTGCAGCAAAAGGTTGTTGATAAATTGTTTCGAGCGATAGTAATATGATGTTGGTCTAGGCTGTTGGCATTTAGTAAACAGTAATTAACGCAATACTTACATATTCTACAGGTTCCTCCGCTAATGTTATATAACGTAATGTTAGTAAACCGCGACTCCGTAATATCTCGCTTTTTGGTAGACTCGAAAGATCTCGAATAATATTCTGAACAACTCGATTAAAAAAGCGGTTCTAAATTGACCTTTAGCCCGGTTGCTGATTACAATGGCTATACATGAAACTATACTATTCTTGCACGAGTATTGATTCGGCAGAATTATTGCTACAAACCGCATGCGGTCGGCAAAATCCGTACATGGAATACAAAAGTCAACGTGAAACATACGAAATGATAAATTTCTTAATAATTTTACAATTTATCACGTCTTATAATTCAATTTTTGTCACCATCAGAAAATTGAGTTGATTTCTAGGCACAAATAATACGTAATCTCAAGCCACAACTGACAAGTTATATGACCTGATTTCTATGAACATACTATGGATCACGCAGTAACGCTGTACCATGTATAGTGCTCATCGATTCAATCTAATCAATTGAAGTAATTTAGTTTATAAAATATGTGGGTTCAGGTATGATAGACATTTGAAATTAGAAGATAATGCTTTCTGACAAGTGGGTTATGAGAAATGCACTTATTGAATGGTAGCGATGAACTGTCATCAAATCAATTAAGTGTTACCCATAATTATCCGCCATATATACGAACCAGTATTAAAAATGTATCCGCTTGCAGTCAAAAAATAATGTTAGATGTTTTCTTTTTTTTTCTTGGGGTTTCTTGACCGAGAAAAAACCATCGGAGACCATGATGGATAGATATGTATATGTATATAGGATCCACAACATTTGAAATTATATTTATGTTACAGTAACATTGAAAATATTATTTCAATCGTTTCTTATTCAATTATTATGAATTTTTAAAGCATCGATATAATACACAAAACCAAGGTACCCTCGTATAAGGTTTCTTTGGTGTATACGTACGTACTCGTACTCGAAAATGAATAAATTTTTGGTTTGGTGAAAATGTATATCTCGTTTTTAGATATTTATATTAAAAATCAATATTTAAACATGAAATGTACAAGAAGTTTGTATTTTATTTATCTTTTATCCATATATGTATATAGGTACAATAATATATCCACACACATATACACACAAAAAGGAGCTCCGATGAATATACAATATACATATACAGACATATGTATATGAGGAAGAAGAAAAACCTAAGACGAAAAAAATAAACGTAACGACTAAACGGGTTGTTGATATTGTAATATATTTTGTAACCTTTTACCTGCTATATAATATCTTAATATCTATTTTACCTTTATACATTGGTTTGGAAAACGAATTGTCGATTTTTCTTCTTTTTTTTCTTGTAACGTTTCTTGTTTCGTGGTGCAAGAAAATTTATTTTCTCAGAACAATATTCAATTTTCTGGAACTGTATACGTATGTATAGATATAGTTAAAATATTCGATCTTTCATAAATATTTTATAAGACGGTATATGTTGTTGTTGCCTACATATGTACATATATCCACTTCTATAATTTTTAATTTTATATAAAACTTTGAATCTGTTATCTATATAAATTATTGTTGAAGCATGACGGATATATAGAGAGTCCGCTCGGTAAGCAAACAATGTCCAAAAATTGTTAACCCATGTTCTCCGAGAAACCATAGAAGCAGATGAAGAAACAGTTAAATTAAATTGTCAACAATTGGCATAAAATGTATTAAAACCATCAAAAATTAAAAAGACTCTCCAATTTAATAGAGTTCAAAAAATTCTCAAAGAGCATGTGTGGCCCCCGTGGTTGGGGGGCACTCACATGTCTCGTAAATCTAAATTGCACGAACATGTTTTTCAAGAATATACCATCAGAGTATCTTTTGCTTGTCGTCGGAGGCGACTAAACGGTTGGATGTTCTGTGCTGACGACCCGCATCCGTAAAAAAAACAAAATGTTTGTAAAATCAACAAAAAGAAAATCTGATACCGCCAAAAAAACACCGGACCCCCGCTCAAGTACTCGGACACGAGATGTAGGATCGACACATAAAACGTGCAGTCACTTAGAAAATTAGGAGCATAGGAGGGCCTAGGAAGAAGGTCAACCTGTCGATAATTTGTGTACATGGGTCCTCAGACGACGGCCAGCCCCAAGGTAAAGACTCATTTTATGTTCAATGACTTAGACGATCTGATGGGATCTATACCCGAACACGATGTTAGAATGATAATTGGGGACTTTAATGCTAGAGCTGGCAGTTTGCAATTGCTTACGATCTTAGAGTAGCAGTATTCTTCCCTCACAAGCAGGTACATCTAGAGACATAGACACACCTTCGCGGAACTTCTTACAGTTAAATTGACCAGGTGTTAGTTTCTAAAGGGCGAGCTCAGGTTGTGCAGGATGTGAGAAATTGTCGGTCAGCAACCAAATACGTAGGCAGCGATCATCGTTTGGTCGCTGCAAAGCTACGATAGAAGTTTTCGTATAAGCCTGGGTCTACAGCGAAACGCATGGGATATTTCAACTGTGAAGGTCTCATAAATGAAGATCAAAAGAAACGCTGTCAAGATCTTGTCAGCAACAACATTGAGGAAGCTAATTGCCAGTCTGACTGCGTAAACTCTGGGAGGTACTGAAAACTTCGGTTGTCACTGCTGCTAAACAGAGTTTAGGTACAGTGAAAAAAAGTATTTAGAGTTGGGCGGATAGCACCACTCAATGCCATAAATGGGCCCACGGTACAATACCCGGACAAACACACATATACTTACACATTAAAAACACCCAGCCATGATTTTTGGTCACCACCGGGAACAAGGACGCTACTTACTGTGCCAATGAGTATATAGTGAAAGTCAGACCCAAGAATGATTGGTTTGATGACGAGTGTCGCCATGCGGTCAAGCAACAAAATATAACCCATAGTGAAGTGCATCAACATCTCACAATCGCGAGGAAAAACAAAGCAGCTCAAAGCCAGAAGGGCAGCTAAGCGGATTTGTAAACGGAAGAACCGAGAATGGTGAAAGGTTCTGAAAGTATAACAACTCACCAATGAGCGCAGTTCGCATAATTTCTTTAAAGGAATTACTGGATTGCACCATACTACCAGGCTCGCGTCAACCGCCTGTCGGGACCGGGATGGAAATCTCTGTATCAACATCGACGCGCTACTTGACGCACGGAATGCACACTTTAGCGACCTGCTTGGTGTTCATCATACGTCACAGCCTGTTGTTGAGCCAACGCTAGTACAGACTGCGGGGATTTGAATAAGGCCATGTAGAGATTGAAATGAAACCGCTAACCTGGGGTGGAATGTATTAATTCGGAGCTCTTGATATTCGGAGGGGATACTTTGTGGAACTGTCTTTTCGACCTTATTCGATTAGTATGGCGAACCAAAGTAATGCCTGACGAATGGAAAGTGGCAGCGACATGCCCCTTCTTCAAGAAGGGAAACCGCTTGTAGTGTGAGAATTATCGCGGTATAGCTCTTCTTTGCAAACCATACATGTTACTACTCTATAGAGTGGACGGCTTTATTAGTGACTGTCAAGGAGGATTTCGTCCGAACTGATCAGGTCTTTTCGCTGCGGATGATTCTATCTATATATTATGAGACATCCACCTCTGTAGATCAGGTGTTTCTGAATTTCAGGCAGGCCTATGACTCGATCAACCGAGAGATTTTTTATTTTGCGCTGGAATAGCTAGGAAGACCAACAAAATTGTTACGACTGTGGAGGATGACGGTGACGCAGTCTCAACGCTGTGTTAAAGTTGAGAAGTGTTCTATCCCCGATACTCTTCTGGGTTCAAATATTTGGGTTCTCTTATCACTCACGATAAGAGTGTGAGTGCGGATATCAAAGTGCGGCTGGCAGCTGGCAGTCGTGCTTTGTATTCACTAAGGCCACTGCTTAAATCAAACACTTATCAAGTGCCGTGAAACTGAGGCTCTACAAAACGTTGATCAGTTGTTATGTTTGGATGTGAAAGTTGGTCGCTGACGGATGAGTATAAGAGATGGCTCGTGACATTTGACAGAAGAAACTTGCGTGTGATTTACGGCCCAAAACGAGAAGTATATAGATGGTAAATACCGTGCTCTGTACAATATCGAGAACAGGGATCTGATGAAGATCCCCGATATTGTACATGAAGTAAGATCTCAGTGAGAACGCTGGCTCGATCAGCTTCTGCGTGCTGATCCAGATTGAATTGTGCAGCGATTTACAATAATGCCACCATATTGTAAGCGCAGAGGTCGTTGCAGGCGACGAAGGCTTCACGATGTAAAGAACGACTTAGCCTCTTCAGATTATCTTTGACAGTATATATACCATGCTTAGGATCGAAACCGTTGGAGTCATATAGTTATTCGGTAAGGGGCCAATAATGACCTTTAAAATACAGTTAATAGATGGCCGTACAATACCGTTACAAAATTTTTGCTATCGTATTTAATACAATTTCGATAATGTTTAGAATTACACAGGTAGGTCATGGTATGAAGCTGTCTGCAAAAGCAAACAAGAGTACAACGCTGTCAAAAAGTCGGAAACCAGTGATGCTGAGAGTTTTGCCTTTAGACCCGGTCTCCAAGACACAACACAGAATATAAGCCGGAGCGAGTCTAGTCCCGCTAAAATAAGGGACAAAAGTAAAAAGATTGGGATGTCAGCAATACTCGCTGGTGGAGGGTAAAAAGAAACGGTTGCAGGAAACTATCACAAGGTCCTTCAAAGATGTGGTGAGAGAGCAGCTAGTCATAAGCTGTTGTAGATAGGGCACAGGACAGACGTATAACGGTCATAAACTGGAAGAAGGTAGAATAAGCCTTAGCCGCCACCTTTTTTAAATTGATGAGAAAAAATCGCTTCCTCCTACCGGAATGGAATGTGGCAACGTGTCATGTTAATTTGACTGCCTGTGCCGACCAACGATTGGTTATCCTCTACAAAATGGCGGTAGAAACCGTAGCTGAAGTTTGGGCCTTAGCCAAAACAGGTGTGGTTACTGAAATAGGGTTGAAATTATTTATAGACCCAGAGCACGAGTCTGGGTCCCAACGGAACCGAGGAACCCTAATGAAATCTTGAAAATGCTATAAATCAGCAATCCAGGGGCTGCCCAAACATCCAACTGGAAAATAGCCAAGTTGGAGGAAGCAAAGGCTGGTTATAGATCGGCTATGGACTGGCGGCTTGGTCGGTTATGGGCTGGAGCGATTATCCACAATCAAAACCGACGAAAGCAACGAAAGCGATGGGTCTACTCTACGGGCTGGTGTTGGTGATCCAGATGAAGGTCTAAAACTCTGCCGATTGACTCAGAAATGACGAGAACAATGGAGCTGCACTCTGCTGCCCACTCCAGGTAAGCTCTTAATCAGACTTGCTGTCAGGTGAGCAGTCCGACACAACCAGAAACCTTGGGTTAGCACTGATCGGGTAGTGAGACTCAGAACTCGTAACTGCAAAATACGGGAAGTCGAAGTCATCAGCAGTGAAGCTAAAGCACATAACACAACCTGGGGAAGTACAAATATCAACAAGCTAGTTTACTCCTTGATTTTACTTTAAGTGCTAACTTTCATATAAGTGTATGTAAATCAACTTTCAAAATAAGGAGAAAATCGACTAAGATACTGCTAGAACTAGTCTTGGTAACTCTTGGTTCCAAACCCACCTGCATCAACACGGGAATTTGATGTCTTGTAACAAGGTATCTGATGCTTTTAAAAAATGCCCTCTTAGAAGGTCTTTGGGTAAGTCTCGGCTACCATGGTGGAACCAATACAAGCGCTTACAGGCTCTACTGTTGTAAAATACGGGACTCCTTGGAGGCGGGCTAGGCTTAGTACTGGGTTCTAATTCTTCCATCCCGAGTTATCTCCAACGACGGGATGGATGTGTAGAGGAAAATCCCGGGAGCTACTTTTCAAAATGCAATTTTCGGGGTGCTCGGTACTATAGCCCCGGAAAGACTTGGAATAAATAAGGCTGTATGCCTGGATAGTCATATAGTCAAATCGGGTGGCAATAAATAATTTTAAGTAATATATGTCGGCTTGACCTAACGACATTATTCCTGGATTTCAGGCAGACTATTGACTTAACCCTAGACTGGCTTAAAGTTATCTTCAATTGTACCTAAGACTTGTATCACATTCCTAGTTTGAAGTTAAATTATTATTTATACCTAAGGCGAGAAAGAGCTCTCATGACAATCCCAAAGGCCTTAGGCCTATTTTAGATTTCTGAATGTCCGTATATTTAAAAACTCCCTAGAAAAATGTACAGTACGTATAGCATTTTCAAATAACATTCAAGCTTTCGATAAAATAAAAGCATACACGATTTTAACAAGGTTTTAAACACATTAGTGACCATCCTGGGAATTCAGTTGATCCAGAATAGCACGCCAATTATGACATTTCGTGTTATGAACAATTTCAATAATGTTGTAAGTTGAAACGAAGAACCTCACTGCTTCAGTTTACAATCAATTTAGTAAATATATTTACCAGAAGTTTAGCAGTAACTTCACATGTATGAAATTGGGCCAGTATTTCATTAGAATTCCATAATTTGAGTGGAATAGAATGCCTAAGCTGAATTTGTTCTCTCGTCATACGTTTATGCCTAAATCATAACCTATTCGAATATTATGTATCGCTGTGTTGTACAGCAAAACAAAAAATGTTAATTTAATTTATTCGAAAATAATTTGTTAAGTTTTATTTCGTTGCTTGCATTATGCTGGTTGTATAATGGTGGTGGTGGTGGTGATGCAACCGACAACGCGATCTTATATATTTTTTTTACGTTCATTATAAATTTACCGAAATAATATCTTCTATATATGTATATATGGTATAGACTAAACGAAATAAATAAATAACTAAATTTGAAGTATTTTATTGAGAAATAAAAAAATTTTGTAAGCAAAAAATGTACTCTACATGTGCTTCAGCATCGGTCTATATAGTTATACTATGGATGGGAGCTTTTTGTATTATGCATTTTAAGTGTCTTTTATATACATACATAACTTTGTATGTATGTACATATATATGGATTGCTGCTCTCTCCTTTAAGTAATAATAATAATTATATTTTTTTATAGATCTTATATAAAGGTTTTATCAAAACTTAAGTGCTTCCAATGGTAAACAATTTTCTTGATTAAGAATATCGTATAAATATTTTAAATGATTTTAAAATAAAATAAAAAACAAAAAAGCTCAGGAGAATGTAGAAAGAATTTTTTATTTCGTCTGGATCGAATTTGTATTGGTTTATCTATAATACTAATCTGGGAATTTGCTGTATTTATGACATTGACTTCCAAATAGTGCAAGGCGGGGCGAGATGAACATATTTTAATCAAGCATTTGATTAGTTCATTCTTCAATTACTTTAAAGCCAAACAATCTATGCCCTTACAATGAGTTAAAATTAATAAACTTCAGCAAATTGTTATAGTTTATCAAATACCTGGATTTCGGATACGGCTTCTTATACTTAAACCTCTTAAAGATGGTCATCATTTCATAATTCTTTGTTTATATATTTTTTTTCCATCTATTGAGTAATATATTAACTATATTAATGGCAAAATATATTTTCAGTTTAAGAACATTATTTTATCTGTAGTGTCAGATATACCCGCTGTCCGCTAAGAATATTTATAAACCGTTGTTTCATTAATAAACATTTGAAAATTGATGGATCATCTTCATATTGAACGTAAAGCTAGGAAATAAATTTAAGTGTTCTTGGTTTGATATTCGAGGGTTTCGGGTTCAATTCTTGATGATGGCCAAAAAATCACGGTAAGGTGATTTTAATGTGTAATTATGGGTGTATGCCCGGGTACATTACATCGTGGGCCATTTTGGGGCATTGTGTGCGGGGGTGATCCGCCCAACTTTATTATTATTATTTTTTACCATTGGAAGGTCGTTGATATTGGACTTTGTTTTTAGGGGAATTCTTAAATTATGGCGAGTTAATTTGAACCCGTAAACATACATATATATTCACAATCATTACAAGATTAATGATTATTCTAGGATCATGGGAATGATTTTCGATGAATTGTTGTTCTTTCAATTGTTTAATCGATGAATTGTTTTTCTAGCAATTTTCGGGATACCCATGGGAATAGCCGCTGCATACGGTAGAGCATGAATAACCGATCTTTTCAGAATAATTTTATTTTGCCTTGCACGCCCTTTAGTGATTTGGTAGAGGGTTTTTTGAACGTCTAGCGGTGACCTTGAATTACTTTGAAATTCATTAGTTTCGGAGATATAGACTAGATTCATTTTACAGACAGTATAACAGCAATTTTTAGAAATAACATTTCAGAAGCTTATTTCGAAGCAGTTCATTTTCATTTTGTAAAATAAGTATAGAAAAATGTTTGGAATTAAATGGCGGACATTCTGAACTTTTACTAACATAATAAATATTTTCAATAACCCAATTATGTTTTTTTTCATGTAAGCAAAACGTATTAATTTTTACCTGTTTAACCAACAGTTTAGTCAAAAGTATAGGTTCTAAATTGAAAAAACCTAACTTCAGGGTATATCTCCGAAACCAATGAATTTCAAGGTCATTAAAGATTTCCACTATAGACGCTCCCTCGATACTCATCAATTTTTATTTGACCTATTTCCTCCTATCTAGCACCGTTTACGATATAAAAGCATTGTATTTTTATAAAAAAACTAACCCTCTATATATGTGGTTCTTCTTGAATAACATGTTATCTGCAAAAAATCTTTTTTTTGGGAAATCGAATTTGACAAAAAAATTCAAATAATTCACATATTCATTTTTAAGAAATATTTATTTGAAACTATCAGAAATCTGATAGTTTTAAATAGATATTTGCTCATATTGAAACCCTGATGTAGTTGACATAAGTGAAGATAACTAGTTTTAAAAGTTTTTAATTTTCACGTTAATATAGAAGTTTAATCAGAGAGAAATAAAGATATGCAAAATGTGTTCTCTTGGCAACTGTACATGGAAAAGGAAATATTAAGGAACTTAAATTCTTTAATTAATAATTTCAAATCGCGTAAAAAACAGTTAACATGTTTTAGAAAAAATCGCAAATATTTTGTTTTAAGTTGAAATTATTATCAAACTTGAAAGAGATAATCTTGGATCATGATTATGCAATGATAGTAAAGTTACACTTTTACAAATTTGAAATGTAAAAGTTATAATTTTGATGTTTGCGGCAAAACTAGCCGAGTCGAAAAAGTCGAAAGCGTAAATATTAAATTCATTTGATACGAATTGTTTCCCAAAAGTAATGTTTTGCCCAAACCGCACTATTTAAACTAATGGACTAACGTGTCATGACAAAATTAAAAAGAATGTATAATACGCAAGTTGTATACGTTGTTTGATGCTAGCTGGAGAGAATGAAAGAAGGAATTTAAAAAAAATCTTGGATTTGAAAGGCTATAGTCACATGGCAGCGGACGTCTGAAATATAGCTTGTCACAAGATAATGTGAAAATGGCGTAGAATAAATTGGGGCACACGTGATTGACGAACTAAATTAATTGTCATTATTCAGAAAAAAAATCAGGATTTTTTATCTGTGACAAAGACACAAATTTGAAACAACATTACAACACCAACACATTAGCTATATTGCATACAGCAATTTTAAATTTGAATAAGAATATTTCTCTGTTAAAGATTATATTTAATAGTTTAAAATTATTGACAAAGTTGTAAGCCCGGTTAGGATGTTATTTTAGATTCCTAAAAGCCAATGACGTAAAAAATATAATTTAATATTCCGATTTAGATGAAAAAACTTATTACGAGTGTAGGCTATCAACAAGATTCGATCTTAAAATTTTGAAAACAAAATGTTAGTCTTGTAATTTGCTAAATTTATTAAGAGTTATTCAACGCTTTGTTCCAACTCTTTAGTTTACACTTAATTTTACACTTTCACTGGTAGAATAAAATTGTTTCGTTGCAAAATAACGCCCTAATTTTTTTTTGGAATTTTTTTTAAGCCATTCAATCATTACAATCAAATTCAATTAAAAGGAAACTAATTTATAATGTAATGTAATTTATTTATGACTTAATTAGCTAAAATGTTAACATAATTATATCTAAGCAGTTATCCATTAAAAATGTTTTAGATTTTAACTGATTTTAACACGACTTTAATGTGTTATTTTGATTTTTATTATTTGTTCTTCTTTACAACATTGCCATTTCAAAAGATTTTATCTTTTCGAGACTTACTATATTAATATTGACGAGGAGTTGGGTTCCTTCGACGTTAACGTGCGAGATCAATTTTCAATATCATCGCCATCGCGAATATACCACGGTGCATCTACTATGCCACGGGGTAGCTTGTTTAGTACAACCCCAGAGTTGTATTCCAATAGCCCTGACAAGTTTCAGGATTTGATTATAAAGTAAAAACTTTCGAGGAGAGTTTCTTCTATTATTAACCAGTATATTTTTCTATATTAAAGTTGTAACTCTTCTCTTTCCGTTTTTATATGGGTCTTCCACCTTAGCTTAGCATCAAGTGTCATGCCTAAGTATTTTGCTGACTTCGACTACGGAATAATCTGGCCATTGAAGTATACTGGTTTGCATTCGATTCTCCTGTCAGTGAAATCAACATGCACGGATTTGTTTCTCAGTCCAGCTGTGTATTTGTGGCTGTTTGTAGTTTCACTGTTGAATCATGATTGCTATTACCAACATCCATTATTGCAGTATCATCCGTAAGTGTAGCGACAGCGTTATTTTCTATCATAGGTAGATCACAAGTGTACAATAGATAACGGACCCGTCCGAGTACACTTCCTTGAGATACTGCTGCTTTATTTTTTTTCAGTTTAGAATAGGCGTCACCCTGTTTTACTATGAAGCATCTATGTATCTGTCGAGAAGACTTTTTCTCTTCCAGCGCCTTTTCAATAATAATTTTGATTCGATGTACTTGTTCGATTTTAGAATATTTACTGCGGAATCCAAATTAATGATTTGGAAAAAGATTCCGTACTTCGATTATAGGTTTTAACGTGTTTAATAACAGTGGCTCGAACAGTTTTAACACTATCGGTATTAAAGATATTGGTCTGTATGATGTTGTTACATGCGGTGATTTTCCTGGCTTAGTTTTCATGATAACTTCAGCCACTTTCCATAATTGCGATATATGCTTGAGCCTAAATGATGCTTAATGTTTAATCAATGATGCTTTAATCAAGTTAGTAAGTTTTCAACTCTGTATTCGGTTGAAATATGCTTTCCAGATGTTCTACGAATTTTATCGCATTTTGCTCATTGTTTCTGGCCCAACCCCTATCCGCATTGTTCAGTTAGTTGATTTCATCTCTTAAGTGGTTGTGAGACTGATTGGTCCAGTTTTGTCCCATGGAGTTTGATGCAACTTCCTTCTTTTTAAAGTAAGCAGCTCTTTGACTTCTCTATAAGGTAATTATTTTCCTTTACCTTCGTTTTGATTTCAGGAGTGCTTTTCCATGCAGATTGTTTTTAATAAATTTTCTAGTTCATTGTCCACTTGCTTCACCGATTTTTAAGGAATAATTTATTATATATTCGAAGTTTACTTTAAAGCTCGCTTAGTCTGTTCGTGAATGAGTTATTAATTTTTTGGATGATGTGTTCGCTTATGGTCAATATACGATCAGAGAATGATCATAGTTCATATCAAAGCAGTTTTCAATCTGAAGAAAGTTGAAAAAAGTCAATCAAATCTGGAATCTTCTCAGGATCATTAGGCCAATAGGTTGGTTTCCCTGCAGAGATTGGTTCACATTTGTATTCATCCATTAGATTAGGCAATTATTTTCGTGGTTGTTAATTTAGAACTATGCTTTGTATTAAAGTCCCCATCTATAATAAATTTCCTTCCATAATATTTGAATAATTCAATATATTGATTTTTCTTAACAACGTGTTTCAGTGGACAAGATTACTACTGTTAGTTTATAGGTTTTGGTTTTGATGTTTACGAATAGTTTTTATTACCTCTGTTGAATACCCAGATTAATCATAACTACACCCCCAGCTTTAGCCCAGTTTTTAGGTGGAATAGTGTGGTCTATTCTGGAGCCTATGAACTTAATATTTGTCATTTCTGTGAATATGCATTTTAATTTTTTTTTTTATTTACGATTTTCTAATTGGTGCTTGCTATCACTTGTCCGCATACCATTTTGGTGCCTGATGCTTGATTAGCAGTTACCTTACTATTATTATTATGAACGACTTCTTTGTTGATTGTCCGTCGATGTATAATGTTTGTTTGGTTATGTGTTTGTCTTTGATTTTTGGTCATTCTTTGACTACCATAGAAACTCTGTAACTTGCTGGGTGATCTTCTCCGCGAAGATCTTTCTCTCTGTAGGTTATTTAGAACAAAATCGTTGTGTATGTCCATAAGCTTGAGATTTTTGCACTTTAGATTTTACAACCCAAAATATTTTTGATTTGAAAAATTTTGTTAGTACCGTCATCTATTTCGAATGTTAACATAAACATATTGAGTGGCATTTTCGTTTTCCGGTTCAGTTTATTAATTGCTATAGTGTTTTTGAATCCTCTTTATTTTAAGTAGTTCGTAATTTTTTCTGCGGCTTGCCCTTCGTAGGATTTTATCCCTTCAATAGCTATTGGAGATGGAGCAAGTTGCTTCCTAATTTTTAATTGTTCTTGGTTTTCTTCTGCTTTATTTATATTTGTATTAGGTGGTGTAAGCGTATTATTTAGTCTTCTTTTTAAGACCTGACTCTTATCCACTTGGTTTCCTTAGGATGTCAGCTCTCGCAGAGACCTAGAGATCTTGTCGTTCTGTAGTTCCCCCGTAACGGATTTAATAAAGACATTCCCCAGAATCCATTAGGTGAGCCTCCTTTGAGTGTGAAGTAATCAGATCACTGACTATAGTATACCATCTGGAGGATTACTTTCTTTTGTTTTACTCGTTCGATGGTCTGCGGGAGGTATTTAATTTTCCTTCTGCAGTCTAATGAGTTTTCCCCTATATGTCATCTGTGGACGCGTCCGGTTTAGGTTGCAAGTTCCCCTCTTGGAATTTTTGAAAATTTAAATATAATAAGTTACAGAATTGATAAAATAATTTACAATTCGATAACTAGAGTTATAAGTTACAACCAATTTTTTTTTCTGTATTCATTCAACTAGCAATAATCTACCATACGAAGTCAAAATTCTTCTGGTGTCCAGCCATTTTCTAATCGATAGCAAACATACAATAAGTTAAGATCTGTGCAACAATCGTATATATACACACAAATGTACATATAGTATATACAGAACATAGAAAAGCAATTCTTTTAAAACATATCATCAACAGATTTTTGATAACAAATCGATTTTACTTTCGGTACATACATACATATGTATGTACGATACAAAGCAACTTATTGTTGTATTATTATTTTGCAAAACCATAATTTAAGTACATATACATGATTATCCAATTTTTATTTTTTAATTTAAAATAATTCAATTGTAATAAATATTTTTCAATGCTTTGGACCATTTTTTGTGTGTTAAAGCAATGCTTTGTGGACCAACGAAAAAAAAAACGAACGTTTTCCCAGTTGCTAGAAAATGGTCTATAATAATATCAAATACATAAAAATAATACAAAAAAAAAAATTAGTAAATTGAAATCGATTTTCCAGTTGCATTTTCAATAATTCAAATCGACTCGTGTATATATGTATGTATGTACGAGAGTATATCGAATGATGATGATGGTATCAAATTTGGTGGAAGAATATACTCGTGTATGTAGGTATAACAATATTATACCTATGATATACATACAAGTTTTTATTATGCAATTGGAGTTGCTTAATTCTCGACTTGTAAAACATCAGACGCTTTTAAATTATAAATTGTAATGTATATACTCTGTACTGTGTATGTATACATATAGGTATAGTAAAGAAATGGTACATGTCACACTCAAAGTAAATTATATATTGTATTATGTTTTGTAAATTTGATATACATATATACAACACAGGACTTAAGACCAAAATGCATTTATTTTGTCGAAAACATATTATAGAGTTTATGGATTTATTAAGTATATGTACATATACATAAAAATTATGTGTTATGACGGCATATAAGAAAAGAAAAAAATTGAAAACGTGATTCCAAATTTAAATTTTATTCAACATATGTATGCAAGGAACAAACATAAAAAATCATTCAAGCGCTTATGAAAGGCGTTCAACAAAAAAGAATACAGTATTTGAATATTTCGATTAAAAAAATTAAATTCTACAAAATTAACATAACAATAATTTGTATAAAAATATTATATTATAGACGGTGTACTCGTATATAAGGATACGCACATATGATTGATACTGTATATTATGTTGAAACCAGAGGCGTGATATAAACTTTTGTCAGCCCATTTCATTTTAAATGTATTATAATGTTAAGTGCGCGGATATAGAGAAATAATTTCTAAAGTTTTGAGTCTAGATTTGAAGTTTCAATGTGTGGGAAATATTTTTATTTTTTCGATCTTAAGACATTTTTACTTTATTTCATGTTTAATTTGGAAAGTTTAAAAAAATTATTAATTAATATATACAATTTCAATTAATAACCAGGTAAAGTGAGTTTCACGGTATACGATTTCGAGTTTTTAAAAGTATTATTTAAAAACATTACCATTTAACAGTCGTCAATGCCTCACAAGTGTTGTCACCTTCAGGTTTAAGGTGTTACGCGACCCGTGCCAACAAACTACCAGGCTGGGGCCCATTATATAAAGCCCAGTCGAAAACGGAGCTTTCTGGATACCATGGCGACCTTCAGTTGTAAGTATCCTGAGCATACGGATCTCTGCGCAGGTGGACCAATATTTCTCCGTTACTCGTGGGACTACAATGTCACTGCATCACTGGGGCCAAGAAGGCGCATCTGGCTACCAACCGGACCGGCTAGCCCAGACGAGGTCTTGAAAATAATTAGGATGAGCAATCCAAGTCGTCCAACTGAAAACTGGAAGATAGTAAGGCAAGAGGTTATCCACTATGCTAAATATCATTCAAATCAACCTGCACAATACAAAGGCCGCGTTGGCCGTTTTACTCCTCAGATAAGGAGAGAACGTGGTCCTTATTCAAGAACCCTGGATAAATAGTAACAGGATCTGTAGCCTATAAGTGGGTATAACTAAATATACTCTAACAATTCTGGGAAAATCAGATCCTGCATTCTTGGAAAAAATAATTTAAATATGTTTCTACAGCAATGGTGACATAACTGCTGTCAGCGTAGAGGTAAGTGGCAGCCAAATCTGGCTGGTCTTAGCCTATATGGACCGGGACAAAGAGGCTTTGCCATATAACCTGGGGCACCTGGTTATCGAAGCTGAAAAAAAAGATTGGAGTGATTCTATGATGTGATGCTAATGCGCATCACACCATGTGGGGTAGCACAGACATCAACGAAAGAGGTGAGGTTTTTGAGTACTAATTAAATACTAACGTTTTAGTTTGTAATGTTGGACAAAAACTCACATTAATTACTAAAAATCGGCAGGAGGTTCTTCACGTAACCTTCGCCTCAGATAATATTTATCCTATGGTCAGGAATGGACAATGGCGGGAGAACATTTCTTCTCTGACCATCGATAATTATCATTCAGCCTTAACGTTAACCCTGCTACCCGGAGACCCTATCACTAGTGCCTGCAACCGGTATTTTTATGCTGCTTAACCTAACCTAACAGTCGTCATTACAGAATAAACGTTTCCAAAATCACAGAAATTTACTTTCAAAAATATATTACAAAAACGTTACTGTTAAAATCAAAAACTGTTCTACTCTTACTGTAGCGTCGTCTGACAAGGAATAAGGTGGCCAAAACGATATACAAAAACACAATCAGTACAAAATAATAAGAACAAAATATTGAAATTTCTCGATACCAAATTTAAGTCGACCTTGCCAAGTACTCACATAGTAAATCATACGAAAATTTGTCCGGTATCAGTCCGAAACAATTTTCAGTGTGTTTTACTGTGACTCATTAGAAAGGTCGACTAAAATTTGATAGCCACTTTTTTTCATAAAATTTAGTTTACTAAAATGAATGAACTGACAGTTTAGCTACTTCTACTTCTAGGATGAGTGGTTGATCTTATAAAAAGCCTTTCTTAGAGATTAAATATTAGTAAAAACGAAACGAGATTAGTAACAATATGGATCAACTATGTCCATCTCTATATAAATACTCACCCCACTTGTTCTATATAACCGCTCTGAAGATTGAATGGATACAGGAAAATTTTTTGGCTATAGTGCCATGACCGTGGCCGTTGCCGGATTTATGCCCACTCAACCAATACAACTTCCACCACATCTTTATAAAATACCACTTCAAACAATAAATCGGTTACATTAAAATTAGCCGTTCGTCCGACTTCCAACAGGGTTGGTGCAACACGTTACATGGGTGGTTCAGAAGGTCTCACTTGAGACACGATAAATGTCACCACACGATTAACCATAGCTTTATTTTACAAAAGGGGATTAGGCCACATTTAATTGGGGATAGCCCTATACGAAAAACGCTTTAGAGCCTACCTCTTGTAATGGTGGAAACCGTATGATTTATCCTACTTCCCATCACCTCCTAAATATTTATTTACAACATAAATTAAACATCTATTTGTACAAATAGCAAATAACTTATAATACCACAAGGGAAACTTCTGCAGATTTGCGCCTTAAAATATAGCAGTTAATTGCAGTTAGGTTATTTTAACTAGATGGCACCACTGGCACATAAACGCAATGTTACCATTTATTTTAACGAAATTTTGAAAAATAATGTAAATAAATCTAAAAAGAAAAAAAAAATATTTAAACAAAACCAAATTGACAACATCCGGCTGAAATAACTTGCAAGTAACAGGTAACGTTAAAATTCTTGTTAATAAAAGTTTGGTGCGCCATCTGCAGGATATAACTTTATTAATATTTGTCGATAACATGAAGTCACGGGAGTTTACTATGCAAATCCGCAGCAATCTCCTCTATATTATTTCAAGCTACTTGACAAATAGGTATAAATATCCTCAAAAATTAGTAATATATCAATTATCCACTAACTTGACATAACTCCATTACGTTTGACGTATTCCTATTCGTCTTTACCATTTTTTTCCATTGGGTTGGTATTGCAGTCCATATATTTTTCATTCAATAAAATATGGTGGTGAATATGATGGTTTGCGTCTCTGCTGATATACGCATTTGTTTATTCTGTATATTTTGTTGTTGTTGTTGAGTTTTTTCTCTTATATTGCACTTATTTCACTGGTATTTCACTCATATAATTAAATTTCTTATTAAACATTTTAAATTATGACACTACACCTTTATTTTAATATCAACCACACTGCTTTATAACCCGTCTAGAAATATTAAAATAAATTATTTTATGATATAAAAAAATAACAACCCGTATTATTGAATCACAGTTCCCGAAAGCAAATTGTTTTTACAAACGCAGAACTTATCGTCCAGTACCACTGCTTGAAAAAGTCGTTAAACATTATAACAATGTCGGACGTCCCAATCGGAATTGCTGAGGATAAAATTCAAAGCAAGGGTAATCGTCGTTTGAAAACTAAAAATTAATAATTAATTTTACAATTAATACTGAAAATGTTTATCGTGGTCGGTGTGTGATATATGACGGTGAAACTACATAAATAATAACAAAGAAATTGATTCTTCAAGTTGAAATGTGTATCAAGGATTCCAAATCAGGATAAATTAAAATCTTCATTACCAGACTGATATTTTAAAACATTCTGAAGTAAAGTAAGTCCCACATTTAAGTAGGAGTATGTATATGTAGTGAATTGGAGCGGATTAGAGTGGTAATTGTTCGATTTTTACCAACACCCTTCTTCTTTTTACAAAAGTAAGTTCGTATAGATTCAACTAATAAAACGCTAATTGTAGGAATATATGTGCTATTCATATATTTAAACTGTACCTCAATAGATGGCAGCCAATTTATTAAAAATATAAAAATATATATCTTTTTTAGGACCACTGACCCTTGTGGTTGGGGAGCAAGTCTCGAAAATCTTAATGGCCCGAACATGTTATCCAAGAATACCAATACAGTATTCTTAATTTATCAACTCGTCAAATGCACGGAGGAATCCTACCTCAATGTCATTACCAATACAACAGAATTCCACTCAGATCAACGTATCCCAAACCTTCTGAACTAATGCAGGGCAGTTCATACATACACATACAACACATACATACATCAAAGACTGTTCAGTTAGTGGGTAAAAAGCTCAATTCAAAATTGGATCAGAAGACAGAGGCACTGCAATTAACAAGAAAATGAGACCATTTTTAAAAAATATTGGGAGCGACACAATGTTAGAATTGTTTTGATCTGTCTGGGCTAAACGAGAAGGCCCATTAGAGAATTTTGAAGCAGTAATCAACTTTGATTTTTACATTTTAGTACTAAATATTAAAACACCACTTATCTTGGAGAATCAAACAATTCTTTTAAAAATCAAGACACTATATTTGGAGCAGTAAACAACATGGATATAATCGCCACTCAGGCCAAAACAACTACAGACGAGGCGATATGTATATACACAAAATCGTAACCTTACACGCAGTCAGTATGAGCTGTGAGGTAGGTAAACAAATAACTCAATTTTAGGCTTTCAAAAAGTTTATATACCACGGACCGAACAAAAATTGAGTCCTTTAAAATTTTGACCACCATCGTGCTTATATTTATCGGTATTTGTAAATGTTAAATATAGATTCTTAAGGCTTCTATATATCTTACCTAAGATAGAGCAAATTTTGTTGCGAGAAGGAGGGAAATGTGTAAAATGATTTATGAATGGGGGCACATGTTTTCAGAAAAAATCAATGGTTTTATAAATATTTACAAATTCTATGGAAATTCTTAAGTTGAAATAACTTTGTAAAATACAAAAATTTATGAAATTTTCAACGAATTATTCTCGCTATTTTTAGAATTCAACACATTTTCCATTTGAGGCTAATATCTTAATGGAACCAATTTTTCTTTGTAAAAATTATAAAGCAATTCGTGGTAAGAATCTACACTTTCTAACAAAAAATAACACGTATACGTATACGGTTCCAATTAGAAAAAATTACGGAACGAAAATCCCATTGGAATCCAATTGAAATGAATACGTATTGGTAAATTCCGCCATGTTAAAATGAGAATTTCAAGAAAGTAAATTATTTCCCAAACAGATTTTTTCAATAATTATGGCAATACAATAATTATAAAAAAAACGAAAAAACGAAACGAAAACATTTTCACTAACTGGCATCGAATACGAAAATTTATAATTTTTTGTTAGCAACTATACAGATGTTAACAAATCCAATAACAAGACACTCTCGGAGATTTGGGCAAAACACCGCTATGTATGTAGGTCTAATAGACCTATCGTAAGGGAACATTTCATAGAAGAAGATTTTTCCAAATGGAGGATTTTAGATGAGTTTTCCAGCATTTTTTTTTCTTATAGTTTGAGTTATTTCTAAAAATTTGTTATCATTTACACTAATTAACAAGGCACTCTCGGAGATTTGGGCAAGATTCCGCTATATAGGTCTAATAGGCCTATTGTTAGGGAATATTTCATAGAAGAAGAGTTTTCCAAACGGAGGATTTGAGATGAGTTTTCCAGCATTTGTTTTCTTATAGTTTGAGTTATTTCTAAAAATTTGTTATCATTTACACTAATTAACGAGGCACTCTCGGAGATTTGGGCAAGATTCCGCTATATAGGTCTAATAGGCCAATCGTTAAAAAACATTTCATAGAAGAAGAGTTTTCCAAACGGAGGATTTGAGATTAGTTTTCCAGCATTTTTTTTTCTTATAGTTTGAGTTATTTCTAAAAATTTGTTATCATTTACACTAATTAACAAGGCACTCTCGGAGATTTGGGCAAGATTTCGCTATATAGGTCTAATAGGCCTATCATGAGGGAACATTTCATAGAAGAAGAGTTTTCCAAACGGAGGATTTGAGATGAGTTTTCCAGCATTTTTTTTTTCTTATAGTTTGAGTTATTTCTAAAAATTTGTTATCATTTACACTAATTAACAAGGCACTCTCGGAGATTTGGGCAAGATTCCGCTATAAAGGTCTAATAGGCCTATTGTTAGGGAATATTTCATAGAAGAAGAGTTTTCCAAACGGAGGATTTGAGATGAGTTTTCCAGCATTTGTTTTCTTATACTTTGAGTTATTTCTAAAAATTTGTATCATTTACACTAATTAACAAGGCACTCTCGGAGATTTGGGCAAGATTCCGCTATATAGGTCTAATAGGCCAATCGTTAAAAAACATTTCATAGAAGAAGAGTTTTCCAAACGGAGGATTTGAGATGAGTTTTCCAGCATTTGTTTTCTTATAGTTTGAGTTATTTCTAAAAATTTGTTATCATTTACACTAATTAACGAGGCACTCTCGGAGATTTGGGCAAGATTCCGCTATATACGTCTAATAGGCCTATCATGAGGGAACATTTCATAGAAGAAGAGTTTTCCAAACGGAGGATTTGAGATGAGTTTTCCAGCATTTTTTTTTCTTATAGTTTGAGTTATTTCTAAAAATTTGTTATCATTTACACTAATTAACAAGACACTCTCGGAGATTTGGGCAAGATTCCGCTATATACGTCTAATAGGCCTATCATGAGGGAACATTTCATAGAAGAAGAGTTTTCCAAACGGAGGATTTGAGATGAGTTTTCCAGCATTTTTTTTCTAATAGTTTGAGTTATTTCTAAAAATTTGTTGAATCTTGCCCAAATCTCCGAGAGTGCCTTGTTAATTAGTGTAAATGATTACAAATTTTTAGAAATAACTCAAACTATAAGGAAAAAATGCTGGAAAACTCATCTCAAATCCTCCGTTTGGAAAACTCTTCTTCTATGAAATGTTCCCTAACAATAGGCCAATTAGACCTATATAGCGGAATCTTGCCCAAATCTCCGAGAGTGCCTTGTTAATTAGTGTAAATGATAATAAATTTTTAGAAATAACTCAAACTATAAGAAAACTAATGCTGGAAAACTCATTTCAAACCCTCCGTTTGGAAAACTCTTCTTCTATGAAATGTTCCCTTATGATAGGCCTATTAGACCTATATAGCGGAATATTTCCCAAATCTCCGAGAGTGCCTTGTTAATTAGTGTAAATGATAACAAATTTTTAGAAATAACTCAAACTATAAGAAAACAAATGCTGGAAAACTCATCTGAAATCCTCCGTTTGGAAAAATCTTCTTCTATGAAATGTTCCCTAACGATAGGCCTATATAGCGGAATCTTTCCCAAATCTCCGAGAGTGCCTTGGTGTTTGGTTTGTTTAATTTTAGAATGATTCTAACAAAAATTATGTCGTTTTTATATTTGATTCCGATTAGAAAAATTATTTGGTTTTCTTCTATACCTATGATTTTTTTAAATTTATTATTATTGCTTGCTTTGAATAATTGATTAAAGTAGACATACAAATTTTTATATTTCCAATACACAATATTAAAAATCACTCATTTTTTCCAATAAGAATTGTATTTTGAGTGATACTAATACAGATGTATTTTTTGTTAAGTTTTATTTTTTGTTAGAAACTTCTCTTCGGTACAAATTTAACTTATCTGTAATAACTTTTATTCCATATTTACCAGCCGTCAATAGAAAATAAAAGTTTTCAAAATCACAGTAATTCACTTTCAAAACTAAATTACAAAAATGTTGCTGTTAAAATGAAAAACTGCCCGTTTTTGCATGTAGTATCGCCTCAAGAAAGAATAGCCAAAACGATTTAGAAAAATACAATCAATACAATAATAATAAAAGACCTTATCGAGCATTCACATAAAACTCAGGAAAATGTGTCTTCCATAGGTGCGTGACAATTTTTCGTGTGTTTTACTATGTGAGTCTTTAGCAAGGTCGACCAAAAATTTTATTCAAGTCTTGAAATGTTTTTATCCGAGTCAAGAAAACATTTTTTAATTCTCTTGTGTGTCCTGTAAAATTATCCCGTCAAACATCAGGTACCTCAAATTCTAACATTGTGTCGATACAATAATTTTAAAAGTATCACCCCCTAAATTTCTTGTTGATTTCAATATCTGTTCGTATTGACCTATAGTACTGGTTTGTCGAGTAACTCCGATTTAATGGAATTTATACTCTGTGCTCTAAATATGGTATGCTAAGAGGTTTCTATATTGCCTCTTTAGTTGGTAAATTCTCAGAGGTTTTCTAAGTTTGTTAAAGACTAAGTATAGCCTTGATGGATTGGGATACCTTGGTCTGTGTGTTCTTTTGTTATATAGATATTATGTCAATGAACTGGTATTTTTTCGTGGATTTGGCGAGATTTTAGTTCGAGGAAATATTTGATTTATTGGAGCTGCGTCACTGAATGACAGTTTCTTCTATAGAAGCCGCGTATTTTCCGACTGTCAGTCTTTGGCAATTTATAGAGCGAATTTTAAAAAGTCTTGGAGATTGGGGATTCCCAAATTACTATTTTAAATTCACCGGTTTCACACCAATGGTAAATTTTGCATCAGTTGAGTGGTGGTCACTGTTAAATGTCAAGTCTTCGGCGGCAACACTTATTAGGTCTATATATACAAATCATAATTTGTAAGGCCGTTGCACATGCTCTACTCCACTTCTAACCATAATTCTTCATTCTATAACTATAGTTTCGGCTAATGATAAACTGATGCCATCACTGTAGTATTAATGATCAAGTGAAGCTCGTTGCTACATCAATATAGTACGGCGGTTCGCTAAATAAAAACCATGAAATTCGTTTTTCTTAATTTCAATTAAATTAAAATATTTTGAACTATTTGTCCTATAAAAAAGGAAAATAGTCTTAACGTCTAAGCGTTACGTAAAAAAAAATGAAATTTATGACAGTTTTGTATCTATATATATTATATAACCGTACACCAGAGAAGCAAAAAAAATAAGGAAATTGAAATAAAAACCTGAAACCAATTTCCAGGTATTCTTCAACAGGCACATCTCGTGGGTAGCGTAACATACTTGTATATATACATACATATGTATATATGTATAGGATATGTTTATTTTTACTACTTTACATCAAAAATTTATGTACATATGTATGTATCAATAAAAACCATTTCAAAATTTATGTAATTTAAAAAATAAACAAATGAGTTTACTGTATTTCGTTATTTATTTATATTTTTTATTGATATTATTCACCTTTTGGAACTATAACCCAGAAGCATATTTATATGTACATCTATAGGGAAAGTAGTTACTCATTTTCGTTAATGACAATACATCAGATTTAGATATTTTACACCATATCCTCACTTAATCTCCAGGTCTAGAGAATTGTGAATCATTTTATTAGAAAATATCAATGTTCTTAACAAATTACAAGATCTGCAAGTTTATCTGATAGAGCAGTATTTGTAGTACGGTTTGTTGGACCGTGCATGTTATGGCGATTCTGGTGTTTGAAATGAAACGATTTAGTAAAAACATATTTACTAAAATTTACACTATAAAGATTCACTTTTCACTATATATAAGACACCACCGTTGAGTAGATTCTTAGCCTAGACACCATGTTGAGGGATACGCTCAGTTCCGGACTATGAGTATTTTGGGGCCTGGGGCAGTATTAAATACAGGACCCTAAAAAATGTCTACTAAAAATTGTTTTTGAGTCCCATTTACATCCAACATATCGATCTATATCATAATCGGTCTAACTTTTTCGAAAAACCATTTAGAATGCCATTTCCATTCAACATGTAGAATTTCATCATAATGAAACGATTAAGAACTAGACTAAGTAGTCTAATTACTTTGAGATAAGTAGTTTTGAAATATATACAGTTCCAGGCTCATTCTGTTTAGTACTTTATCTCGTTATATAAATATTCTATTTTGTACTTGATGCTATTTCGTACTGTATCTCGCTTTTAAATAGTTTTTTAATCCTATTTTGCCAATCTTAGATTGTTATAGACTGTGTTCACTTCACGCAAGCTTAAATAAGGTTGACCAATGAATTGAAGAGATAAAATATTTTTGCAATGAGCCACACGATTGTCAAATGTCGATACACGTTGGTAAATGCATATTTGCAAAATATATGATATTTGCCAAACTAGACTGTCCTCATGATTGGTGTTGACTGATTTAATTCATAAAATTTGATGTTTTAAACAACAACCGATTTTGAAAATTGGGCAAATGTAGATACGAATATCTACTATAAGAGACATTTGTCGAAATATGCTAATCGGGTGGCTGCGGCTTAAGTATTGAAAACGTATAAATGCTCGTTCGATTTAAAAGACGTTAATGCTCGTTTGAAAAGTGGATAGGTTGAGTTTAATTTTTGTTCTAGAAGAAAACTTATTATATTCTCAATATTCTATATTGCGTAACTAATTTTTCACAGGGGTTGGGTCCATTTGAGCCATACTATGACCCGACCTTAAGCAAACTGGTCCCACTTGTTTTATTCTTTATAAAAAAATATTTCCTTATCGCCATAATACACACTAGGGAAAGAATTCCTAACTGCTACAAAACTGTAAACATTTTTTCATTTTCTTATTCCCAGGGAAACAGAATAGACCCACAGACGTAGATTTTTCGATGGCTTTGATGAACGTAATTTTGATTCATACATATATAGCATGGCCCATAATTCTGGGGATGAAGTGAGGACATGCCGGACAAAATTTTGTTCGGGTCATAACGTTTTGTTAGCGATTAATTATGAAAATTTAATTTAACCAAAAAGAAGATAAAAAAAAACCCGTATATTCGGTATGAATGATTAATACGTATTTTAGAACTATACAATTTTTCTATGTCAACATTTAAAAGTGGTAAACTTAAACTAGTCTAGTCTATTCCCATATATAACGTTTGGTGTTCTGCTACTATCAACAGCCAGAAGATTACCCTGTATATAGAATGATATATTACCTATAGCGAAATGATGACATCAGTAACACTTTTCAGTTCAATGGCAGTTCCATATCGTATGCTATTAAAGGTGCGTTTACTAGGTGGCACTGTGGAGGTCTTAGTTTCTTATATCAAGCACGATGCACCCATGCCTACTACAAAAATAATCCTGGATCACTCGTTAATTGTTGATAACTGAATTTATTTGATGGAACAAACTAACTGAGTCAATGTTATCTCTTTTTATTGATAGGAACCATACCGTTATTATTATTCCAATTATCATATTTAGCGTGTTGATGACGATCTTTTCAATATCTATTAAAGAAATATAACCAAATTTACTACAATCAATTTATCACGCTATCAGATTATTTCTTAATTGAAGGAAGCCGGTACAAGCTTTTTAGCCAAAAAATGTTCACTCAGGTTTTAAGTCAATTCTTTAAACGTTTTACTCACCGGATTTTGCCAAAACAATTTGTATGCAATTTTATTATATTCCGCATGCTGAAACACACGCTCGTTTTTGATAATCCTTGCCGCACAAATTTTATTCTTTACACAATTTTTTTTATAACAGAAGGTATTTTTGAAGCAATCGTATAAAAATGACAACACGGTGCTCTTTGGTCAACGCCATAATTGTAACTGAATTAAAAACAAAAAACTAAATGTAACGTCGATAAATTTAAATCGGCTACTAGATGAAACAAATTTGAATATTTTTAAACAAGTAACGGTTGTTCGAGTAATTTGAAATCCGTTTGGTTTTGAAAAAATGGTAAATCGTAAGACAAAACATGTTTCGTCAGGCATTTCGTAGGATAGATTTCTACGTGCGGGAGATAACTGTAGAATTTAGGATTTAGGATTTTTATTTAAAATTTATTTATTTCTCAGGTTTAAGTTCGGGTAATTGTGTTAGGATTCAAATGGTATTCCTGGAGTGCATTGAATCTAACGTATAAAGATTAGGGATGGGCGGGGAAGATTACGTGAAGTATAACATGCAATTGTCGACACGTAGAGTATCTCGTAAATTACTTGGCCCTACTTTTCATCAACGTCGACAATTAAGACGTGAACAAACGACGATATTTTGGCATGTTGAAATTACAAATAGAAGACGCTGCTTTAATATTTGGAGTTGACTGATTGCGGTCACTGATAATGGATTAAGAGTGATGGTTAAAATTATTTCAGTTTTTAAAAAAGTAAGGGATTAGGAGGTTTAAGGCAACAATTCGGAAAAGTCATTGGTTGAATTTGCCAAAGAACTGCCAGAAAAATCCTATATTTAACATGTGACAAATTTGGTTGTCCTAAACTCCTTAATCCGCTTAGTTTTCCAAAATTGAAATATTTTTCGGATAGCTTAGGCCAAATGTCATCTAGGTATAAGCGTCACTATATGGTGATAGCTTACCAGGGTTTTCCCAAAAAAATTTGGAAATTTATTTATTTGGCACACCATATGCCAAAAGAAACAGTTTAGCACGAAAAAGTCATATAATCGGTTAAATTATTACATTTATAAAACGTGATATTCTCATGTAGGCAATTTTAGGATTTAAGACAAACTTCAACCGTCTATATAGAATTGTGAATTTTGTCCTAAATAAAATCCTAAATTTTTTATATTAAGGACAAAATTCACGTGAGTTAATTTGACTGGTTTAGTTTTAATTTTATCTTCCCTAGTTGTGAAATAATGTCAAAACTTTAAAAAGATGTATAATTGGTTACTTTAGAGTGTCCTCTTCAGCACACTAGGAATATTTTGAAAACAGATTAAAATGTCCACTAGTTTACACTCTATCAATCACTCTATCAAGACGAGGCCTTGCTCTGAATATATATTGAGCATAGTTTATTACCTCCTAAGATTTGTAAGGATGAAAAAGTTTATTATCTCAGCGTATCTCTCCAGAAATAAAAATTTTAGAGTAGTAGTCATTAGTATTACTGTTATCGTAACTATCCAGGTTTTCAATGAGTATATACGATGAGTATATATAGCTCGTCAAAGTCAATTCAACAATTTCTACCCAAATAAATTAGTTATACTTCTGAATCTTGAAGAAGAATGGGCCAATAATGAAATTCCATAAGAACCACATCAAACAGTCACTCGCTGTCTCTGTAGAAAAGGGCCTTATTTCTTCCGATCTTTCGATCAAACTCTCTTAAAATAACTTAGGACCTCCTAACTTTTATATACTATGGAATTTTCTCCCGAAACTTGGAATGTTGTACTTTACAATTGATCACGATCTCATTCTTCCCAGACGCATACAGATATACGTTTGAAAACATGGATTCATTCTCGTAAAACTTCCCTCAGCCAAATTGACTACATGATAATTCCAAAACAGTCAGCCCGGGTTGTGCAAGATGTGAGAGGTTATTGGTATTATTTTATTTTCGTACAGGTCGGCGAAACTCATAGAACATTTTGTTTGTGGAGGTCTGATAAATGGTCAGCGACAACATTGAGGAATTTAATTTCCAGTCAGACAGTGTGAACTCTGTCTGGGAGGTATTCAAAACTTCCGTTGTGATTGCTGCTCAGCGCCTTTAGGTATATTGAAAATAAGACCCAAGAATGATTGCTTTGATGACGCTAGTGCCGTTTTACAGTCGAGCAACGAAATATACCACATAGTGAAGTATAATGAAGTGAATGGAGGAAGGGCGAATAGTGGAAGGCCAAGGTTCTGATGTTTCAGGCCTGGGTCACCCGCCATTTGAGACCGGTGTGCGAACTTCTGTATCAACATCGACGCCGTATTCGACGCATGAAATGGACTCTTTATCGACCTGCTTGGTGTTCATCATTGCGTCACAGACTGTTGTTGAGTCACCTCAAATACAACCTGTGGAGATTTGCATTAAGGATCCATTCTATGAGGAATTCACTGGAGTCATGCAGAAATTAAAACGATTCTGCTCACCTGAGGTGGACTGTATTAATTCGGAGCTCTTGATATTCGGTGGATACTTTGTGAAACAGTCTTTTCGAAGTTAGTGATTAGTATGGGGAAGAGAACTTATACCTAATGTATGGAAAGTGGCCGCGATTTGCACATCTTCAAGAAGGGAGACCGCCTGATTTTTAAGATTATCGCGATACATCTCTTCTTAAGACAACAAAAAAGTTGTGTTGTCCCACATTATTTTGGATAGAGTTACCCTTTTAGCGGAGGGCTTAGTTGGTGACTATAAAGAAGGATTTCGTTCGAATCGACCAGCCACTGATGAAGTCTTTTTACTGCGGATGATCATGTAACTAAATATTTTGAGACGTCCATCCCGTACATCAGTTGTTCCTGGATTTCTGAAAGGCCTATGACTCAATCATTCGAGAGAGTTTGTGGTCTGCCCTGGAATACCTAGGAATCCCAACAAAATTTGTACGATTGTGTCTAATGACAGTGACGCAGTTTCAATGCTGTGTTAAAGTTGAGAACAAAAGTACATGCACATGGTCTCTGGTAATAGGGACAATGGTACACTAGATTTTAGAAGTGGTCACTACTTTGAGGGAGTGGGGAGGTTGAAATATTTGGGCTCTCTTATCACTCACGATAACAGTGTAGGAGAGAATATTAAAGAACGGATGGCAGCAGGTAGTCGTGCTTGGTATCCTCTAAGGCCACTGCAAAACCTAAACACCTGTCAAGTACCTTGAAGCTGAAGCTTTAAAAAGAACTTCTCAGGCCCATTGTTATGTATAGATGTGAAAGTTAGAGTCTTATGGACCCGTACGAGAGATAGCTCCTTACATTATCATGCCAGAGATTTCAGCCCAAAGCGTGAAGTAGATTTTGAATACCCAGCTCTGTATAATATCAAGATCAGAGATCTGACGAAGATTCGGGACGAATGGTGCAGCGATCTCGGCAAGGGGAGCGACCATATGGTAGACGCAGAGGTCGTTGAAGGCGACAATGGCTCCAAGGTGTACGATGCTTCAACGACTTGGTTTCTTCGATTGATTCTGCAGTATGAAGGCCAAGCTCAAGATCAGAAGCGTTAGAGCCAAATTGTTGACACAGTAAGAGGCCAATAATGGCCTTTAAAACCTGTTAATAGTAATAGTAATTAGATTACGGTATAAATGGGGTGTCTTACGTACGAAATCCTGGCTTGCTAAATCCTGATTTCAGAAAGATATTCAATACAGCAAAATTATGTCAAATAACAAGTAAAAAGCAGTTGTGTGAGTTTTGACTAATCGGGAAATTAGCATAATGGGCATAATGTTCATGGCATATGTGCATTTGTCATTGGCTACATTCACTATACCCTAGTTTCGGCACTAGTTTTGAGACTGGCTTTTCGTGTTCAGTGAGTGGCTCAGCTTATTTATTTGATTTCTCGGTATAATTTCCATTTTCCCGTGTTGATCCTCAAGTCCATGTAGTATGTGCGTCTTAGTAGTTTTTATTTTTCAGCCCAGGAAAGTATTCCTCCAGTTTCGGTATACACACATCGTTTCAGAGTATTACTATTTGCACTGCATTTTTACCAAGAGACACCGTACGGTATATGTACCAAAATTCCCCATCACAAACATTTACATTTCGCGCACGAAAACAAACATTTTCCCTCTACAAACGTATATATTCGTCTAATATTTATCCACTCATGAAAATCACGATTTAATGTACCAAAAACGAAAACATTCAACACAATTTTTACTCCTTTTTGCCAATAACAACAACACCAACAATTTAAACTGTGCAAATATTTTTGGTATTTTCCTTTTTCATCCCGATTGCACATTCCAACAGGGTGTGCATGCCAAAAAAAATTATTTATACAAACGAAATCGTTTTTCCCCATTTTTTCACATTATTATGAACAGGAAAAAAATGTGTTTTCCCCCTCGTACTAAATCGGAAATATTTTTGTTGGTGTGATAACCCCACTATGTATAGCTTCGTGTCGTTTTCGGTGCCCATAACAACGAAGTAGAATTTTTTTTGTTTTTTCAACGTCAACTTCATCTTTGTCAAAGGGTATATAAACCCCCAAAAAATGGATGTTAAGGAAAAGTCGGTTTGCATCGACAGAGAGAAGCACGACGTCGTATTCTGTGCGTGTGTGTGTATTTGTTACGTTTATTTTAATATAATTTTTTATTTTTTTTTGTTGATTTCTACTAATTTTTTTTTTTTATTAATTTACGAGTTTTAATTTAATTTAACGTAATTAAGTTTTTGATTAGGGGATTTGTATATCCTTATTTAAATTTTTTGTAATTTTTAAAATATTTTTACACACACACACGCACATCGAGATAATAGGGTGAAAATCCTTTTTGTCTGTCAATTAAACAACACAAAAATGTATACCGAACATTAGTTATTAAAAAAAAAAAAAAATATTAATTTTAAAAATTAAAAGATAACCCTTTTTAAATTTGTTATCTTTCTAAAAACTAAATACAAGTGTAATCCTTTTTTATAAATACAAACGTAATTTTTATTTTTTTTTTTAAACATACGATAATAATAATTATAAAAATAATTTAAAAAAAAATAAAATGTGGTAATTATAAATAAGAACATATATGTATGTATATACATATTTTTTTAATGTTGGTTGGTTTTTAAATATTAAACATAATAATAATAATAATCATAACAATAATTAAAATTATAATATAAAAAAATATGTGTTTAAAAAAAATTAAAAAAATGTTATTAAAAATGGATACTCTAACATAAAAAAATAAAAATAAATTGTAATTTATAATTAAAAATGTATGTGATACTTTTTTTTTATGGTAAATTTATATGTTGGGAAATTATGTACTTGTGTGTAAACAGAAAACCTACAAAAAAAAATGGAAAAAAGATCGAAAATTCATTTGGGAAATTTACTATAAAATTTTTTTTTTTTTGATGTTTGGTTGGATGGAGGAGATAAAAATGGAACCGAAAATGAAAAGGTGAGAGCAGGCATTTATATATAAACGCATATGTATACATACAACACATATATTTATTGGTAAAATCATACCTTTACACATACACTCATATAGATATTAAATTAAATTTTCCACACATGCATACATACATACTATATACACAACCATAAAATATATTCTTGTTTAGTTGTTGTTGTTATTAGTTAAATAGTTATAAATAAATTATTTTTATTGTTTTTTATTTATATATTATATGTATATGTATAACATATACAATCAACAAAAATACAAAACCACAAAATATCACATCATATTATCCATCACCCCATACCTAGGAGAGCTGGCCTTACTGCTCTCCCCCTCCGCCGCCGCCCTCAAATGTATTAATGAATTTATTCCAATTTTCGTAAATTAAATGTCATATTAATGTCAGTTTAAAATTTACATATAAATATTTACATATATGTGTGTATGTGTGTGTCTGTGTACAGAAAATATACTAAATAGAGACAATAAAATAGGAAATGTTAAATGAGGAAATTAAAAATTTGACATTTTTTTTTGACAACCTAACATCTATATAAATATGTATGTATGTATAAGGATGTGTTCAACAATATTTTGTTTTGTGTACATGTATGAATGGGATGATTGAGAAACGGAACGCGGAAACCAATTTTGACATGTTCGTTGATAACAAAATTGAATAATTTTTTCAATCTTCTAAATGTGTAGAGATATGACACAATATGGGGCATTTTCGAGAATTTAACGAATTTGGCCGATTTGGAGTTTATTGCGAGAAAATCGCATTTTGACAACTCAGAGCTTTAAATTTTATGAAATTCGGAATTAGTCTATACAGAAAACTCAAAATGCAGATAAATGTTCAGAATTGGAAATTTTTAAAATTTGGTGATCTGTTGTAAAATGTGTTCAAGATTAATTAAGAATATATCAAAAATTTGGGGCAAATTATTTTAAAATTACTCAAAAATTCCAATCAAAATAAATAAAATTAAATCCACTCGCTTTTCTTTCAATTTTTAATCAATACAATTGTTGGTCAGTAAAATTTTAAAATATTTAAACTAAGCTTTATAAGATTTCAGACAATGTTCAGCCAGTCACAATATTTATAAGTGATTGTGAAAAACCCATACAATTCTTTAAGTTATTTAAGTGTTCATGGAAATTCACAAATATTTAAAATTTGAAGAAATTTGTAAACTTATTTAAATTTAGAATTAGTCGGATGTGAAAAAAAAAGTTAAAAATAGTTTTCGACTTGAGAACTGATAAAGTTGCATATTGACAGTAAAATTTTCAAATTCTAAACAGTTCCAAATAAAATGGTCTAACAAATTTAAATAATTTTGAACGAATACTTACTCTACAGTACTCAACTTTTTAAAGGAATTCTTCCACATGAATTGGGATACCGGAAAAAGCAGATTTAAAAATTGAGGAATATTTAAAATTTTGGGAGAGTCATGAATTTTTAAATACATATTTTAAAAAAAATTATGATGTGTCGGAACTCCGTTCTAATATAAATAAAAATTCTTAGTATTTTAGCTGAAGGATTTTTAAAAAACATTTTACGTTTTATACGATTTCGGAACAATTAAAGTAGACAGTTCATCAAAATGTTGTGATATTTGGAGAATTAGGACGTCTTAACTATGATAGGTTTTCACTCAATTAATACAATATGATTACAACACAATGCACTGATCATTTTTTAAAGTTTGTTAAAAAATTCATGCAGATCATTCCACAATTGTCGGATTAATTTAGTTTGAAAAAGTTCAGAGTTTGAAAAGTTTATAGTTGAATATCTGATATACAGGTTTTATTAAATATATTCTGAAGTACTTACATTTCAGATAATCTTGAGTTTTGGTAGAATATTTTCCTAATTCACCAATTACGGATTTGTATCTGGAATTTCAAATTATTTAAAAAATTGAAGAATTTTGATGACGAAAAAGACGCTATAGAACAATTTAAATTGCATAAAAAAATTTACATTTGAGTGAATGGAATTTTTGAGTGATAAAAGAACAATTTCGAATAGATTTGTGAACTTTTGTGATCGATTCCAAATTACACATAATTTTTATTACTCAAAGATACCATTCAAACAATTTGAAAGCTACTCGATTTGTAAAACTTTCAATTGCACACGAAATGTGTCTCAAATTTTTCTTTAGGATGCTGCTTAGAAGCTAGGAGTTTAATAAATTTGAAGAATTTGAAAATGTAGTTGTACGAATTTTAGAAGCCTGACACTATATTTAAAAATGATTGGAAAGCTTGGAAAACATTATTAATCACTTGATGGGAATTCCTCGATTAGAAAAATTATAAAAATTTAAGAGTTCCCAAGTTTTGTAAATATCATGATAAAATAAATTTCAAATTATGGAGACTATCGAGAATTTGACTTTTCGAGGAATAGGCAATATACTATTTTTAATGCCAAGAAACACCTAATAATTTGGGATAGTCAAAGTATTAAAAATATAGTACAAATCTACGTACATATGTAGAAGCTCTTTCTACAATTCAAGTCGAGGTTGCACTCAAAGTTGATTCTCAAAAATTTCACTCAACAAAAATTTAGCAGTCATCAAATATACACTTCGAAATTCACTCGTTGCTAGGCAATCTGAAAAATTTAAAATATTTAAACATGGAAACTCTTGTAGAATTTTAAATTATCTTTTAAATTGAACTTTCTGATTTCCAACCTAAATTAAAAACGTTCGAGTTTGATGTGAAAAAATTCCTAAAATTCGAATTAGTTGAGGAAATCATGAAAAAAATATTTAAAAAATTGACATTTTTTTCAAAACCTTTCATATTTTGTCTGAGCTAAGTTCTAATTTTCTTCTCTTTGTCTGAGCTACGTCCTCGACTTCTAACGGTCTACACTTCTAAAACGTTGAAAACATTTCTGAGAAAATTCAAACAACGATCAGAATCTAGTTAGATATTTGCTGAGCCAGAAGATTTTATAAAATTAATTTACTCTGAAAATAAATAAAAATTCAAGACTGAGATTCGATTGAATGTTTTGGAATTTAACAATTCTGGTTGCAGTTAATTTAGAGTTTTAAACAATTTCATAAATTTTATAATACATTTTCAGTTAAATATCCAAATAAAATGTTCTAAAATATTCTGAAAATATGAAACAAACTCGAAAGAATACTCACCAAAAATTCAACAAAACTCCAGTAATTTTGAAGTAGGAATTCCATCTTAAGGAATATCTAAAACTTTTGGGATAGTCGTATTGAATTTCAAGATATTTTAAAATTAAAGAAATTTGATGATAAAGAAAAAAATTGAGGACAATTATATAAGTTACACTTAAAATTTGTTGATCATTAATTCTACTAAAAAATATAAACCACTCAAAAACTACGATCTTTTATTTAAAATTTCAAAAATCATTGAAAAAGGTCAATGTCGGTATAGTGAAAATTTTAAACCAAACGCAATACACAAAATTTCACAGTATATGAAAGTCCACAATTTTTGAAAATTTCATGAATTCTTCTGTATCCAAGAGTATTTTACAACTAATTCGAGTGATATTTTCATCACGTGATTAAGCAAACAGTCTTGAATAAATAATTAAGAATTAGCCAACAAGATTTATCGCGCACTTTCAGAATTTGAATGTTCTTATTTCAATTTCAGTTATTAAATATATTGTGAAATATTGGTATAAAAAATTGAAAAATTTTGAAACAGAAATAAAAAGCAATAAATTGCATAAAAAAACTTAAAATTTTGAGTGGAATTTTTGAGTGATAAAAAAATGTATGCATAATTTGGAATAGATTTGTGAACTTATGATATCATAAATCTATTCCAAATTATACTAAATTTTTGTTACTCAAAGATTCCACTCAAACTATACGATTCGAAAGTTTCTCGTTTTTTATCAATAAAATAGTTTTAAAACTTTAAATTGCACTCGAAATTTAATTCAAATTTTTCTTTAGGGCTTGCTTCGAGTTGAATCATTTTGAAGAATTTGAAAATGAAATTTTATGAATTTATACAAAGGGATTACTGATGGGATTCCTGAATTAGAAAATTTATTTAAATTCAAAAGTTGCCAAATTTTGTAAATTTCATGAATAAATAAATTTGAGCTTATGGAGACTAAATTAAAATGGCAGTACTTTTGCGAATAATTGAGAATTCAATTCTAGGAATAAAATATTGTGAAAGCCGAGAAATACCTAAAAATTTGAGAATGTCAAAATATGTAAAATTTAGGACAAATTTACAACCATATGCCCCAGGTATTTCTACAATTTTACTCGAAGTCGCACTCAAAAATGATTACCCAAAAATTACACTCAAAACAATATCACGCTCAAAAAAATTTACAAACCGAAATTCACTTGGTACTTTGAAGTTTTCGGAACTATATTTTTGTATTCGTTTTACTTAAAAATTTTAATAAATTAGTTCGAAATTTTTGAACGCCTCAAAAATATTTAAAACATTTACTCCTGAAAACTCTTAATTCCAAAAATATATGTTTTGGGACTCAAATTATCCACTCAAATAAAATTACAGTACTTGTAGAATTTTCAATTATATTTTAAATTGAATTTTCCAAATTCAAACCTAAAAAATAAAATTAGGAATTTGATATGAAAATTTTATAGAAATTATGAATTTTTGAGAAAATTTGAAGAATTGAAATTCTTTTAATTAAATAGTAAGTTCAAGTAAATTGCACCCGACACAACATATTCAAATTATTGGACAACCTTGAAAACATTTCTGAGATTTAAAACGAAAATAAATAATTTTGGTATTTAACTTTGGGGATAAATATTATTTGATAAAATTTACAAAGGGTGGTAAAGATTTGAAAACATTATTGTAAACCCTTTGACTGGATTTCTGATTAAAAAATTTATGAAAAATGAAATAAAATTTTAAAAAAAGAAGATTTTAGAAAAACAAATTTTTTGAATTTTGATTGTTACATTCACAAACTCATAAAACCCAGAAATTGAAAATTTATAAAATTCAGAATTAGTCTACACAAAAAGATTTAAAAAAAATCAAAGTCCAGATAAATTTTCAGAATTTTAAATGTTTCCTTGAAATTTAGTGATTGTTGATAAAACTCGAAAGTCGAGAGTAGACGACAAATCTAAAATATTCAAAATGAAGGAATATACAAAAAATTGGGATAAATTATTTTGAAGTGCTATTACTTAAAAATTCCATTCAATACATATAATATAAAATGAACTAACTTTTAATCCACTTTCGATTTTATCAATACAACATTTACCAGAACTTACAATTATATTAATTATTTGAAAAACCAAAATTTGTTCAGAACACTGCTTGAACTCTGTCTTAACAAAACTTCTCATTTCTTCTTAGGAAGTAATTCAATTATTTAAATTTAATAATTTTTAAAACTAATTAATTAATAATTAAAATTATAATTTTGTAAGATTTTGCGCCTGTCACAATATTTACACAATAACGATCAGAATCCAATAATAAAACCAAATACAAATTTTTTATTATATGTAGTTTCTAAAAATTTCAAAAATTAAAATTTCATAAAATATAATTTAAAAAATTGTATACAGTTGGAAGAAATTTGGAAAAATTATTTAAATTTGGAATTAGCTAGCAGGATTTAAAATAATGGCAAATTTTCAAAATTTCATTGAAACAAACCCGAGGGTTTACAATTTTTGTAATTCGTACAAAATTCAACAACAACTTCAGTAATTTTGAATTAAGAATTCCACCTTTGTAAAAAATTTCAAAATTTAGGAATTTCCTAACAATTCCAATATTTAGTCGTAAATATTTTGAAATAAAAAAATTTAGATGTTTAAGTGGAAATTTAATTTGTTTTTAATTCACAATTAAAGATACCACTCAAAAATGTACAATTCATAATCCACTCTTACTTTTTGTGTGAAATCCCTTCTAATATAAATAGTAATTTCTTACAATTTGAAAAATTTGGCGAATTATGACCATTTTTAAAAATAATGTTGGAGTTTCACTCAATTAATATAGTACAATAAAGTATTGTGATAATTGAGTGAAACTCCAATAAAAAAATTGTATATAACAAAAATTTTACACAAATTAATTCGAAATTGTACTTAAATTTTATTACTCAAATATTCCACTCAAACTATTCGATTCAAAATTCACTCGTTTTTTTTACCAATACAGTATTTATAAAACTTTGTGTCTCTCTTTAGAAAGCCCATAAACTTTGAGTGTAATAAATATGAAGAATTAAAAATATAATAAATTTTATGAATATCAGAAATTTGCCACAATATTTACAAATAATTGGAAAAGCCTGAATTAGAAAATTAATTTTTTATTAAAATTCAAAAATTCCTAACTTTTGTAAATTTCATGAATAAAACACATTTCAAATTATAGCGACTAAATTAAAATATTTTGATGGAATAACTAAAGGCCGAGAAATACCTTAAAATTGAAGAGAGTCAAAATATTTAAAATGTAGTTGGACCTAAGTTTTGTAACTCAAAACATCCACTTAAAACTACCTACAGTACTTGTAGAATTTTAAATTGAACTCGAAATTTCGTGCTTCAAACTAAATTAAAAAATTTCGAGTTTGAAATGAAATACCTGGAAATTACTAAAATTTGAATTAGTTGAGTAAATTTTTGGGAATATTTAAAGAATTGTCAATTTTTCAAAACATTTTTGTCTGAGCTACGTTAAACTTCTAACATAAATAGTAAGTTCGAATAAATTTCACCCGACACAACATTTACAATTTATTGGAAAACGTTGAAAACATTTCTGAGGTAAAACACATTTTTAAGAAAATTCGAACAACGATCATAATTTGATCAGATATTTGTTAAGCCAGAGAATTTTAAAAAATTAATTTACACCGAAAATAAATAAAAACTTGAGATTAAGATTCGATTGAAAATTTTTTAAGTTAGCAAAAGTTTTGAAATTTAATAATTTTGGTCTGATATCGAAATTTGTTGACTAGTCTCTTTATTCCGAGAAATTGCTAAATTTCACAAGCGGTTGTAAAAATTCGAAAGCATTTAGATTGGATCAAAAAACTTATGAAAAAACAACTAATGTTTTTTTCAGCTTAAACATTTTTTCAGTTTTAATATTTTAAATGTACTCACAAATTACTCGAATTTGTAATTGGAATAAATTTGAATGAAAATAGACAATTCCACATATATTATATTTTAGAAATCGAATACACTGGAAAATTGGGATAGTTTAGTTACGATAAAAACTCCTGCTTATACGTTTAGAAAAATATAGAATTCGAATTTAAGTCCGATACTCCCATTCTTGAAAAAATATAGCTCAGTCCTATTCTTATACCATGTCCATTTAAATTAAAAATTTTCCAGAGTGGATTTGACGTAAAACTATTTTTTCGGTTGTGACATGATTTCCTAGTTAACCCATCTATTTTTTTTTAAATAATGGCCCTAGCACTCACAGGAGATTGAAAGCTGATAAATTTTGGGCAATTTTTTCGGATATACTTCGGAATTTTGTATAATTAGAAACTTTTGAACAGTTTATTTTAGATAAATAATTCTCTCCATTAAAGTGTTTCGTTCTATAGCCAAGATATATCCGACACATAATTTTAGAACTTCCCTCTTAATTAGCCTGGAATTGTGTTGCCTTAAACATTTTAACTTTGTTTTATGAAATTCAGAAAACTGATCAAATTAACCAATTCCTAGTTAAAGTTGAAAGCTTTTCCTTAAAGTTTTAGCAACTCATGGTTATATCTGGTTATAATTTAAATCTTCACCTGATTTTTTACTAGAAATATTTACTTCGTTCTACTTGAAAATTCACATTTCAATTTGCACTCAAAACATATTTCGAATAAACTCTGCTCCAAACATACGTCAGTTCAAGAACTTGTCTACTGGTAATTTAATTCAACATTTGCATTTCCCACATAAATATGACTTTCCCATAATTTTGAAATTCACGAGAATATCGTCTGGTGCAAATTACAGAATAAGATATTTTTCATGAGTCAACCCCTTTTGAAAGAAAAATTGTCTTTACTCTGATAGATTTTCAGAATTAAATCCTTCTGAATCAAAAGCGCAATTCAAAAAACGCGACGTGTTCAAGACAGGTTTCGATTGACTGAGGTTCGTAAATGCACTATCGATGTATAAAAATCAGTCAATACGCGACATTAAAAGATCACGTACGAAGGGCGCTGCTGCTAATTTTTCGTCGATGATTGAGTTGTGGCAATCCTAATAAATTGCAGCGATGGCGATATGGTGGGAGTTCGTATACGTTAGTATATGCGTGGATGGTAAACAAAATAAATTTCTTTTGAACGGACTCAATCCTGGCCGAGTGGCCAGATCTGAAGGCAATCAAACCTGAGAGGTGTATTCCAGAACAGGACGAACAAATGACACATACATTTTTTTAATGTTAACGTATCAGTAAATTCCTAACAATTTCGCTTGATAAAACCCAGCGTAAGGTAATTTTTGGAAATAGCAGAGTCAATGTGCCTAGTAAATGTTAGATCCGAAGAGAACGTCACTCCAAGATCAGTCGTAAATTCGACTCGATCAATTTCCATTTCATATAAGAAATACTGATGAAGTAATGGACATCGGATTCGATAAAACGGAAGTGTCTTACTTTTAAGTACTATTAAGATGGCCGCTGACACCATGTTATACAGACGAAATATACCTTTTTATATGAAAAAACAAAAATCGATGAACCTTTGATTCAAAGAGCTTTGATAGAAAGTATAGCAATCCAGCGATAGTTGATGATCTCGTTTCGTTTACCCGATTTGAATATGGGACGTAAGAAGAATATTTTCCACGGATCTGGAAAAACTTGCGCTCGAATGCTTTTATTATAGATAACAGTAATGTGATCACACAGGCTCTTTGCGCAATTTCGTATCAGGATGGGAGGAAAACCATCATGACCTGCACCCTTATTGATGAATGAAAGACTTCTTCTGAGGTAAACAATAATTGAGTGAATTCCTTATTATTTCCAAGATCAAAATGGTTTGACATTTGGCGTCTGATACGGTTCATAGACTGATTCGAAGAAATTAGCAGATTAACATACAACGGGAAGCCTAGGTGAGCAGTTCTGGAAGATCATAAGAGAGAAGACTCCGAAGATCTTCCTTCTAGTGTTGATGAAATTCCAAAAACCTCGTGGTTGGAGGTCCAGGTTTCAGCCGAAAGAAACGACTTAAAAATACTTAAAACATTCGGCAAGCCTCGTCTCAGAAATAATAATAATATCGAAGTTGTGGTCAAGTACGCCCAAAAGAAATGATTTGGACTTACCGCGGATGCTTGAGGCATTGTGGTAGCAGAGCTATATGAAGGCTGTCCGGTCGAGGTTTCGTGGTAGAGCCGGAACAGATTCCAAATTCACTCCATCAGAGCTGAGCGTGGGAGTAAAAAATGTATATTCATTGATTTCCGACATGAATTTAAAAATTCTTTAATCAAAACTCCAGGAAGTCACGCAGATGAATCCATCATTTGGTCAAATTTGCTTACAGGATTACCGATTTTAAATGATACATAATCTCGATCATCATTACGTAGAAAGCAATATAGTACGGGTTGGTCGAATACAAATTTGTTTTTTATATACATCATGAGATCATCAACAGTAACTTCCTTGCATAATCGAGAAATAAAAATCCACCTTAGCGGCTCAAGAGTACGCAGAGTAGAGTTTCAATCACCACTATAATCCAATATTTTTTTAGACGAGCCAATAGAATTGCACATGAGATCATTCCGTTGCTTGAGAATTTTATAAACATCCATACACACAACATAACGCTATGAAAAAAATCCCATGGTTTTTAATCCCAGCCCAAGTAAAAATGTTTTCAGACACTTTGGCATTATACATTCCCATAAATCATAAGTATATTGTAGGCCTCAATTCGTTAAAAATCTAAATTCATATAATCAAGGATTGCATATTATAAACGATATAACACAATTAGGATATTGCGTTATGAATAAAAGACAAAAGTTATATTTTTGTATCAGCTGGTAGGTCGAAAATCGTTTTCCAAGAATTCATATATGCGACGAAGAATAATAATCCAAAGCTGAACCTATTTTTGTCAGCGTATTAAATTCAGTCTGCTATGTATCTTAATAGTCTACATCATTTGGCCTACAATAAATATTCACAATAAAATGTGACAGTAATAAATAAGCTTTTGGAGCTTTTTAATATTATCATTTTACTATTTCATGGCAATCGACCAAACCAAAATATGTAACCATTACAAAAATATTTCTATATAGTTTATGTAAGAATTAATTAGAATATATATATACAATACACAAAAATTTCAGTTTACAACAAAAGCTTTGAAAGCATTCATTTTAATTTTATTTTACAACATATTTTAATTTTAATTGTGCACTAGTTACCATTATACCAATGCATAAATATATATATTTTTTGAGAAAAAATGAGAATACGTAACATAAAATCATTTGTTAAAAGCTCTCATTCTTAAAAAGCTTTTAATTTTAATTTCGTATATATTTATATACAAGAATGTGGAAACGTTAACGGAATATGAAACTAAATTTTGATTGATTTATGGTATGTGACTATAATGTATTACATGACACGAGCTTAAAGCTATAGATTGTATAATTTATTTGTATTTATGGATATTCATCATTTGAAGTTAGTTTTAAATAATTATACAAAAATATAGAAAGTTTAAAAATTAAATCTATGAAAACTGGAGACCGTAAAGCTCCGTTCGTATATTATGTAATATGTAAACAGAAGGGTGCTAGATATTAGAAAATCCCACAAGCAAACTAGAAAAAAGTTGTTTTATGATATTCAAATCATTCAATGCTGTCACAATTGAGCAGTTAACAAGTATTTCAAACTGATCAAGAGAATTTGACCCACCTTTTAACTAATGCATATTTATGTCCATCAATTTGTTCCATCTATTAATTTCCTTCTCAAAACTTTTTTCCTAAACAAAAACCAATTGAAAAACTTTATCTTGTATATAAAATAAAAAAAAATCAACAACAACAAAAAAATTGTATAACTTTACAATGTTGTTAAAAAGATTATTTTATTGAAATTAATTTACATACATATGAGGATATAAGTATGTATGTATATGTAGGTATACCTACACTGCTATTCTGGGAAGAACGAAACAATATTTTCTCCCAAAATAAAAAAAATGTTTTCGATAAACATCGATAAATATGTCAGAAAATGTATATATAAATAGGGGTGAATCACCCTAAACAGATATCTCTCTTTTGGAAAAATGGATATTGAAAAAACATATTCACTATGTATTGTCTGTGTATACATACATCATCTAGAATATCTTAGATACGCCAGTTAAAGCTCTACAAGTACAAAAAAATATAAAGTCCGGAGCTTAATCTGTTTTTATTAAAAATTAGTATTCAAAAATGTTAGCACACTATTACCAAAACCCCAAAAAATCCGATTAACAAATTTTCATCGTTCCGTATACGCTCTATATACACGTTTTTATGTTCAGATCGAGATAAAAAAAAAAAGCTTTCAGTGTATATATACATACATACGTATATAAACCATTTTTTCGTTTTAAATATTCGTTTCGCTTCCCATGTACACATATATTCGAGATGAAAATCAAACTTTTCCAGATAATAAAAACAAAAAAACTGTATTTTTATATATATTGACTGATCTTCATATTGTTCTTCTTATTGTCATATCATCATATTCATAAAAAAAAAAAAAATTAAATTAAAATTTCATTCTGCTGTTGGAAAAAAAATGTTTTGTGCTTTTTCTGTTTGTTTTTAATTTTTTTTTTTTTTTTTTTTTTTGTTAAAAATAAAATATTTATTGAAATTAATATTTAAATGATGTCGTCTTGTATATTGTTGATAACATGAAAAAGGCGCTTCACAAAAATATATAAAATTATGTTTATTATACGTATACATATACATACATACATGTATCTGTATGTATATTAAACACGAGTACATACTACACAACATAAATACATATACAACAAAACAAGATAACAGAAAATATGTTATAGATATTTTTTTTTTAGTAAAATATAAATAATCATAATAATAATATTTGACAGTAGCGGTTGTAATATATACATACATACAAGTTTTAAACAGCATATACTCACCCACACCCACGCACATACATACATATAAAAACATACATACATATAATATAATGATATGTAAAAAAAAACAAGATTTATTATCTTAAAATTCACACAAACATTCCAACACCATTCCCGTCCCCGCCCAAAAACAACCAACAAACAAAAGCACTGAAAAAGCTACACACAACACTCGTAGATATCAAAATCAATATTTTCATGTGAATGATGATGATGATGCTGATGATTTAGCAGCAACTGTAGTTTATTTTTTTTTATGTTTATTCAGAATGGGAATGAAATTGTTTCACAAGCTATACACATAATGTATTTGTCTGTACCGTAAATAAATCAATTGAAGTGAAAGCTTTCAAGAATTTTATTTTATTTTTTTGGTTTAAAGTCATAATCCACTTGTAAATGTCTAAATTCATGTGAAATTTAATGATGTACAATAAAATATCGAAATTATAAAATGAGAGCTTTTAGAGCTTTGAGCTCGTAACAAGTTTAATTTAATAGTTTTTGTTAAAGTTGTTAAGATATGTATAAGCGCGTGCCGCTCTGTAGTTAATTTTTGATAGGTTTATGATTTAACATGAAAGCTTTAGGGGATCTGAGATTCACATTTAATATGAGGATAAAAGCTTTTGAAAATGAACAATTCAAAATTAAAGCTAAATCAAAATTATTAAATAATTGTATGTTCCATAATTTCCATCCAAAGATACACTGCATATAAGCTTAAAGCATTAAATAATGTGCTTTTTTGCTAAACTTAATTGTTATTCTGTTGTTTTACAAATTTATGCCAAAAAAATAAATAACTTGAGGGCTATTGATAATTTGTAATATAACTGCATTTTTTGTTGCAAAAAGTTCATCGCAAAACATTTTCAATACCCTCTTTTTGATTTAAAAAATATTAAAACTGAAAGCTTTGACAACATGAGTGCTAGGTAATATTAGGTTCGTTACACTTTTTCTAAATTTTAATTTAGAATTTTGTATAAGCGTACGTTCGAAGTTTTATTCTAGATTAATGCTAATTTTCAATATGTTGAGAGAAAAATCTAAGCTTTTACATTGACTTTAGAACAAATGGCGCAAGAATATTTATAGTACTGTTAATGATCAATTTACTGTGGTGTGGAACTGATCAAAGAAAGCTCATAGAGCTTTGAGCTCGTAACAAGTTTAATTTAATTGTTTTTGTTAAAGTTGTTAAGATATGTATAAATGCGTGGCGCTCTGTAGTCAATTTTGTATAGGTTTCTGATTTAACATGAAAGCTTTTGGGGATGTGAGATTCACATTTAATAATAAGCTTTTCAAATTAACAATTCAGAATTAAAGCTTTACCAAAGTTATTAAATAATTGTATGTTCCATAATTTCCATTCAAAGATACAGTGCATTTAAACTTATAGCATTAAATAATGTGCTTTTTTGCAAAAATTTTTATGTTATTTTGTTGTTTTACAAATTTATGCCAAAAACATAAATAACTTGAGGGCTTATTGATAATTTATAATATAACTGCTTTTTTGTTGCGAAAAGCTCGTTTAATTTACGTAAGTTCATCGCAAAACATTTTCAATTTCCTCTTTTTGATTTTATAAATATTAAAACTGAAAGCTTTGATGACTTGAGTGCTAGGCAATATTAGGTTAGTTACATTTTTTTAAAAAAAATTTGTTTAGTTTACGCAAAACGTGCTTTGGAAGTTTCATTCTAGATTAATGCTAGATTCTAATATGTTGAGAAAAAATGTAAAGCTTTTACATTGAATTTAGATCAAATCGCACTAGAATATTTATAATACCCTTAATGATCAACAAAAACAAAAGTTAAACAAAAGTTAAACAAAGTTTATAGAGCTTTGAGCTCGTGTCAAGTGTAAATTAGTAGTTAGGTAGAAACATATAGGTGTGGCGTTCTCTAATCGATTGTTTTTTAGTATTATTATTATACAAGGATTTAACATAAAAGCTTTCGGTGATGTTTACCAAATAAACGAAAATTAAAAAGTTTCAAAACTTGCAGATAGCTTATAAAGCAATCCGTGAGTAAACTATATCATTTTTGATACAAAAATGGAAATAGTATTGAAAATCAAAAATAAAGCCAAAAATACGAATCTCATTTCGGATTGGAATCGATTTTCGGTAGCTCTAAAGGGCTGCGTGGAAAAACTTCTGTGAGTAAATTGATAGCTTATTTGTTCTCGCTAGACTTAACAAAACTGTGGCTTAGAATAATACGTATAGATTCGACATAGTGTTCGCCAACCTTCCGGTAAGCTTACCTCCTGCAGGCGAAAAGTTAGTGAGCTACTGTTTCTACTTTCCTGGGTGTGGCATTGTTGATTCGGGTGTGGTTGCCTCCGAGCCTCCTGACATTTATTTTGATACTCCGGATTTTAACTTATCCCGTAGACTGATCACTACTGATGTTCTATGCTGGAGATTTTTCTCGTTTGCACAAATCACTGGTTTGTCTACAAATCCCTGGTTTTATTTTTACTGTTGTATGCGTGGAGAGTGGCCTCTCTCGTTTAGAACTCAGTGCAGGGTTTGGATTCTATTGTCCAAAGTTGAACTCAAATTCTCGGGTAGTCTGGGTTAACACTGCACCGTTTTTCAAGTTGAATTAATTGTACTTACTGCGATTGCGGCTTTTCAGTTTAGAGATTAAGTGAAGGATATTTTTATCTGCACGGATAGTAAAGCCATGCTGAATACCCTTAAAAATCCTTTGACTACATCTAAACTGGTAAAAGATAACAAACACTACATTAATCTCCTTTGCTCTAATACGAAAGTAAGTAAAATGTGGGTGCTTGCTCATTTTGGCGAGACGGACAGGCGAAACTGTTTAACATTGAACCCAACGTGAGGTTGACTAAATATGTGTTATCTTTAGAAAAGGGCAAACTCAAAATTCTGGTTGCACTTATTAAGAGCCATGGCCGTTTCAAGGTTCATTTACAATGCATGAGACTTGATGCATTGACGATGCATGGGACTAGATCCCAAGTGTTCTCTTACGGATCTTTGAACGTAGATAAGTTATTATCCATTTCTTGGCTCAAATTTTTACAGTTTGCTAAGGCAGCAGTACGCTTCTACGAGTTAGGATAGATCCTCTAGCTTTGATTTTAAAAAAAAAACATTATTAAAATTTCAGTTTAAATTCTAATTTGAAAGCTTTTTAGTAAACTTTTTTTAAAACCTACGTAGCATTGTAAATATCTTCAAAGTTATATTTTTAGCTCAAAATACACTAGATCATTGCCATGCAAAGGTATCCACAAGATCATTACCATCCAAAGATAATTTACACTTACGGTTAAAGCTTTAAATAATATACTCTGTTTTTGAAAAGTTTAATTACTTTTTTTTAAGTTTTGATTATTTACAAATAATCCAAAAAGCTTTCAAAATTTGTAGTTAATATTTCTTAAAAGTTAAGCCTTTACGGGGAATTTGTAAAATCAATTTGCTTTGATTATAATTTGAAAATAATCCACTTATAAAGGTCTTAATTCATTTAAAATTTAGTGATATGTAATAAAATACGGAAAATATAAAATAAAAGCTTTTAGAACTTTAAGGTGATAGCCATCAGAAATATATAGTTTTTGTTAAAGTGCTGCTATCCTAGATACAAAAAATTAATTCACGGAATCCCAAAGTTATACAGAAATCGTATCATATCAAAAACATTCATTTGAAGTGAAAGCTTCCGGAAACTAGAACTTTTATGAAGGGTATAGATTTAACATTGCGTAAAGACAACAACATGTTATAATTTACATAATTTACGTTTAGACAAAAAGTTTTAAACAGTGTGCTGTTTTGCAAACTTTATTTGCTTTTTACATTTAATTTTGTTTATTTACGAATTTGTCGAAGATAAAAATAATTTTTCAGGTTTATTTGCGCCAAAAGCTCATTTAATTTACCCACAAATATTTTGGTTATAATTATCCCGCAGTAAATAGATCTGTTTATGGCACAACATTTTCAATTTCCTCGTTTTGAAAGCTTTGATGATATTTTGGAATCGTGTTGTTTTCAAAAGCAACACCAGTAGGCAAATATTTATTTTTAATACATAATATTTTTACAATATTTTGACATTGCATTCCCGAAAAAATATCAAATTTCAACTTTGTATTAGCAAGCTTTCGAAAATTTATTCTTATATAAATCGATAAATTTTAATATTTAGGAAAGGGGTTTTATTAAAAAGTAATTTAAATGATAGAGAACAAGCTGTACACATAGAATTGATTAATCAACAATTAAAGCTTTTATAAAAGCTTCGAAAAACTCAGTAAAGAGAGAAATCTTTTACCTTGTTTTACTTTACTTACAGAATTATTTTAACAAAAAAAATTCTAATTAAAAAGTGATAAAGCTTTTTAAAGCTTTTAAACATGTAGTTATATAATTTTGTCTGTTACAAATGTATCAATTATATAAATGTCCATATTTTGCATCATAGTTTAAATGTTCTGATTTGAAGCTTTAAGCTATTCAAATATAGATCAAAAATATCTCTGGTATTGGTATAATATGACTTAGTAAAGTTTATGTCATCGATTGAACTTCTCGTAATTACACAATTTAAAACAATCAAAAAACAGTGAAAACAAATTGTTTCTTTTTTTTTATTACTCATAAAATTTCAAATAAAGCTTTTATGGGTACAACAAAAAGTTACTTATCTCTGATTGACATAATTTATTCTTTACTTTTTACTATTTTTATAATTTCAATGTTTGGATCTTCTTTATTGGGTATGGTGTTATACGTGAAATATTTAGTCCTATGAATAAACTAATACAGAAATACTTTTGTATCTGAGATAGCCCGTCCCATTTTTTGTAGTTTGTTCGGGCAAAACGAACATAGAAATTAAAAAAAAAAAACTTGTACATAACCAGAATGTAGGTTTAAAACTCCATAAAAAATGGATTGGAAAGCAATTAGAAGTACCATGATTGAAAATTATGTGCGCACGTACATCACACCAACTTACACGTAGATCTTTGGACAATCGGGTTTATGGATTGGAGCAAGTAACATAACAGCCTACTGGATTATTTTCATTGTTACTCACAAAGATTGGCAATGGTGCCAGCTTAGATGGAACAGAGTTGTATTTGATTGAACCAATCCACTGGTGCATCTTACATTATGAGACCACACTCGTTCCTAGCAAAACCTAAATCATAACAATAAATATCACAAATGGTTTGGTAAATGGTTTTTAATTAGAGCAGTAGTGGTTTATAAGAAAGCAAATGTAACAAACGTTGTGAGACCTAACATAAATTTCAAATTGCTATAAATCAAATCAGTGGTTGCAATTCATCGATCACGTGAGAGTTCCACGTATTTTTTTTTACTGTTTATATTGTGCCTAAAGTGAAGTTGTAGTGTAACTAAAACCTTCAATAACTCTTGCCGAGAAACTTCGAAAGTTTTTACAAAAATAATTTATGATTTTTAACATTGAGCAATACGAAGGGAGAATATACTGATATAAGAAATTAATTAGGAGCGTCTTTTTTCATAATTCTTTATAATCAGGCAAAACCAAGAAAGAAAATTAAATGGCAAAATTGAATCATGTTGAAAAAAAATTAGGGCGTTATTTTAATTACATAAAAAACCAAAAATGTTTGGATATCATTCATAGTTGTTTTGTCAACTAAATGTGGGGCAATTATACAGTACATACTATTCTGAAAATGGGACCTTCTAAGCATCGGTTACTCTTGCTATACGGTGCTGAAATATTAAAATAAAAATATTTCTCGAATTTATTTTTCCCGACAATTTGCTTGCACGTACATTGGCGTAGATAAAAGTAATTTTTGGAAAAAAGTATTTTATCACACAATTTTTGATTAATGTGTTCATCCAAAAAACCGAAAGCTCGTTATGAAATTCTGAGTAAAATTCTGCATATTTGTTAAGAAGTTCGGACAAATAAAGCGCAATGTAAAAAAATTACCCCAAAAGATTTTCAAAATCATATCTGTGCGTGACTGAAATAAATTATTTGTAGGGTTAAGAACAATAAAAGCTTAATAAACAAATATATAAGTAAGTAAAACAATTGTCGTCGCAGAAATAAGTATTGAAGAAACTTTTCGGTCTAGTTTCACTATCAATTGGCTTAAAATACTTAAAACAATGCTCTAGTTGATTTAAATATTTAAAATATTTACAAAGCTCTGTTTTACAAATAAAAATAAAGGACAGTCAGGTAATTAACATTTTTATGCTTTTGGACCAAATGTAACTTAAAAGCTTTTCACGTCAATATATTGTTATAGTGTAACTGTCAATAATATTGAGAGACAGTTTTAGAAATTGAAATGAGCCATCGGTTCATTATTATTCGATCTGTGTTATAGCCAGTTGATTTAATAGCTTTCAAAGCTTTCACTTACCTATTGTCGTCTCGATTTATAGTTTTAAAACTATATGCTTAGTCTTCATTGAATAGGTACAGAGATGGTATAACTTTTAAAATGGTATAATTTGCTCGTATGCTATATGGCTATCATGAATGGTATAATAGTTATGAAATCAAATTTTAAAACTGACAGAAATAATAATAAATAAATTTGAATGTAAAGCTTTTTGCAGAACATATAATGAAATTTAATTAAAACATTTGATGGAAAAGTTCATTAGAGAAGCTTTTAAACAAAAGGGCTTTTGTGATGTTTAATTCAATTATCACAAAGCACCTTATTGCGGGGAGTCACATTTAGGCTTGGCAGCGTGATGATTTTTTAGTTAAATTTATACAGTTGCTAAAACACTAGATGTGAAATGGGGGATTTTTTTTAAAATGATAGCTTCAGACCATAAACTAATTTCTCATGTAGCGGCTACTTATGTAACAAGGTTTTCGATTACAAGTATTTCACATCCAATGCGACTAAGCTGCTAGCAGAGTAAATGACATACTATATTGAACAAACTAGAAGAGATATTAAAAACATTGGCCATGCCGTGTCCCCTTCTTCTGTATCACCGGAAGAACGCTGGGTTACAAGAGCAATTACCAAAGCCATCGTTCAGGCCGAATCATAAACTGAAAAGAACATAAATAGACGACATCTTCACTAACATCACCAGCAGCCATTCAACAGGAAAAATAAATAGACCATCCAAAGCCATCGAAGTAAATGGTATTACTAACACAACAACTGAATCGACTAAACCTATTGATTTGAAGTCTGAACATGTGATACAATTAAATCACCCTTACCCGCAGGGTTACTTCTCATATTTGAAATTATGTTAGTCAAAACCCCGAGATTACAGATGAGCGTGTTGCACAACCTTGATGATGGCTTTTTGTCAGCCGGATACATAATTCGGTTACTGATGAACAATTCTGCAAAGTATAAACGCAGATTGTGAATACCAAAGACATATTTATTCAACGAATAGTGCCAAAACGATGCTTTAGGATGAAATATAAAATAAATATTCCAGGAGATATTTTTCAAAACAACGTTTACTCCATCCTGTGGCTGGCGGGATTATTAGTAAAGGAATTTGACTGGTGTCATAAGAAAGCGCTGATCCATCAGATATAATTTTAGTTACTGGGGATTTTAATCTGTCAGATATTAAATGGACATATGACGAAGAAATAAACGAGACTGTGCCTCCTTCCACCACTTAGATAGGCACAGTACGAATTATGGTGACAACGAACCAGTGCATTTAAAAGAACTTTTAAATGAAAGCTCTTAGATTTGACTGAGAAGGGTTGAGAGTGGTCCAATAACTAAAAACCTTCCTGACACCATTAAACTAATGTGTGAAAGCTTGTGGGGAAAAGTAAGTTCGAGGTGCTATTTCTTTAATTTTTTTGGTCGAAAGCTACATGGGCTTTCCGGCTTTACAAATTTGGTTCTGAACTTCAGTTAAGCTTTCATGCTTAGTGAAAAATGGTCAGATTATAAATAGTCAATGATCTTAGTGCCATCGAATTTTCATAGTATGCTAACAGAGATTGTGAAAACGAGTTTAAATTCAATACACAGTACAGATGGCTTATATAGCTATATAGTGTACCATATATAAACTAAAAACTTATATCCTGAAATATATTTTTAATAATAATAGTTCCAAAAAAAAAATACTTAACGATTTAATTTAAATAACTATTCCAAAAACTTTTTATTGTTAAATAGCAAAAAACTGTATACAAAACGACTTGTATATAAATAAATAAATGGAATTAACAAGAAACTATTTATCGTAAAAGTTTTTATTATTTATAAATTTATAACAATTATAATATGACATAACTATTAATAGTTTTAACTTTGTAATATAGGTACTTGAATTTTCCAAAATTATTGTAATTATAAATAGTTTTTGAAATCCTACTTAATTTTTATAGCCAAACAAATTACATAAATCTGTATCTAAATATATGCTATATGTGTCCATCAGATGACTTGAGTTGAGTCGTTCTGCTCCATTTAACTATATATATGCACAAATGTCTGTGATAATTTTAAAAAAATTCTCAGAATATGCGCGCATACTATTTCAAGTGTGTGACGCAGAGATCATTGAAATTAAATTTAAAACAAAAATATCTTAAATAATGAATTGCAACATACTTATGTATACAAATCGACCTAATTGCATAGATATGGATTTCATTAAACAAGTATTTAGATATATTTTTTTTTTTTTGTTGGAAGAGGTGTACCTAGGATCTTAGTTCCATATATGGTATAGGCATTTTTTAACATAAAATAAATTTAACTCGATGTTGTTTTCATTGTACAGACATTTCGCATAAATATAATATAAAAGATTTTGTGTTTTAAAAATAGAAATATTTTTATTATTTTATATAATAAGCGTTATCATCATTACAACACAACAAACATCTATATACTCGTACTATATACTTATATGTATACCCAACATACTTTATTATTTAAGAAGAGACGCGCGCACACACAAAAAAAAACTACTATATACACAAAATATACGACACGACACTCAGTCGAATAAAAAAATTTAAAAAAAATTATGCTTTTATGTACTATATACAACATACATGTACAAGCAGCATATTTGAAGAAAACAAAAACAATTCTTCGACTCGTAATCTTACAAATACAATTATAACAGCCAACAACAACAACAAAGTTATCTGTAAATTTAACTAACATACATTATTTGCTGCCTTTGATCATGTACAAAAGTCTGTATATGTATGTGTATTGTATACATAAACATAATAAAGGCAGTAATTTACCCCACCCCCTGTTTTTTTTTTATGTTCGACTCATCTCTTAGCATCGATTTCGCAAAAAAATAAATAAAAACGCTCAACAAGTATTTTTTGGACCAAATTTTTGTTTGTGTTTTTTTGTAGCAAATCAATCTAAATGCAATTTAAATTATAGCAAATTGATTTAGTTTGTTTTATCAAATTTAATTGAGCGAAATAAGACGTTTCGAAAACTTTATCGTCTTAATATTATAATTCGTATTTGTATAGTTGTATAGAAATAAGGGGAGTTTATGCATTTGATTTTTAGCAAAAATGCCATTTGATCGAAATCGACTGTTGGCTGAAAAGTGATTAGGCCGCAAAAAAGCAAGTTTGGGGGGTATGTTCTTGTCTATATGATTTAATACTAAATCAATTATTTTAATAATCGTACGTCTTTTGGCCGAATTTCGTATCATATGTAAGTCTATACGGTAGAAAACTATTGCGATAAATTAAAAAAATTTCGTTAGAATAGTTGAACTCGACGATACGCCGACCAATTGATTTCTGTGGTTAATTCGATTTGACCTGTTGGGAAGAACTTTTTCTTGAGCAAAATAACTTCTAAACACAAAACAATTACAAGTTATGAGCTTTGAACCTTAAACTTACATAAAACCTGTATAAAGCTTTTGCGGAACTTGAACAAACTTCGTATAAAGCCAAATTTAAATTTTGAATTAATTTCCGATACATATACAGGAAAGCTTTTAAAAAGCTCAAATTTTAAATTGGAAATTTGTATTTAATAATTTTCAAAATTCGTGTCGATTATCTTACATATTAACTTCAATTTTAATGAGCTTTCGTACCCTCGTTATTAATTCAAATAATTGTATCCAGTATCCCTCGAAAAGCTACAACTCTAAATTATACAAACTGGTATTCTCAAAAATTAATTTATTGTTTCGCGATTATCCAATTAACCAATTATTCAACAACAATTTCATGATATTCGCAATTTTGTATTTTCAAAATTACGTGTTATAACTTTTAAAAAGTTCAAATTCAAAATTATGCCAAATTTGTTAGTGGACTAGCACACAAGTTTAACAATTCTGAAGCTTTCTTCATTTTACCAACAATTTATCAACTTAATTTGATCAGCCTGTAAATTATTAGAAATTGTTAGTGTTATAGCAAATGATACAATTTTTAGTAAATCACTTTTAAACACAAAACAACTACAAATTATATGAGCTTTAAAGCCTAAATTTAAATTGAACCTGTATGAAGCTTTTGCGTAAATCAAACAAGATTCGTATAATGCCATTTTCGTATAAATTTAAATTTCGAATTAAATTGCGATTCATATACAGGAAAGCTTTTGAATGGCTCAAATTTTAAATTGTTAATTTATGTTTAATAATTATCAAAATTTCTCATAGTTTTAACGAAATTTGGGTTACATATGCTAATCTTGCAAATTAAATTTAGTCATTTTGTAGACGCTTGATTCGATAAGTCGGGAAATGTCTGTAACCTAGTTATTAACTTAAATAATTGTATCCGACATCTCTCGAAAAGCTCAAATTATACTAACTGGTATTCTCAAAAGATTTATTTTTGATATCGGGCTTCAATTCCAAAGCTACCGAACAAATTAAAAGTTAAAAATTAAGTTAAAAAGCAAAAAAAGGCTTCACCTAATTTTTAAAAAATGATTTAATTAAAACTGTATGAAGCTTTGGCGGAAATCGATAAAACATCATGCCTAGTTTAAATTTTGAATCAATTTGCGATGCAAATACAGCAAAGCTTCCGAAAAGCTCAAACTATAATGTAATTTTAAAATGAAAGTTTTTTAAATTCTCATAGTTTTAACGGACTATCTTAGAAAATTTGAGTCACATAGAACCAAGCTTCAATTTTAATGAGCTTTCGGTTAATTTTCCCTTTGTAGACGCTTGATATGATTGGTTGTATATCTTTTCTTTTTACCAACACTTTATCAACTAAATTAGATTATTCTTTAAATTTTTGGTGTCATAGCAAATTTTAACTCAAAACAATTACAAGCTGTGAGCTTTGAAGCTTAAATTTATGTGAAAGCTGCATAAAGTATTTTTTTGTTCCAGACTTCTAGACGAACTTCGTATTTAGTTAAATTTAAATTTTTGAATAAGTTTGCGGTTTAAATCCAGGAAAGCTTTCGGAAAGCTAACATATAAATATGAATTAAACAATTTGTAATTTTTCTTAGAATTTAATTAACAATTATTTGAAGTTTGAAAGGGTTCTTCTCTACAACATACACTAGTCTTGCGTATTGCTGCAATTTTAATGTGCGTTGTTATTCTTGAAGACTAACCAATCTTAACTATATCCTGATTAATTGCATTTTTGGTTACTGTGATGCTCTACTCTCTTGAAAAGCTGACACTCAATTTACATTCTCAAAACATCTCGTTTTGACAAGCTTGAACGTAAACTTAAAGTTTATCTTGAGCTTTTATGATGTAATCAATGTTCTCAGCCTATTATAATTGAAACGGCTTTCAAACACAAAACAGTTATAAGCCTTGAAGCTTAAATTTATATAAAATATATATGAAGCTTTTGCAGAAATCGAACAAACTTTGTATAATATCAAATTTAAATTTTCAAATAATTTCCAAAACAAATACAGGAAAGCTTCTGAAAAGCTCAACTTTTAAATTGTAAATTTACATTTAAAAACTCATTCTCATTTTTATATCGATTTGCAATTTGGAGTAAAACACGTTGTAACACATAAAATAATTAAAAGCTTTCAAGATTACTTTTATGGGAAAGCTGGGTAAATCTTTTACCTGGTAATGTGTCAAATTTAAATATTGCACAAATTTTCGGTTCAAATACAAAATAATTTCCGAAAAGCTCAAATATAATTTTTATTTGAAAAGTTTGAAATTTTTTCCAAATAACTAATATATGAAGTTCGAAAGAGTTCTCTGCCGCATACACTAGCCTTGCGTATTGCCGCAATATTCTAGAGCTTTCATTATTCTTAAAACTAAACTTATAATAAACTTAATATTCTATAAGCTCTCATTATTTTATCAAATAATTTAGTTTGACCAGCCTGAGATATTCTTGTTGGCTCTGGAAATGATGCAATTCTGACTAAAACACTTTCAAACTCAAAACAGTTACAGTAGCTATAGCATTGAACAATTATTTGTATGTGAAAGTTGTATAAGGTTTATACATTTTATTGGCTACTACTTATTATAATTTCGAAAAGCTCAAACTAAAAATTATACATAATTGATATTGAACATAAACAATACTTTAGTCAAGAGCTTTGATGTATCAATTTATGTTAAAAGCTTTATAAAGTCGGACAACCTTCGTACTATGTTAAATTTAAATTTTGCTTCAGTTTGTGATTTAAATACACAGACTCTTCTGAGAAACTGAAAGTTTAAATTGTTTAAACTTTTTTATAAGCTTTCGGTAAATTTTAGTAAAGAACGATAAATGGTATTCTAAACTTTGTATTTTGAAAATTGCTTTCGAAAAGCTCAAATTCAAAATTGTACAAAATTTGTTAAGAGTTCGAACACGAGCTTTTAGTGTATTTTGCTTTCAAAACTTAACATTCTTAGTTTGATTTATCATGCATTTTGGAACACAGAAAATTAATTTATTCCAAATAGGCTGGACCAAATGCCGAGCGATATTTCATAATTTATCTTAATTATAAATGAACTTTATGTGTTGGTCGGAAGATTTTTCTGCCCATACATAAACCAACTTCTTGTATATTGTGAAATTTTCATAAGCTTTTGTTAAGCCTTAACAATATTTTTAGACTTGATTAAAATAAATTTAAATACCTAAAGTATTTCAAAAGCTCATATTTTTATAATTGTCGTTGAGTCAATCATAACTATAGTATATGTAAACCGTATAACGTTTAATTTAAAATTCCGAATGGTTAATTTAAATACCAATAATTTACATTTAAACTGCCACCTATCTATCATCAGTCTGTGTGTTATGTGATTATTCTGCAGCACAAAAATATTTCATTTACAGGTAACAAAAAACAGCAACAAAAAACAAAACGAAAAGACAGCAGCGAAACACTTTAACTCTCCTAACGAATTATAACAAAAAGTGTTTGAATTAAGTAACACTCGAGTTTGTTATTATTTAAAAGTTTTTTTTTATTTTATTTTATTCTTTAACGATTTATATTTTTTTTTAAACATTTTAACTCAAATATAGCCATGAGGAATGTTTATACAGAAAACAGCTAAAAAAAAATTATATCATCGTTAAATTTCATCATCATCATCATCATCATCATGAACACACTACATCAACGTTACCTGTTCACTTCCGTTCAACTCTTTAAAATGAGAAAAAAAAATATTTCCATTTTTTCGTACAATTAAATGTCATTTTCAATGCAATCATTCTCCTTCATGGTGACAACGACGATGATGATGATGATGATGATGGTGATGGTGTGTTGCAAAAAATCATTATTATTATTTTATTTTCACTCATCTACCTTAATCATTTTTCTTTCCATTTCCTCCCACTATGTACATACATACATACATACGTACATACGCTGGATTTTCATTATTTTGTGTTCTTCTGTTGTTTTTGTAATGAAATCTTTTATATAAATACATTTTTTTAATTAAATTTAATTAATGTTGGATAAAATTTAAGTGGTAATATGGTGTTTATATACCCTAAATGCCATTTCGTATATATGGTTGAAAGGAGCTTTTAAAATGAAAATGGTGAAATCAAAGAATGATTTGGTTGGATTTTTTTAAACAAATATCATTTTTATTGGGCGTGAAAAAATTGCAATTAATTTGTAAATTATAAAGGACACAACTTGAATCGTAATCTAAAATTAATTTTATAAAACCGCCATTTTACCGAAAATCGAATTACTCAATTTAAATAACATTTTGTAGAGATTTTTGCGGGTTAAGCACATTCGGATGTCACATCCCAAAAATTTAGCTGGGAAACAGATTTAACATCAATTTATATCCAAATTAGAGTGTTGAAAGCTTTTTCAATTATAAAGCTAAACAAATACGATCCCAAGTTCAACCAGCTTTTGTACTATATTCGTAAATTTTAAATTAGAGTTATACAAGCGCAATAAAGAAGATTGAAACTTCTTACAATAGTTTTAAGGATTGAATCAAATTTCAATAGAAAAAAGAATTATCAGAAATTTAAAAGAAGCTTTGAACTAAATCAAACTGTATTCCAGCATCAATCAAATGTAGATTATTTGAAACCAAATAATTTGCAAACTATTTCAAGTCATAATTAAAGCATCACTCTAGAAAGAAGAAAATATGATTCAAATGTGGCGTATTAAATTCAAATGTGGGCTCATAAAAAAGTTTTCTCTCCAAACTCTATTCAAAGCCTATTGTGAACATAACTTCTGCACATGACTATATTTGATTTAACTTGAATAAAATATATTTAAACCAAGCTTGCTGTACAAATTCCGATCAAATTCTCAATTTGCATTTTGAACAGGTAAATTTATTAAACACAAAATATGATTCGAATTTGAGAAAAATTGAATAAAGTTTGACCAAAATTTGAATAAACTTTGAAAAGAAGAATTTCAACTGAAGTTCAATTTCTCTAATTAAGAAATTATTTATTGGAATCCGAGAAAATATCTATTGATATTTGAAAGGTTCCTTAAAAAAAAATTGAACAGAATTTGAAATCAATTTGAGTTTGATAAAAAATGATCGTATTGACTACGTATTTCTACTCCAGTCACAATTTGTTATGTTTTTCGATATTTCAGCTAACAATTTCTTAATTTAAAAAGAACCATTTTTTAACCGAACAGTATTCACATCCTAATAAAATCACTTATGTTCAAGCTCTTGGCAAGAAATACCTAAATTTTTAGTCAAAGAAGATGGACATAGTTTCAATTAAATATGATTCGAATTCGACTAAAGTTTAATAGAACTTAATCTAATTTTAAAGAAATTTTTGAAATATATTATTTACGTTCAAACTCAATTGCTGTAATTAAATTAGTTTGTTACCATAACTCTATTCTAACCCTACTACTTCCACGCGTGACCAAATCATATCAAATTATATTTAACCGATTTCCAAATCAATCTACTTGATCGAAATTTGAATCGAAACTGTATTAAAACCCTACAGTAAAGACAACTAAAACTGTGCTGGGATGTTCTATCATCACTTCGAATCGCTTCGATAGACATTTGTGTCTCTTTTTTCACGAACAAAATTGTGCTCCATTGCGTTTTTTGAATTACGTTTTGTCTATTGCGATCTCAGCCTGTTAGAATAAATTTGCAAACTATCTCTTTTTCCTCTTTTTACTTGCCATCGAAAATAAAAATATTGGTGATATTTTATCGAATGAATTTATAGAAATAGAATCGAGTAGGCTATGATCATAATATAAATTGCGAAATAGAATACAATTTAGTTCGTGAAAAAAGAGAAACAAGTGTCTATCGAAGCGAATCGAAGTGATGATAGAACATCCCAGCACTGGATTGCAAACGAAAATTAACGTAAAGTTTAACAAAACAAAATATTAAACCAAACTCTATTCAAATATCAGACATACACAATATGAGTCGAATATGACCAAAAGATGAATTTCATTAAGATTTAATGACTTGTTTAAAATTTGAAATGATTTTTGAAAAGGAGAATTTTCAAATTCAAATTCGACAGTCTTTGAAACGATTTTGTTTTCGGTCAAAATTTCCTATCCAAACTATATTCAAAACCTACTCTAAACTTGAATAAAAAAATTTTTTAAGTCAAACTCGGTTGAAATTCTAGTCGAATATAGTTTAAATTTTGAAAATGAAACTTTTTAACAAGTTAAGTTAACTGATGTACAGTAAACTCCAAATGAACAGGAAAATTTAATTGAACTTGATTTAAATTTGAATACATCTTTGAAAGAAAATGTCTGGATTTTTTGGATCACCTTCAAACTCAATTTTTGTAATTAAATTAATTTTCATTCTTAATAAAAAACCGTTATATTCGAATTTGGCAAATATAAGAATTTATTTGACAAATTAGTATTTGACTGAAATTTGAATCGATTTTTGAAAATATTTTTAGTCAAATGTTGTCAAACACTATTCAAAGTATTCTTAAATCCTCACTCAAGAGGATCAAAAAAACAAAATGAGTAGAGGGTCAAAAGTTAAATAAAGCTTGAATAAAATTTGAATAGACATTTGAAAAGAAAAATGTTAACTCAAATGCGAAGGTCTTCTTATTAAGAAATATTTCATTGTGAGACGAGTGAAACATTCTTGAAATTTAAATAAAATTTAAAGTTTTCTTGAAATGAAAGTGAACAAAATTTGAATAAAAATTATACTCTAGTCAAACACCATTCAAACTCCAATACAATTTAAAAATGAAAATTTTATTTGGCCAAACCACAATCAAATTATGATCAAACTTTTGACCAGTAGGATATAGTTAAATTTTCACTCAAATAAAAAATTTTCAGTCAAACTCAATTTCTTTAATTAAATTAATTGTAAATTCCAGTTAAATTTTAATAGAAAACTTAAAATTTATTTTGCACAATTCATATCCAATAACGTCCAAACTGTTCACAAATTAGAATTTTATCTGCTATAGTTGGCCCCTGTGGTCGGGGGGCACTCACATGTCTCTCAAATCTAAATTGCACGAACATGTTTTCCAAGAATACCACCACAGTATCCTTTGCTTGTCGTAAAAGTCGACTAAACGGTTGGATCACTGGGCTCCGCATCCGTAAAAAAAACTAAGTTTTGGGATCGGCACGTGGAATGTGCATTCACTTAGGAAACCAGGAAGGCCTAATCATTTGCTTGAATAAGTATCGGCTGGAACTCGTTGCTCTTCAAGAAACTACCTGGCCTAATAGTGGGGACCATGTGTCCCAGGCCTATACGTTGCTCGACAGTGGAGGTGACCTCGGGAATTTTGGGGCTGGATTTCTTCTGGGATCGCAGGTAAAAAAAGCTGTTTTGGATTTCCAAGCAGTCAATAACCGATTGTGTAAACTTCGCTTGCGCATGAAGTTAGCCAAATTGTCGATAGTTTGTGTACACGGGCCCACAGAAGTCAGCCAGCCCCAATATAAAGACCCATTTTAAAATGACCTGGACGATCTGATTTGATCTATGTATATCCGAAAACGATGTTAGAATGGTAATTGGGAACTATAATGCTAGAGCTGGCAGAAATCAGGTTTGGGAAGGCTGAGGTTCTGAAAGTAAAACAACACAGCAATGAGTGCAGTTTGCCTAATTTCTTTAAGGGAATTACGGGATTGCACCATAATTTCAGGCCTGCGTCAACCGCCATTCGAAACGGGGGTGGAAACCTGTCTGTCAACATCGATGCAGTACTCGATGCATGGCGTGGACACTTTACCAGCCTGCTTGGTCTTCAGCATTCGTCACAGACTGTAGCTGAGTCACCTCAAATACCATGCAGAGACTAAAACGAATCCGGTCACCTGGGGTGGAATGCAATAATCCGGAGTTCTTGATATTCGGAGGAAATACTTTGTGGAACTGTCTTTTCAACCTTATTCGATTAGTATGTGAACCGAAGTTATCCCTGATGAATGGAAAGTGGCCGCGATACACCCCATATTCAAGAAGGGAGATCGCATGAAGTGTGAGGATTATCGCGATACACCTCTCCTTTGCACAGCAAAATAACCCCTCCAGCGGAGGGTTTAGTTGGTGAGACTATCAAGGAGGAGATTCTGTGTCTCCGATACTTTTTAATCTCATGTTGGTGTGGATCTTTCGTAAAACGCAAACAACCCAGCGCAACATCTTATATCGCCAGTCACCAGATTTTATTAATAGTGGCCACTACACTTTTGAGAGAGTGAATGGTAGTCGTGCTTTCTATCCTCTAAGACCATTGCTGAAATCTAAAAATCTATCAAGTGCCGTGAGGCTTAAGCTTTACAAAGCGTTGATCAGACCCGTATTATGTATGGCTATGAAAGTCAGGCACTGACTGATGAGTATGATTTACGGCCCAAAACGCGAAGTAGATGGTACATACCGAGCTATGTACAAGATCGAGATCAGTGATGAAGATCCCCGATATTGTACATGAAGTAAGATCTCAGCGAGTTCGCTGGCTCGATCACGTTCTGCGTGCTGATCTGTAACGAATTGTGCAGCGATCTCTGAAAGGAGAGCCACCATATGGTAGCCGAAGTGGTCGCTGCAGGCAGATTGTCTATGATAGTATGAAGACCATAACCAGCTCAGGATCGAAACCGTTGGAGCCAAATTGTTGATACAGTAGGGGCCCAGTAATGGTCTTTAAAACTGTTATTATTGTTACTATCTGCTAGTAATCGAATTTGATCGAAAATTGAATTAGTGCAAACCTCTCAAATTCCAATCAAATTCATTGTCAAATTGTTATCAAATTATAATTAAACTATATTCCATTGAAAGCCTACTCGAAACTTGAATAAAAATATTTTAATTCAAACTCGGTTCAAATTCCAGTCAAATTTAGTTTAAAATTTGAAATCAAAATTGTTTATTAAGTTAAGTGAACTGGCGTACAGTAAACGACAATAAATTCAATTGAACAGTGAAATTAAGCTCAACTTTTGAGCCTGGATTTTTTGGGTCGTCCTTTTTGAGAGTTCGTGCAGAGTTAAAATTTGGATCATAGCTGGATATTCCGGAGCCACGGAAATTCTCCAATTGTATAGATTTATGTAGAAAATAGCTCTAAACCAAATTACTCGTGTAAAAATTATTTACAGTCATACCGAGTGGGTGTGGTATCGTAACGCACCACCCAAAATTGCCATTCCACCCCCTAAACCATAAAAATAACCAAAAATACAAATTTAAAATTAAAATCTAATGAGAATTACAGATGTCAGTAAAAAAAAAAACCTTTTCATTTTTAAATATTTAACATCGAAATTATATTTTCCAACCCCCATGTTGTATCAATATGTAACCTACTCATCAAAAAATTTAAAAAAAAAACGAAAACTTTTCTATTTTTTTAATAGCTCACGATAGTACGACTAAGAAGCACAGAAAAAATATAAAAATAAGGGAAATTAGCACTAATTGAAGGCACCACAAAAAGGTTACATAATAATATTATGTATATATGTATGTACACATGTATGTACATACATACATACATTTCTATTTAAAATAATAACAATTATTTTACATGAAATATGGGTACATAGTTTTTAACCCTACTGTATATAAGTATTATAATCTAAACATACACATTTATATGTATGTAAGTAAGTAGGTACGACGCTAAAAAAAACTTTTTTTTTTTATTCTTTAAAAACTTAAAGAAGGAAACTAAACTTGCACACGTGTTCCAATATGATATGTACATACGTATATAAGAAATTCAAACTCTTTTCTTCATCTTATACACATATATGTATATACGTTTATTATCTAATATACATATATACGTATACAAAATTCTAAATTCAGTTGATCTTGAATTACTATTATTTATTTATACATACATAAACGTTCCTTACGAAAAAAAATCGGGGTCTTTTCTATATACTCGTTTTTGTTCTTCTATATACAGTACTTATGGTATATACAACACGAAATTGATAAGATTTTGTATTTTTTTTGTTTTTATTGTTCGCATTCTTATATATGTATATATACTTATATATTATATTATTATAGTTTAAGGTTTGATTGAATTTTGGGTATGTACTATATGGCTATACATAAATGACGTACACATCACAGAACTATTTGTTTACTACTTCAATTTTTGAATTTTTTTTTTTTTGGTTTGGAAAAATTGAGTGTGAATTGATTTAACAATGCGGTGTGTATACATATAGTGGGGTGGAAGGAGAAATATTTTAATCGTGATAACATTATATGAAAGGGTTGAACAAATATTTTTTTATCGAAATATTAACGAAATTTTATAATTTTAATTTTAATTTTTTTTCATTCTAGGCACTTCTAAGACCTGAGCACAAGCCTTATGTTATGGCAAATTCAGGTAAATACCATAACTTGATAACAATTATCTGGACTGCATTTACTAATCATTCCGTTCAAATATATGACAGGGAATGGGGCTAGATTTTGAAATTCAAACAATACTGTCTTATAATGCAAATATTGTTTTAATGCAATCCAGAAAACACTTCGGCAGAAAATCTAATAACTGCGGGCCTACTGACATGTGAAATGTTAAATTTATTTGATTCAATTCAAACCGAGTAAAATATTATTGAAAATATATGATCTAAGTTTGAATACAATTAGTTTCAACTATACTCTAGTATTATCAAATCTACTACTAATCATTGAAATTTAAAAATTAAAATTGAAAGTGAATTGAATTAAATTTGAATAAAACTTGAATTCGGAAATATGAAACATTCGCAGTTATTATTCGAGCATGACGAAAATTAAAGAAAAGTTGAGTAAGGTAATATTACCTACCCAAACTCTATGCAAATCCAATTATAAACTCATAATGTTTGTTTGTGCCTGTTTTTGATCTTAACTTGAACACAAAAAATATTGCATTCAAATTCCAATCAAATTGAATTTGATCATTTTGACCAATTTGATTGGCCACAATGATCAAATTAGAATTTACTTTTCAAGTTATACTTAAATTTGACGAAAATTGGAATGGTATTTGATCGAAATTTAAACCTATTCAAACTCTATTCAAACCATACTCAATTTTTCAAATTTTACTTAAATTTATATACAAAACCAAATATGAATAGAGCTTGTTCAAAATTTGAATACATTTTTGAAAAGAAGGATTTTAATTCAAACTCCATATCTCTATGAAGAAAGTATTTCATTGGAATCCGATTAAACAATTTTTGAATTTTAAAATTTTTCTTGAAAGAAAATTGAATAAAATCTGAAAACTTTTTGAGTTCGTAAATCAATTATCTATTCAAACTGCATTCTAATTGCAATTTCTTGTGGTTAATGATACGGAATTTCAACTAAACATGAATAACAATATTTGTAACCAAACGCTCGTTTCGTTTAAATAAATTTTTCACAAGAACAATTTTCACTTAAACTTTAATTAAGAAACGTTTTAATGAGTACAATCCAAAATTTAATTGAAAGTAAATTAAACAGAATTTGAATGCAAGTTGCGAGTTCTGTAAAATTGCCTACCCAAACTCTATTCAAATCCAATTATAAAATTATAATGTTTGCCCGTGCCTGATTTTGATCTTACCTTGGACACAAACAATATTGCATTCAAATTTCAATCAAATTCAATTTGATCATTTTGGCCAAATCATAGTCAAATTGTTTTCAAATACTTTTCAAGTTATACTTAAAAATTCAATCAAGGAATAAGAAGCAGATTATACGAATTTTCTAAAAATTGGAAAAGTATTTGATTGAAATTTAAACCTGTTTAAATCTATTCATACTCAAGACTCAAAACTTGAACAATATTTTGAAAATAAGAATTTTTAACTAAAATTCCATTTCTATAATTAAGAAGTATTTCATTGAAATCGGGCTAAAATATTTTTGAGCTTTAAAAGTTTTCTTGAAAGGAAATTATTTTAACCAAACACTTATACAAATCCTAATCAAATTAAATTTAAAATTTAAAAAATGTCAAACTCAATTTTGCCTCATAACACAATCAACTTATGTTCAAACTTGGCACGTGATACTTACTCAAAGAAAGAGAATAATTTGATTTGAATAATTAATCGAAATTTTGTAAAGAAAATCTTAGTTCAAGCTGAACATTTGTAATTAATTAATTGTTAGTTTCAAGAATTATTCAAACTAAGTAAAATATTATTTTTTTAAATAATAGTTTACTTAGAACATAAACTTAAACTGAGCAGAAAATATTTCAAGGCCAAATGCCCTTTTCTAATCTTATTGAAACCACAATTTTCGCTCGGTGCGAAAGTTTGGTCTAAACTTATAAATAAACGAGTTATTAATGGGAATTGAATAACACTTGATCAGAATTTGAAATGGACTTTTAAAAAAAGAAATTTCAAATTTTTATTGAAAGTAAATTGTATAAAAATATTATTTAAAATATCGAAATTTGAATGAAGTTTTGAATAGATGGGTTTCAGTTCAAATTCAACTGGTCTATTCATATACTTTTGGAACGAGTTGGAATTGATTGCCGTACCTTAAGTTACAAATATATCCAATTCGGACAAATTTCGTTGGCTTCTCATAATAAAAGATTGCTTCTCATTCTCATATATTGTACCAAAGTTCACATCGGTCCGTACTTGGATGTAAGCGAGTTCATGTCAATATAATATATTATGAGCTGAATTCAGAATTTTTCCGAGCCATATTCTGTGCTGAAAAGTATCCAAAAGCTAAATCTTCTCCTCAATTTAACCATTCCCCTTAAGCACAAATCTTTCGAAATAAATGCGTTAATAAATTTCCAGATGTCACCATCCAAATTTTTAATTTCATATGCATATGGACGAAGGTCTGTTCAGAAATGTTTGAAATTCAAAAATTCCTTAAATTTTAAAATTCAAAATATTGTAATCCTGTAATCCTAGAGTTATAAGAAGCAAAACAATTCCAAGAGTAAAATGTTCAAAAGTTTAATTTAAAATTTTTTAATTTATTTATTTTTAATATAATTTGGCAATATCTAGGAAATTGGCAAATTCGATATTTTTACCAAAAATTTAAATAAAACATTTAGTAATTTTCTAAAATAAGTATTTGATCTTTTAAATTTAAAAAAAAAAAAGTAGAGTTTGAAAGATATAAAATTTTCAAAAAATTATAAAATTTGGTAGGTTTAAAATCTTGCAAGAAAGCAGAAATTTTAAACAAATAAAAATCAAGATCTAGGTACAAATTTAAAATTTTTAATTTAATCTGACCGTTCTAAAATTTATAAATTTTAGAAAATTTCATTTCTTTGATATTTTCAACAAATTAAAAATTTAACGGTTGAAAAATTGGGAAATGTTATAATTGTGTTCCATTTAGTTTTTAAATTAAAAATATTTTTTTTAATAATTTTGATGATTCTAAAATTTTACAAAATTGTTAAATTTTATAATTTTTAAAAACTTTCTAAATTTTCTATCTTTACTATCTAAATTTTTATTTTGGTGAAAACATCAATTTGTGATATTTAATAATATTTTATAAAGTTTTATTTAAAAATTATCTTAAAATTTTAAACATTTTATTAATTTTAAATTTAAAAAAATTGAATTTAGAATTTTGTCTGAATTAACAGACACTTAGAAACGTTTTCGGATTAGTCTTTTGAATTATAAAATTTTTGTATTTTTAAAAAGTTTTAACATTTTTAAATATTAAAATTTCAGTAATTTTATTAATTTTAATCTTAAAAGTACGGTTTTAAAAAGTCTACTACTTCTCTAAAATTTTCAATAAAAAATTAACAAAATTTAGATTCTTCAATATTTTAGAAGGTTAGGATTTCTTAAATATTATTTAGTCATAATTTTTAAAATTCTATAGTCCGTTGTAGGCATATGGAAAGTAAGGTTTCAGAAAATAATTTTTAGGTTAAAAATGGTATTTCCAGTGTTTAGGGAAAACTTTTATAACCCAGTATTTGAGTTTTGAAAGTTAGAAAAAACGAAATTTATTTAAAATTTCGAAGGTATGTTTATTGGAAATTAGTATAAATTTTAATTCGTTACAAATTCCATAGAGGTTTCCGATTAATATTTTCAAGATTTATACATTTGACAGTTATAAATCCACCACCTTTCCCTATACCATCAATTGTTAAACATTTCTAAACTCGTCAAAAGCCAAAATACCTAGGAATTTACTCAAATAAATTTTAAAAGAAGGTTTTGCAACAAATTATTTTTTGGTAAATTTTGTAAAACTGTCTAAAAGTTTGTAATGAAATTATTTTAGTATCGGATAACACTAGAAATTAGTTTTAAACTATGGAATTTTATTTAAATTCATAAAAATATATATTTTTGTTATATTGAAATTTTAAAGTTTTTCAACTTAAAAAAATGTCAACTAGAATTGAATATCGAATTTTAATTGAATGCTTTGCAAAAAAAAAATTAGTCAAAAGTCAAAATGCGCCTTTGGTTGAGAAATTTAGAGACAAAACCTTTTAAGGAATTAAAAACGGATAGAAATAAAAATTAGGGCGTTTTATTATTTCATAAAAGGCATAATAAATTATAAAACTACCAAAGAATATTGGAACTTAAATTCGATTTAATAAATTAAAAGCCTGTTATTGTGAACTAAAAAAACGCCCTAATTTTTTTTTTAATTATTTCATCCGAAAATGTATTCAAGATTTGTCCCCAACCAATTATTATTATGATTTTCCATCTGAGATACCGAACGGAAAATCATAAACAATAGGTAAAAAACACAAATAGAAATGAACTTGTTTATTTAAATTAAGATCATATGCCTCAAACTTAAGATAAATTGTTGTCATCGATGATATATATGTGTACATATATATATCAAATACATATTTATTATACAGAAAAGCCAATTTTTTTTCTTTTTCGTATACATATGTACAAATATAAACGAGTATGTATCAATCACCCATTCTCCCTGTCAAAACATTAAATATAGAGCTTTACGTACAAATAGCAATTGGTTGGAAAATTGATTAAATTGAAAGAAATAACAAAAAAAAATCTCGAGACAAGTAAATAAATAAATAAAGTATATATATACATATAAGACAAGTATAAATAAACCAACCAAGTATGTAATGTAAATGGGGGGTACTTTAAAAAACATATTTTGTAACCTATTATGTATATTATACCACCAATGTGGGGGAGAATGTATGTATGCACGTACATATAGTAGTGCTGATAATAAATAAAATCCGAAATCTTGGAACCAAATAAAAAAATTGTTAGTACTCGGTACTGTGTAAAAACAAAATGTATTTTAAAACAATCTAACAACATATATAACATATTTTTAATATTTGATTCACCTGAGTATAAAAAAATTTAATGTTCAGACAACATAAATTCCAGTGTTTTGTGTATATATTTACGTTATATTAAGATATTATGGATACACAACGTTAGGTATATATGCATGTAGCAAAGATAGGGATGAAAATTTATTAAAGTCGAAATACATAATATTTTTATGTGTGGTATGCTGTTACTCTCTTTTTCTATCTCGCTCTCTTTCTCTGGATATATGGTTTATGCGGTGTGGCAAACATACTCGTCGTTTATATAGAAAAGACAGGATATCTTGAAATCAATAAATTTTTCCAACAATTTTTTTAGAAAGTTAATAATTTTTTCGGAAAATGTTGTGTTATTTATAGAAAAAAAAGAATATTTTTTGTATCTAAATTTGTAGGTAGAAAATATAAACCGAACCTCCTCGAGATAGGATATATATATACATATATAGTGTATTAACCAACTATATGTTCTGGTGGTGTATACGTACCAAAAAGGGCAAATATTTTATTAACATCGTTATTATCGATTCCTTCGAACAATTTGTAGTTGTTGCTTTTTTATCATCTTAAACACAAAAATTGTTGTGTATTTATTGGATATTTTGTAACCATATCTTCTTGTGTATATGCCAATATTAACTTTATATGTATATATAAACCTAATTGTGTGCCTTGTGTACTACATGTAAGGATTGGAAAATTTTGTTCCGTTCGAGATATGGTCTTTTTTTGTTTGTATATCGAGTTGAGATAAAATCGGAGAAAGTTGGGTAATTTGTAAAAAAATGTGTATATGTTGATGGATTAAATAAATTTGTTGGCAAAACATTGAATATGTAAACGGAAATTTCGTCGATCTGACTTTTGAAACATTCATTTTTTTTTTAAATTTCATTCAAAGCATATTATAGGTTTTTTGTGTAGAATATCCATGAGCAACTGTGTGGGCTTTTCACATGGTTATGATGCCAATCATGTCATTGGACCAAGAGTTATTTTGGATTTGAGTGATTTTTTATTTGAGTGGTTTTTTATTTGAGTGATTTTTGAGTATTTCTTACTAACCTTGTACGTTCAAAAAGCTGTACTGCTCTTTACAATGGTCTTCAGGTGAATGAGGCTTTTGAGTGATTTTTAGCGAATATCGTTAATGGTTGGAAACACTACTTGACACCATCAATCTGAGGTAGCTCTTCACTGAAAATTTGCTGATCGTGTTGTTGGATGGAACATATAAGATAACTCCTTAATTACTGTAGAATAATCATTTCCCATCAAGATTTATGTAAAGCTAAAATTTTATACAGTTACGTGAATCAGTTTGCTTTTCAAGTCATTTCGTTGTGTTATATTCATTTTAAACACATTTAGTTTGAAAAAATCATACTCAATTTTTAGTTCAGATACTGTAAACATTTTGAGTGAAATTTTGAATAACACGTCGTTCAAAAGTAAAATGACTGTTATAGACCGCTTCACATCTATACCACAATAAATTATCCAGTGCGTTTACATAAAAGGTATTCGATATTTGAGTGAAACTACAAACATCTAGTTGAATAAACAAAATTAAGAATTTAAGAATTCTCGATGGTATAATTTTACATGATTCCGGATAATTTCATGATATTTTTGGAGACGACTGTATGAGTTGAAATTATTCTTGATACAGACTATCAAAGCCTAGTGCAATTAAGCTTAGTGCAATATTAGAAACTTTGATGTGTTATTGTAATCTTCGAAACTTCCAAAATTTCTGAAACAAATGATAGATCAAAATTTTCAATGCTTTTTTAAATTCCGATCACAGTACAAATTATTTCAAAAATCCATTTTATTTCTAAAATATCAATTCGAAATTGGTAAATTCAGCATGTTTGATAAGACTATAATTTTTGAACTTTTGATTTGATAATTTTCAAACTTTAATGTATATGAAATTATTAAAATAAATTTCATGCAGATTTTCGAATTTTGAAAATTTGTTAAATTTCCAAAAGAAGTACATTTTCAGTTTTAGAAGGTTTTGGCTTTTGTCAAATTTTAAAATTCAATGTTTGGAAAAATTTTATGAATTTCGGCATTTAGGAATTTTTGCATCTTGAAACTAAAATTGCAAATAACATTTAAATCAAATTTCGGTTAACCTTTTATAATAAATAAAAAATTTCACATTTTTTTAAATTTTAGAATCACTAGTTAGAATTAATGAACTTTATATTTCGTAAACTTTTCCTTAAATACTATAGATTGTGTCCAATTTTTTAGTCAAGAAGCAAAAACTATATAGGAACTAAAGCACAAGTTTTACCACCACGATCCAAGAATTGGAACATAATTTTCAATTTTTCAAATACTGAAAATTACAAAAGATTCGGGCGCATTAACCTGGTTCTGTCTTTTCATGCTGAAAACATTCTTTAAAAGCCGCTCAAAACGAACTTATTTAAATGCTGAAAAGAAAAAATGTAAGGTCCTTATCGAATTTTAGAAATGTACTAGAAAAAGAAAACCGAAAGGTGCCATAATTAAAATTAATTTGCTTAAAAATCCAAAATTTACCAAACTTTTTGAATAAGATTTTGCGAAAATCTTAAAGAAATTTTCAGAATTTTAAAATATTCATAAATTATTTCCGAGACTTTTGTTCAACATTTAAAATTTATCGACACTTTTTTTAAAGTCTTAAAATTTTTAAAATTCTGAATTTTTCGAATTTCCATTTAAAATTTGAATAGACCCAAAAATTTTCGAATTTGATAGTTAAAACGTTTATAATCGATTTAACCTATTTCCACCTAAAATTCTGATAATTTTAATATTAAAATTTATTAAAATATAGATAATTTCTTAAAATTCCATTATGTTTTTCCAAATATATTCAAATTTTTAATTTATTTCATTCCAGTTAAATTCAGAAAACACTAAATATTTAATTTAAACAATTTTCAAAATACCAAAAAATCATTTAAATTTTTGTCCACTTAAGTGAATTATTGCTAAATTGCTTGAAGTGCCTAGAGAGTTATTTTTAAAGTTATTTATGAAAAACAATTATGAATTTTAAAAAATATTTAAGTTCCCTCAAGCAATATTTTTATGTTTCTTTTTGACATGTTTCTAAATTGGCCAAATCTTATGTAGAAAAATTACATTAAAAAATACAAATCGGCCTATTTGCCGAACTATGTCAAACGCTGTAGATTATAAAAAATAACTAACACAATTTTGTGTTTATCGAGTTATATTTTATTCAAATTTTAATAAATTTCATTTAATTTCTGATAACAAATTTCGAAATTCTATTCGGATTGGTTTGTTGAATATGCTTCCATTCAAATTTAATTAAATTAATTTTGCAATAAAAAATTCCAGTTAAAAAAAAAAAATGATAATTTTGTAAAATTCTGAATTCCTGAGAAAAATATTAAAATATATGAATTTTGGATTGAATGGCAAAAAACACAAAATGTATGGACGATTACATGCAATTCTCAAAATTTTTAAGTTTGATGAAAATTTAAAAATATTTTCGAAATTCGTATAATTTATAGGATCTAACAAAAATTCTAATATTTTTGAATTTTAAAATAATTTTAAAACCGTGAGTAGCATAAAGCTATGGCATTTGTATTGGGAAGTATCGAGTTCTAACAGGGTTCTTGAAGGTAATAATTATTTTTACTAAAATTCTAATATTCATAGCTGACAAGCTATTTAGTTGCATGTAGTACCTTTAAGGTTTGGGCTAAAAAATTAAAATTAAAGGGCCCAAGGTTTGGGCTAACTTGGTGCCACATGTTTTCTGGTTCTAATACTCTATCGTAAAAATTCTCAAAATAATTTAATTTTTTCTTTAATTCTGTTAAACTATTCTACAATTTATAATTTTTCAATATTTTAAATCAGTTAAAAACTAAAAACAAACAATTTCAAAATTTTTAAAATTTATAAAATTTTAGAAAATTTAAAAAATTTTGGGAAAATTGTCAGCACTCCTAGAATTTTGAGAAATTTTAATTTCAAGAAAATTTAAAAATTTGTAAAATGGATATCTTCATACCTCCCTTAAACCATTACAAAATTCTAAAAAATTGTCAAATTATTCGAGATGTTATTTAAAAAATGTATTTAAAAAAATTATTGAATTGTATAATAGCAAACAGCTTAATAGATCTGACGTTTTCTGAGATACTTTAATTCTATAAAATTATTTTAAATTTTTTAAATTCTGAAAATCAAAAATTAATTGTAATTTTTTGAAAATTTATGAATTTAATAAAAACTGTAGGTAATATGTTTCAGATTCTTTAAGAATTTTGTAATTTTTAAATATTTTGAAAAATTCTTAATTTTAAAATTCTTTAAAAATTTGTAAAACCTGAAAATTATTAAAGTTTCAAAGTTTGTGCGGGATTAACTTATTAAATTTTCCCTATTACTTAATAGTTTACAAAATCTTTAAGTTTTGTGAAAATTTCAAACAAATCTCAGAATTTGTAAGGTTTGTAGAATTGAAAATTTTTTAAAATCTTAAACATAGTAACCAAAAGCTTGGTGAATAAACCAATTGCGTTTAGATCGTTTTCCTTATTAATATTAGTTGTTTAAACTGTAAATTTTAAAAATTATTGAAATTTGTTAAAATTTAAAAATATCAAAATATTCAAAAAAATTTAGTTTTTATTTATTTATTTTCGGGAATTGAGCTCTTCCGATTAGAGTTACACTTTATGACCTATATCAAATTATAGTTCAATTTCTCAAATACTGTAAATTAGAAAAAATAATTTCCTTAAATACTATAGAAAACTAAGAAGCCGAATCAGGCACATTTTCATTGTTCAACCATGTTCAAATGATGTGTAGGAATAATACTTTAAAAATACTCAAATCAAACGCTGAAGAAAAAAAGGGAAATTTGAGTCAACGATATTTAAAATGCAACAGATTTTGACAAAATTCAAACAAGATTACAATAAATTTCTAAATTTTCATTTAGCTCTTGATGATATTTCCAAAATTCTAAAATTTTCTCGAATTTTATAAATTTTGAATTTCATTGTCACTAATATTTGAATCAAGAAAACCTTACAATTTTTTGTCAATTTACATAAAATTTTAAAAATTTTGTATGTGACGTCTATAATCGACAACTTTCGCAAAACTAAATTTTTTTAATTTTTTTAAACCGTCAATTTGTTCAAATCGCCTGAAATTATTTTCTCGCTTCAATTAAAATGTAAAAAAAATTTAAATGTTTAAATCAATTTTAAAAAATTATTGAAAAAATTATACAACTATTTAAATATGAATTTTACAAAATATTTCAGAGCCCATTTTCATGCTTCTTTTGTACATGTTTTCAAATTTCCCAAATCTTTTGTTAGAAAAATACTTATAAAAATTCAAACCGGCCTATTTGCCAAATTTTGTTAAACGTTGCAGATTAAAAGTACCCAACACAGTTTTTTGGTTTATTGGGTTAAAGTTTATTCAAATTTTAATAACTTTTACACTAAATATAATCCAATTTTAAGGATGCAACTATCAAATGCTACGATTCAGATTATAAATTCATTTCCCTTTCCGGTAAGAAACGAAAACTGTGAATGTTTGAACCACTTTTGGCTAAAAATGTTTTGACAATTTTGTCAAATTCTGAGTACTAAAACCGTTAAATTTTAAACGACTCATAAAAAATAGTGAAAGATTAGAGATGGCTAAACATATGCTCTAGATATGTGTACATGTCAATCATCTATCACCCTCATTTAAAACATTCTGTAAACGATTTATATCTCTAATCGCCTTAATTAAAAACGAAACACTTGTCGTCACATATTCCCGCTCTAATTTTAAAAATCTACAAAAAAAAAGTCAATCGATTTCAAATGATACGATCATCATACATATACCGAGCATATTTTACATACCCTCTCACCACCCCTAACCCAACTCAATCGATTTTTATTGTCGCAACTTTTTGAATATTTTGACATCAATCCCTGAACAACAACAACAAAACTAAATCCTTTTCGTCCTCATCACATATACGTTGTTGTATGTGTATAAATGTGTTGTCATCTCCATTGTTGACTGTTGTGTATTTTTTTTTTTTTTTTGTTGGTTGTGTTTTGTGTGTCAAAAGATTTTAGATAACACACACACAGTACATATTCTTATCATTTAATTCTCATTAAATATGTACCAAAAATTGTTAAGTACTATCATAAATTTTTCTCATTTTCCATAATATAATACATAAATATATGTATATGTATGTACATACAGTACATAACATAATAGCGACGATGAGAAAAAACAAATGAAAAACCACATTTGAAGTCGAAACAAAACAAAAAAATTGTTATCGATCGAAATTAAAGCTGAAGTGAGCAGCAGAATGAATACAAAAAAAAAATAAAACCGGGTTGGTTATATGTGTTTTGGACATGTTTATAATTTAATTCCCATATTTCATATCCGTTTCAAATGTACAAACATACGGACATACTCGAATATACATACATATGTACATATGTACATACATATAAATAGAAACTGGGAAAAGCCAACAACAATCATAATAATAAAAAAGGAAATTATAAAATTTATTTTCGGAACTAATTACGGTTGCTCATTTTTTATGAAGTCACACACAGTGTTCAGTGAGTGTGTGTTCAGTTTGAGTTCCCGAAACACACAATAATCGGAGCCGAGTGTGTAACTTAATTCTTAAGTGCACAGGCGAAACACAACTGTATTGTCATTGCTCTTCTCAAATTAACAATTTTTTTTTGCCTTTCATAATAAAAAAAATAATAATCCATCTGTTAAATTTCTTTATGCCACATTATACATATTCCACGATGTACAACTTATATACTTATAAGACGAGATGAAAAGAAATCTTTTCCAATATATTAAAAAACAGTATAATGCCAGGAAGAAGACGAAGATGACGAAGAAATATATAAACGTAATCTTTGCTTCCCTTTTTATTTTATTTTGTTCCTTATTCTATATACTATCCCTTATTTATTGTTGTGTTGGTGTGATTGTGAAATGTGTGTGTACATGAATTTCATTTCTCTTCAGCGAAATGAACACGCGTGTTTAGCACTCACGGGATATGTGCACATACATGTATACAACATACGATACAGGAAGAAATCCCTCTTTATTTGAACTCATCAACCAGAAAAATTTAAATTCTTTTATTAAATACATACATACATATATAAATAGCCACACATACAACAACAAAGTTATATGTACGTACACATATCCACCTATACAAACGAATAAAGGAAATTTTATATGGTTAGTTGTGTTTGATGAATGGATAGCGAATTGAATATATTGTAATTTTGTGTTGTGTTTATGGATGGATATACTATATAGTGGCGAATAGTTAACTGTAAATTGGTTCAGAGGGTAGAACCGTGCATATGCCATGAGATCAATCGGACTTAAGCTCGTAAAGTGTAACCCTAATCGGAAGAGCTCAACTCCCAGAAATAAATAAATAAAAATTAAATTTTAAAATTTCTTAAATATTGCAAGTCATTTGATTAAATTTTTACAAATTTCAACAAATTTAAGAAATTTCAAAAATTGTTTAAAATTCACGTTTCAAATATTAATAAAAAAATCGATCTAAACGCAATTGGTTTATTTACCAAGCATTTTATTTAATTTTAGAATTCAATAATTTTTTAAAATTTTCTCAAATTTCGTAAACATGAATATTCATTTTTGGTTTTAAATTTGAATAAAATTAAGTCAGACCTTTTCAGAAATTTTCACCAAACGCAAAGATTTCATAAACTATTAAGTAATAGCGAAACTTAATAAGTTAACCTCGCACAGTCTTTAAAACTATAAAAAATTTCAGAATTTTACAAATTTTTAAAAAAATTTAAAATTAAGAATTTTTCAGAATATTGAAAATAACTTATGAATTCAAAAACAATCCTCAAATTACAAGAATCTTAAAGAATCTGAAGCATATTATAGGTTTTATTAATTTTAAATTTTAATTCATAAATTTTAAAAAAATTCAAATTTAATTTTGATTTTCAGAATTTAAAAAATTTAAAATAATTTTATAGAATTAAAGTATCTGCCGAAATTCCCATACCAAACGTCAGATATATTATGCTGTTTGCTATTTTAAAATTCAATACATTCAAATCTATCCTGAAAATGCAAACAAAATATTGAGAAGATTTCAATACATATTTTAAAAACAATTGAATTCTAAAATGTTTTTTAAATTAAAATTTTGTCAATTTTGTAGAATTATTTAAAGTTTTAGGAAGGGTTTTTAACATTTTACATTTTTCTGGAGTTCCACAAATTTATTGAATTTTGAAATTTTTATTTATATTTTAAAATGATTTTAAATTTTACTCTCACAAACCAATTCGAATTCAAATGAAATTCATTCAAAATTCCCAATTACGGTAAATAAAATTATGTTTATCTTAAATTTTACAAATTTTTTTGAATTCTAAAAATTTCACAAATTTTGAAATTTTCTTGAAGTTAAAATTTCTCTCTAATTTCTTTCTAAGTAGAATAGTTATATACAATTAAACAATCTCAGAATAATGTTTAAAAAAAATCGTTTTCTACAAAGTTTATTAATTTTGAGAATTTTTTACGATAGAGTATTAGAACCAGAAAACATGTGGTACCAAGTAAGCCCAAACCTTAAAGGAACTACATCTAACTTAATAGCTTTTCAGATATGAACGTAAGAATTTGTAAACTGAACAATTTAAATAATTTATCAATTATGTTATTGGCAATTTTTCAAAAATTCATTCAGTTCAATTCAACATACTAAAGTTTGTTATACATCGTATAACAAACTTTAGTATGTTGAAATTTCATAAAATTTTATCTAATTTAAGAAATGTACAGATTTGTTAAAAATTCACAGTTTCAAAAATAAAGAATAATTGTAAGTAAAACAAAATAAAGAATAATTGTAAGTAAGTTTTTTAACTTAACCTTCTGCATAGTTTAAGCCGTTGTTAGGATTAGAAACCACTATTCTCCAATCTATATGCAGTTAGTTTATCCACTATGCTTTTGGTTATTTAATTCTAAAATTCAACCTTTCTTTTAAATTTTCTTGATTTTCGTAAACAGGAATTTTTTTTAAAATTCGTAAGAATTGTGAAATTTAAACCGTTGCAAAATTTGTACAATGGTTTGAATTTTACAATTCTTACGAATTCTGAGATTTATTTGAAATTTTCACAAAACTTAAAAATTTTACCAACTATTAAGTAATGGAGAAGGATTTATAGTCCACCTCGCACAAACTTTAAAACTTGAAAGTGTTTGAGAAATTTACCAATTTTTTAAAAATTAATTATTTTTCAGAATATTTTAAATATTTTTCACAGAAAAATTCAATATCTCATATTACAAAATATTTAAGGAATCTAGCACATTACCGGCTTTATAATTTTACAAAATTCACAAATTTTAAGAAGTTTTCAATATATTTTTGATTTTCAGCATTAATACTAATTTTATAGAATTAAAGTATACGTCTTTAAATTCGTTGCGTCTCAAACCAAACCAACTTTCTTTAACAATACTATATTTGCTATTTAACAATTCAAGAAATTATTCGAATTTTAAAAATGTATGTTCAAAAAAAATTGAATTCTTAAAATTTTAAAATTATTTTAAAGTTAAAATTTCTCAGAATTCTACAAATTTTGACAATTTTGTAGAATCTTTAAAGTTTTTAGGAGTGTTTAAACATTTTAACATTTTCTAGAACTCAACAAATTATAAGAATTTTGAAAGTTTTAAAATTTTTTAAATATTTTAGAATTCTAAAAATTTTAAGAATTTTCAAATTTTGAAAGAATCTTACAAACACAAATCTGACAATTTAAAATTTCTTCGATTTCTACAAATTTTACTAACATTGAGAATTCTTTAATATTATTGAAACCAGAAAACAAGTGGTAGGTACCATGTTAGCCCAGACCTTTAAGGTATTTCATGCATCTTAATAGCTTTTCAGCAATGAACATTACAATTTTAGTAAAAATAATTATTACTTTTAAGATCTCTTTTAGAACTTCCCAATCCAAATACTACTCACGGTTTCAAAATTATTTTAAAATTCAAAAATATTAGAAGATTTGTTAGATCCTATAAATTATACGAGTCTCAAAAATATTTTTAAATTTTCCTAAAACTTAAAAAATTTTAGAACTGCGTGTAAAACCAACTTCAAAATTTTAAAATGTTTTGAATTTTACAAATTTTAAGAACTTATGAATTTTGTAAGTAGGAACCAAATACCCAATGTGTTTTGTAGAATATTAACATCCTTAAAGTAATAATAATTTAAAATTTTACGAATTTGCAGAAACGAACAGAATTTTAAACGAACAGAATTCACTACAACTCGTTAGAACAAGAATTTTTGAAAATTATTTTAGACATTTACAAATTTTAGGAGCTTTTTCCGTTTCAAGAATTCTATTAATTATTAAAAAAAAGTCCTTAAAATTCTGAAAAATTAGATTCTGAGACAATACCAAAACCTAAGACTACAAGTTACCTCCCAAATTAAACGCATAGCTTCATAAATTACGTTATTTGCCATTTTAAAATTATTTTAGAATTCAACAAATTTTTCGAAATTTAAAATAAAACTTTCACGAATTTTTAGTTTTTACATTTAGAATTTCATCATGACAATTTTTTAGAATTTTTTATAGGTTTTAGAATTTTAGATTTTTTTAGTATTACACAAATTTTAAAAATTTTTAAGTTGTTATTTATTTGTATTTTCAAATTATTTTGAATGCTGAAAATATTTTATGGAATTAAAGAATTTAACAACTATGAAAAGTTACATTCAACAAATTCTTATTATTACAATTTTCAAAATTTAAAATTTTGAGATTTTCTTTAAGTTAAAATTCACCAGAATTTCGCAAAATTTATAAATTTTGAATTTTTGTTTTGGTTTTACTTTCAAATGATTTAAATTTTGAAAAAATTTGGAAAATTTTTAAGCGAATTCTAAACATTAAAATTTTTAAACAAACAAAAGTTAATAATTTTGAATCCAGCCGTTATTGGTGTTCGTTCCTAAACCAAGTTAATGCCATAACGTCTATCAACTAGGCTACTCACTGTTTTAAAATTTATTTTAAAATTTCAACAATTTTTAAAATTTTATTGCGTTCTATAAATTTTACGAATTTCGAATTTTTTTTTAAATGTCCATAAAATTTAAAAATTTTGAGAATTAAGTGTGAACTTTGAAAATTTAAAATGAATTTTACAAATTTTGAGAAATTTTAAAAAAAAATTTTAAATTGTAAAAATTTTGAAATATTAGATCATCTTCCTATAGATGGAGACAATTCGAAAACCTTCGTGTTAGAAGTAGAGAAGTAGACAAATAGGCTAATGTTCATGGTTTGAACCTGGAATTTACTAGTAGCTGTTGTTCGAACACTTCAATTTTTAATAATTCGTTAGACAAGAATGTTGAAGATAATTTAGTATTTATAGAATTTGCTTTGAAGAACAGATCACGAGCATTAAGGGACCATTATAAACATTTGGATGCTAAAATTGAAAGGGACTAATAAACCTTTTATTTAATATTATATAAATGTTGATTGCAGTTAGTCACGCACTCTATTCTCCGTATTCCATCCAAGTTCACGGCCCCCAATAGCACACACACACAAGAAAAAAAAGAAAATTCTGTATATACAAATAAAAAATTTGCAAATTTCTTTATCTATACAAATATGTATTTTGTATATATGTACACATAGTGTATGTATGTATAAGTTTATGTAATTTCTTTTTTTTTCTATGTACATACATTCATATGTATGGATGCTATTATAGTTTTTGTGATTTATTCAAAACGCATGCGTATATTTTCCCATATTGCACTAGTATACTGTACTGTGTAAGTGAAATACAAAAATAATTTTTTTTTTTTTTGTTGGAGATATGAATTCGGAATTTATTCGTTATTTAAACGTAGTCGTCTGATGTCGATTGGTGGATTGTGATTTTTTTTTGTTTTTTATTTTTAATTTGAATTTTCAATTTTTACTAAAATTATTTTTTAAAAAAATGACTTTTCTCAAACACTGTGTGCAATTGGATTTTCTTTTGTTAATTTCAAAAAGTGATGAGAATTTGTTTTTTGATTTTGTATAGTATATGCGAAAATAGTGTTAAAAATAAAAAATGTTGGTGAAAATTTGGTGAAAAAATATTGATCGGAGAAAAATTATTGTTTTTTTGTTTTTTAAACTGCAAAAAAAAAAAATACTATTGTTTAATTACGTTTGCGTAACTGTACAAAAAAAAAACAAAAATAATTTTTTTATGTAGTAAAAATGGAAAAAATATATAAATTTTCCGTCTCATTTTTATTGTTTTTTTGTTTTTTTTTGGTACTTAATTTTGTGAAAAATAGGAGGCCATTTTTTTTTCTAACATGTGTTTTTTCGCTAATCTAGTAAACCATGTAAAACAGTTAATAGTGTACCAGGAGTTAATTGGGTAATGTCAAGGTATACTATACAAAATGAATATAAATTTTAAATTTATTACCGTTATTTCACCGTTATGTGTAATGTAGAAAGGTTGAAAAAATAAAAGAAAAATCAAAATGGCCGGTTTTTTTTATAATATGTGTATTGTACATATTATAATAGTACTAATTTAAATCTCTTACGTGTGTGTGTGTATGGATGTGTATGCATACATATTAAATGAAATGAACGGATGGGATATAAATTTTGAAATACTTGGTTATATTGATAAAAAAAATTTGTTAATTTGATTATGAATTCTATTAATAGCATTTTATGTATATAGGGAAATTTTATAGACTAATTTTAATTACCACGTCTAAATATATACATATTATGTATTTTAGATTGGTTCGTGCATAAGGCACGAATTAATAGCGCACAAAAAAAGCAACAAGTAGTATCATTTTTTTGTGATGGGAGATACATTTTCTTTTCGAATAAATTTTTTTTTTTTGTTTTTTTTGCTTTAAGACTGCTATTTATATCATTTTGGATTTATTGGAATTGTTATCCGAGTTTTGTGTACATGTGCGCTATTTAAAATATACACATTTTTATGTCAAACAGCAAGTGGTATGTGGAGAGAACATTAAAGCAGGATGATGATGATGATGATGCAAGCAGTTATATTTTATTAAACATATGTTTACTTTGCTAAATTTTTTTCCAAATTGTTATTGAACCCATCATAGCTTTGCACATGACATCCCTCTAATTTATTTATATCTGGTATATATATACGAGAGTGCAGTACTGCATATTGATTTTTGGCGGGTAACTTTATTAGGCAAATATGTTTGCAGCTGGTCGATTCATACACACATTTCTGTTCGGTTTAAATTAAACAATTGAATGGGTAATAAGGGCAATGTTGAGCTTGAAAGATATCGATCGATTTTGTATAATTTCCAAGGGGTTTTGTGTTGTTGATTTGATGATGTTTTGTTTTCATATAACGTTGTTAGCACGTTTTTTTTTTTTTTTTACTTTTCTAGTGAGTATTGTGTGTATGTGACTAATGATACTGAATATGCGCTGGCACGCCTTTTCTGAATCATAATTTTCGGTTTATTGTTGTTGGTTTTGGTTTTTACATCTTTTTGTGTTTTTGGTAGTAATCTTATTTTGTACTATCGTTGACAGCAGGACATATCCTCAAAAGTTCCGGTGTTTTAAGATTAGCGGAAAATTAGTTAGATGAAATTTTTTTTATATTATATTAAAAAATGTTGCTGGCGGAAGTTAGGGTTGAAGCGTGCGACAATGTTAGAATTTAGGAATAGTTGGCCGTCTCGTACACATTGCTGATCATTTCAGCTGGCTCAATGTTTTAATGTTTCTTAAGATCTCACTTTACATTAAAATTTGATTAAAGCTTCAATCCGGAATTGAAGCGAATAATTTCCGGGTATATTTCCTTGTACATAACATAAATTGGGAATTATGCTTTCTAAAAAAAATTCAATTCAAATTCCATTAAATGAATGGGGTTATTAATATGACCGCAGTGACGTGTTCAACATCCATACATATTCGGATTCTGACCATCCATAAGAAATAAAAAATCATTTTTCCTTTTATTTTCACCACCGCACCCTACCTCCCGGCATTCATGAAAAATCTCGTACTATGTGAATATGGGATACAATAAAAATGAAAAACTCGGGGAAAAGTGTAAAGTAATTGGATGAAAATAAAAGAGAGATCCATCTTTTTTTTTATTTTTATTTTTTTGTTTGAAAGCACAAAAAATTCCAATTTTCTATATTTTGATTTAATGAACCAGCAACTAAAATAATTTATTGTCAATCGCGTCATTAAGTTTTAACCTACTAACATTTTTCACCACATTCTAAATCTCTCAATCAAAATTTGTTGTGTGTACGTCGTCGTCGTCCTCGTCGTAATATTATGCTGTAGTGCGGCATTACCGTGTGGATACATATTAAGAGTGGAAGTTTAATGACAGTTTATGTGGTATTGATATATGCATACCCCATAAAAAGGAAGTAGACAACGCTACTAATTTATATACTGCAACTTCATATTTATACGTATACAGCTCGTTATCATTCGTCTTTTTGTTGTAGTTTTGTATATATTTACAGCCAACACACATATGCAATCCACTTAAAACAAATTTAAAAACTAAAATATATAGTGTATGCATTTATATAATATGTATGTAGATACTACAGTAGTACACATATGTATATATGGTTTATACTACTACTTGGTTGGTTTTTTAATATATTAAATCTTTTTCACAAACAAACGGATAAAATATATATCATTGTTACAAAAAACGTTTGTAAAGTATCACTACACTAAACCAGAAACCAAAAAAAAAAATAAAAAATCTTATCTCTAATACCCATAGATCTTATATACCATTCTCGTTTTATCTTATCTCTATATGTACATACATAAAAATAAATAAAAACTACATATGTATGTATTTGTACAAAAAAAACCAATATATTTTAAATAGAAATAGAGTTATTTACAATTGAAGGTAATTTAAAGTTTTAGAGATAGTTTTTATAAAAAAAAAATAATTTCATTTGAACGCTCCCATATACGCCGCACCATTCTGCAAATCGAACAAGGATAACAAATACTATGGTATATACATACATATGTATACAGTCTTGACATTTTATTAATGTAATAAATTACAAATAAATGTTATTGACAATTACAAATATCATCTAACAAATTAAAGATTTTTATATTGGTACGGGGGGGTTTGAAGTTTACTATATTTAATTGGATCGTGCAGGATGAGAGAAATCGATTTGTTAAACACATACTATAATGTTTTATTTAAGAATAATCATTAGTGTTTACGACGGTTGTATGATGAATATGAATGAATTAGACGAATTTTTAATTTCGAGTGGTTTTGAGCAACACTCGGAAATTGCGAACAAATTTCTGTTGCTGCACTGTGCAATCGAATGTAGACATTGGTTGTACAATAGGGACGAATTCAGCAAGTTTTGAATATTAAGCAAATTTGAGCAACACTGGTATACTCGTTTATTGAGTAGACGATGCCAACTAGCTTTATTGCTAAAAGATAGTTATGATCAACACAATTATGATCAACCAATAGTTATATTTTCAAATTAATTTTGGTTAGAATATCGATCCCAATGCAATTTGCAGATTAGTTTAAATGGATTGTTGTAAGCAAAATTTATAAAATTTGAATGGTTTAGGACGAAATTTTAGGCAAGCGCATATAAATTCACGCAGAAAAATAATATGTTTAAGTCTGATGAATCGAGCAAAATTTTTTATTTGGTTTCCGCCAGGAAACAAACCAACACAATTTCCCGCCGAAATTTTAAGAAAATAATTTTTTATCACGAAAATGGTTTAATCTTAAAAAAGAGGAATGTCCTCTTATAAATCGCTAAATAAAAACACAGCAGCTGTACTATATCCACACATATTTCTTAAATAACATTTCCTAATCGCTTGCTCAGAGTTACACAAATACATGTTAAAAAAAAAAATCCAAATAAATCCGGAAAATACCCATAATAAAAAAGTATCAAAATTAATATTTACAATTTACCCCGCTCTACATAGATTAAAAAAAATAAATCGCGTCGTCGGCGCTGCTATTATCGCGCGCGCAAACACAAATATTGTAACATTTTCATTATTTTTTATACATAATATACAATTCCAATACTTCCTATGACAACATACACATTATTTTATTACCAACAAGCAACAACATTAATATCAGAACTGAATTTTTTTTTTTTAATACAAATTAAAAATCTCTATTTACATTACCAAAAATGAAAAAAAAAATTCTTAGAAATAATTTTTACAAAACATATGGTTCACCATATATAATACTAATAAATAGTTTTTATTTCATCACTTAAAAAAATTTTCAAATTTCTAAAGAGCTGTGCAATGGTACAAAAAAAATTTATACATTTTTTTTTTATGAGAATATTGTCGTTATCACAGAGATAAAAATGTGAAATCGTTTTGAATTTATATTAGGTTTTAGTACACACACTAAGTAGTTCTGTATATACATGCATACATAAATATATTATGTACTCATAAGTAATGCAAATTTTTTAGGATGATTTCGTGCCTTTACATATTTTATGTTTATATGTATGTACACAGTGTTAGGCAACTAAAATGTTGTCTAATCAAAATTTATGTCGTCACCGCACTAACTATTACATACCGTAAAATGTAATATTTTCAAACATGTTATGTATATATGTATATTCGTACATAGTTTTGCCTATATGCTACCACCGGAAGTGGTGTAATTTAACAAAAACAAAAACTATTATTCTATTTACTCTATATATGGGTTTCGTTTATCGCAACAAAATATGTGTTATTGTTGTGTTTAAAGTTATTTTAAAAACAAAATTGCCGTATTCTGGCAACAGTTGGCGTAACAAATAATCATCCTATATTCATATTAAATTTATTTATTGCTATTTATACAGTTAATCTATTGATCGATAGATGGCAGTCTCTTTTTTTGTGTGTTTTCTATATATTTTTAATTATGTATCTGAATAAAATTAATTTGAACTCGGGACTTTATGGACCAGAGAATAATTCAATTTGTGGTTTTGACATGTATAATACGAATGTAGGTTCTGGACATAGGCAAGTTTGTAGTCTAGAATCCGAATAACAATTTAAAGACAATACATGAGAACTAAAAGGTTAGAGTTTGGAGCTTTAAATCATAGATAAGAGTTAGTCACTAGATAATATGCAAATATTATAATTTGTAGAAGATATTGGAATTTGCAACCTATTTCATCAATCTAATAATTTGATACGATTTTTGTCATTCACAATTTGTAATGTTTTTTTATAAATCAGACTAAATATTCGCTTGATGAAAATTTCAAAAAAGCTCAATCTAACTTTAATGGCATTTAAGAGATACTTGTAAACCTAAAAGTTTCGAAATCAAACCGAAATTCTGTGAGATTAATTCAAGTAAAAGAGATGCAGAATGCATTAACCGAAAGATCCTGTAAAATGGTGAATCTTTTGGTTTACCTTGATGACCTGCGGAATTCTACTTGTATTTAATTAAATCCAGGGCAAATAGGTCGCCATTATATCAAATCATTTTGTTTCACGTGTTCTTGCAACAAAAAGGTTTAAGGTTTAAAAATTCTTCATCAGGTTCAAGGCTACTCAAAGTCTACATTTCTTTTAAGTTTTAATATCATTTGTATTCAATGAGGAATATCCTAGACAGACTTCAATTTAATGAATTTTTCGAGGATAGCCATTGTGTCTCAAAATCAGTTTTAGGTTGGTCTCCTATTATATGAGTTTGATAAACAAATTGATTTAGTCAGATTTGTTCACTATAGTGACGATATTGTGCCAGAAATTTTTGTCTGCAACAGATTTATTCTTAACGAGCAAACATGTACTTTTCTTATTTAAAATACCATTTATTAACGTCAGACCAACCGAGCAAATAGCGCAGTGGTTATAGCTGCGTCGTTTGAATCGGGAGGTACCGGGTTCGAATCAAATAGAAGCGGGGGATGCAAAAAGGATTTTTCATCTCCCGATTACGATCGGTGATTAAATTGAAAACATTGCAGGGAGCTATGCAGTGCTTAGGGGTGGTATACTATACTTGTTTGTGAGAATGGGATGAATGGGTTGAATGAATGTCGTGTGAATGTAAGGCAAGGCTATGGACCAATAATGTGTCAATGCCACGTCCTTCCTAAAAAAAAAAAAAAAACATCAGACCAATGTAGGAATTGGCGGTATTCAACTTGCTATATTATGCTATATTTCTCGTTTGGAGAGTAACAACACAAATATACATTCGTATACAATATCCACACTGAATCTAATTTTCACTTATATACACCGTCTTAACACCGGATAGTTAAAAATAATAGTTAAACCTTATTTGTAATTATGTTAACGAAGAAAAATATTAATGCTACGGGATTAGTTCACATTCAACTTTCACGTATATACTTTAGGTAAGGCTGCCACGCGTCCGGTTTTGAGCAGAATTTTCTGTCTTTTGATAAATTTGAACTTCCCAAAAAATCGCTTTTCAGTGATTTTTCAAATAGTTTGAAAACCTAATGTTAAATTGAGCAACTAGAATTTAAATCTTCTAAGAAATAAATTTATTGTATCAGGAAGCATGACCAAATGCAAGAAATTAGTTTTGTGCTACGATGATCTTATTGGAAAACTAGTACATAAATGGAATTTTTATGGGTTAAGTTAACTTTCCAGTAAATCACGACGAAAGTGTGAAGGCATCGAATCCAAAGAATTTTCCCTTCTTTTTCCACAATCGTACATATATTGAAAACCTAGAATGGAAGTTTTCTATGCTGTTGAGCTTCTTTCGCATATCTGGCAAGGCAAGAAAATCAGAGAAATTTGTTATATAAACCAATTTTCATTTTATGGTCGGAGAATAAAGTTGGCAACCCACAAACCAGAGGGAAATACAAGTTAGGAATAAAATCGTGTGCACGTTGAAATTCAGAGAATTTTGTTATTTGAAATAGTTTTCATTTTCTGGTACAGAAAAGAGTTGACAATCCGTAGAGGCCAGAGATAAATACGAGTTGGGTATCAAGAAAATTTCAATATGCTTGAATCCGTTGAACTTTTAATACAATGCGGTGCACATATGAAGAGCCTAGAATTTCAGAGAAAGTTAGCAATTTGAAGAAATGAACTATATTCTGGTCAAACAAATTTTGTTATTTGAAGCAATTTCCATTTTCTCCATAAAAGGATAGGTACAGTTATAAACAAATACGAGTTGAAGTTAAGAGTAACTATTGGGGTCTACTTAATAAAATTTTATTTTTGGAATAGTCGTAACTAAAAACAGATATTGGTAATTTTACTGGAGTTAGCTGAAGCTGCAGCTAAGGTTAGAGCGGACTTAGGGGTTTCACAAAACTCCATTATCCGGTCCTTATCGTAGTGGTACAAGGCCATGTATATCTGTAATTAAAATGTTAAATAAAATTTAGAATATTTCGCCAAAATAAATTATTTGTTTGTAATGTTCTGAGAATAAAAGCAACCCGCTTCTATAATCTTCCGCCTCTATCGAATTACTAACTTGTCTAACTATAGGAGGTAGAACAAAAGGAACCACAGTAACCCGACTCGTAGTTTAGATAAGTTATAGAGAAAAGAACATGGGCAACCCAGTTCTGTCCTCTTGTTCTTGGCTATTAACAAATTTCCGTATACTAATGCTTTTTTTCTCATTTAGGGACCGCAGTGACTTTGTTATTGGTTTTGTAATAAGAGAATGGAACAAAGGTAGCTGGTCCCTATACTCCTGCTCAAATCGAATTATATATCTCCATATAATACAGTTTTTAAAGGTCATATACAGTTTTTACTGGCCCCTTACTGAATCAACTATTTGGCTCCAACGGTTTCGACATCGCAGAACGTGATCGAGCCATGTACCATCTACTTCGCGTTTTGCACCGTAAATCAAACGCATGTTTCTTCTCTCAAATGTAAGGAGCCATATCTAGTAGTCATCCGACTGCGCTCAACTTTCACATCCAAATATATAACAACGGGTCAGCTGTTAGGCGCACTTTAATATCCTCGCCCACACCGTTAGAATTCGACCAGTGGTCACTACTAAAATCTGGTGTGCCATTGTCCCGTTGGACTGATTGATCTGAAGTCCAACAGACTTATAAGATTTAGATAGAATTATCCGCAGCGAAAAGACCTGATCAGTGACTGATCCATTCAGACGAAATTCTCTTTGATAGTCACCTACCAGACCCTCCGCTAGAGGGGTGATTCTACCCAATATAATGTAAGAATGTAACTAAATATATGCTGCGCAAAGGAGATCTATAACGCTATAATTCTCACACTTCAAACGGTCTCTCTTCTTGAAGATAGGTCACATTGCGGCCACTTTCTATTCGTCAGGCATTACTGCGGTTCGCCATACTAATCGAATTAGGCCGAAAAACTGTTCCACAAAGTATCCCCTTCGAATATGAAGAGCTCCGAATTAATACAGTCCACAAAAGGTGAGCGGTTCCGTTTTAGTCTCTGCGTAGTCCTAGTGAATTCCTAGAAATGAGGTGACTCAACTACAGTTTGCAACGCCTTATGAACACCAAGCAGGTCGGTAAAGTGTCAGTAATTCCGTTAAGGAAATTACTTAAATATACTTTCAGAACATCGCCTTTCCATCATTCTCGCTTTTTCCGTCTACAAATCCGCTTAGCCCCCGCGTCTACAAATCCGCTTGATTGTGAGACGTTGCACTTCATTATTGGATATATTTTGTTGCTCAACTGCAAGACGACACTCGTCATCAAACCAATCATTCTTGGGTCTGACTTTTAATATACTAGTCTGTTTCTTTTCATCTTCATTTATCAGACATCACAGTCGAAACGTCCCATGCGTTTTGATGTGTTCCCGGACTAGTACCATAACTTCCATCGTAGCTTTGCAGCGACCAAACAATGTTCGCTGTCTACGTATTTGGTTGCTGACCGATAAGTTGTCACTCACATCCTGCACAACCCTTTTAAAATCAATACGTTGTGAATTTGGCTGCGGCAAATTTACTTGAGTGGGGGCCGGTATTGGTTTGGCGGTATCCAGTTATTCTTTTGTTGATATTGTAAACAGTTGAGTTTTTTACGGTTGCAGATCGTCAGCCCAGAGATCCAACCGTTTAGTCGCCTCCTACGACAAGCAAAGGAAACTGTGGTGGTATTCTTGGAAAACATGTTCGTGAAATTTAGGTTTACGAGACATGTGTGCCCCTCGAGTTAAAACAACATCTTGTAAAATAAAGGAACATAAAATGTTTATACTTTGATATTAAAGTTTTGAAGGAATCCATTTTTCTGTATCCTACTGGTTAGGTTTACTGTTGAGATGAGCAAATTTTAGTGGATTTCGATATTTGGCCTTGATTAAGGTAACCTGAGAAAATGTTCTCAATGAAAACATGTTACCCCAAAATACAATGAATGAACATTTATTTGACATCTCCATTCTTCATCCAATAATTTGATACTCTCTTCTTCTACCAAATTTGGAAATAATATTATTAGTGGAAGTATATACTCTGCGTCAAATTTTCAGGATTAATTCCATGCAGTTCCAATAAAACAGCATCATCAAATTTAATTCAATTTAAAATTGGTTTACAAACTTCTACATAGTACGATCGGCAATCTTTTTTAATGGTTTTAAAATAAATAGTTATTGTAGGTAGCAAAACTTGAATCCAAGGAGCTTCGGTCTGGAACTCTACGTTGATTTTATTTATTAAACTTAAAATATATGACAAAACGCTAAGGTAAGCTTTATTTACATCATTCATTTCGAAAGAAATATAATGTGGGTTGTTGTGTTTAATGAAAGGCTTAACACCAGATTTCCACTATCATAACTGACGCGTTATCCAACGCAAATCCCACTGAATTATCGAGTGGAGCGGTCAAATTTACAAATTTAAAAAAAAAACGTAATACGTAATAATTTTAATAGCACCAAAAATCTATCTCTGACCTGACCTTTGGTATAATCAAAATATCTGACGATTTAAACCAGCCATTCGCACGTGCAAATGTCAATTGTTTTGTTGATGAACAGAGACAATTGTTGAGTTCTTAAATTCAGCAAGCTCTTCAAGTTCTTCTTTTAAAAGAATTGTGTTTGTTGTTTTGGTTGCCTTCGTTTTGCCGCGTTTCAATGCTTAAAGAGCCATTATTCATGAAACCGGGAAATTATGTTCAATTAAGAACATGATAATATGTACGGGGCTCTGCAGGTGTTATTAAATAAATGTTTTTGAGGTTGTGAATATGGTAATTTTAAATAAAATATTGTGTTGCTCAAATTTTATAAAATGTTGCTCAATATTTAAATATGTTAAATGTGTCGCAAATGTATGCTATACTAAACTTAAACCTATATATAGATATAAGCCTATATATAGAGAATTTATTTGAGCTCCGAATAAAATTATATAATTGCAAGAGTAGCTCAATGTTTATACAATTTTGATCGTTATACAATTACATTAAAATATACAGTACACTATGCCAATATATTTTATAAGACATAGAGTGGGCTATGTATCTATAAAATGCAACCTTGAAAACATTACTCAATTAGATGCATGAGTTGCTCAAATTACTAAAATTGTTATTTTATCGCCTGTTATCGCCGAATTGGCAACAACAGCCAACAAGATTTTGATTACGATGAAAAGCTTATCACCCAAAATCAAATAAATCGATTTTAACTGCCACGATAAAGTTTATTATTATTTTTTTTTTATCAAACCACATTTTCACATATCAAAGCAAACCCAATTTTTGAGATATAAACTTTAATTGATTGAAATGAACACAAATTGATTAAAAACTATAAACATAAATAAATAAATGGCACTTCTACATATATATATATATTTAAGCATATAATATATACAGTGAAGGTGAATACAATGAAAGGATAGACAACACTGTAATATATACGACGAGAGATAATATATATATATATATATATATATATATATATATATATATATATATATATATATATATATATATATTTAAGAATCATGATGATAGTGTAATTAACTATTTGGCGTTGTTGTTTTAAAAATTTTGTTTGCTTTGATATTAAATATTGAACCAAAATAATTTTGTGTCTGTATAGTGTATAAATATATTTATAACTCTTGCTGTATTTTTATTGTATGTTTATAGATAAATAAAAAATTTAGATTTAATTAAAAAACTACGACACTATTGTATAATAAAGAATATCTATATGTATATACAGAGTTGCTCAATATTTATGTACATAAAATACACGACCGAATATATACGTATATTTAGCAAGGGCATTTTAATTTTGTCATTTTTAATATTAGTTTGTATCGTGTTGCTGGTTGTGACGATATAAAATATTTTAATGATCTAATTTGGATTGGATAGCATTATACACATAATATATAATGTGTTTTGTATATAAAATACATATACATCGTACATAATCTACATATGTAAGTATATACATATAGAGTGCAAGTTGATGTTATGATCTAATGGATTTTTTTTTATGTACATACAGATGGGATTTCTTATACGCAAATTTATAGTCTTGTCGAGAGTATTTTTTTTTTTAGTATTGGTCCCGTTGAATTGATCTAATTTTCCGTCATTGGTACTTCCTTTACATACACACACACACGGTATATCACGTCACGTACATACATATACATATATGATATAGAGATAAGTAATTTTATTTTGAATTGATTTTAATAAATTTTTATTAAAATAAATGCCAGCATTATTTAAATATGTGGTGCTAGACAGTACATATAGTGACGCGGTCATTTCTGTATACAAAATTTATATATCAGGGATGGATAAAATATATATACATATATATATCTACATATATATTTACAGTTTTGAAGAGGTCACCACTAAGTATATACTATATATGATATAATATGGTGATAATACCAAACAAAAAGGATATATTGTTTGAACATTGGGCAAACTATAAAAATTTCAAAAAAAATTATGTAAATATTTTATATATAAATAAATGTACATTTTGTATTAAATATATGTACGTCTTCTAATTATTTATTTTGGTTTAAAAATAAGAATTATAATGGCATAGGGGCAATAAGGTCACTTGAATAAAATTTAAATTGTAAATTATGTTGTTTGATTTAATTTTTGTTTGTTATAATGTACGTACGTATACAATAATAGCTGTACACACAGAATAATTTACAATATTTTATTTATATAGCAGTGTGTGGTGGAATGGCAACGGGATGGGGTTATCTGCTAATATATATAAATATATAGTTTTCCATAAAGTCATTCACCTACTCGCACTCTATTTATTTAATTTATTAATATTGCCAAATGCTTTAAATATGCAGACATAATAATTCTGTTTTTTTTTTGCAGGTCTCAACTCCAACAATTGGAAAATATGCAATACGTCAGCTAGACCCCGGTTTGACGTTATCTGGTATCTAATTTATTTGCAATTTATTATTTTTAGAAATTTTATTTGTTGACATAATGAAATTATTGTTCAATTAGTCGGAAGCTCAATTCGTTAAATTATTGTTCACGTTAATAAACGCAACAAAATGAAGCCAACAAAATATCAGAACTTGTTCAAGGTGGCGCAAAAGTAACGTTATGATTTAACTAGTGAATAAATTTTTTTTTCGAATTAACTTTGAAATACTTGGGAAATTTATGATAGAAAGACTCAACACAGAACAAAGAACCAAAGTTGTTCAATTTTATTTTGAAAGTCAGCATTCGATTATTCAGACACAAAGATCATATCGAAATCTCTTTCATGTTCGAAATGGTTCAGGAGTTTTCGGCAACAAGGGGCTGTCTGTGATCTTCCACGTGCTTCCTCGTGCAGTTCAAAACGATATGAAGATTACAAGCAAGCAAGTAGAAAACCCCGAAACTTCCACCAGACGACGCTCTCAGCAGTTGGTGATGTCTAGGCCGTCTTCGCAAAGAATTGTACATAACTTACACCTTTTCTCATATAAGATTCAATTGGTTCACGAATTAATTTTTTTGCGATCGATAATATTGCGTTTTTCTAATTTTAACTGGCCACCGCGTTCGCCCGATTTTTTTCTTTGGGGCTGCCTAAAGGAAAAGGTATATGCCAATAAGATAAGAACCAACCAACATCTTAAGGCCAATATCCGAGATGAAGTGAGGGCGTTGGGAAAATGCTCTGGAAAGAGAAAGTCTGGTCTAAGCAATAATGGGTACCATTTGAAAGATATTGTCTTCAAAACATAATGTGAACATATTTCCAAACTATAATCTAAATTTTAATAAATGCCAACGTTAAATAAAATTGGAAATAAAAATAAAATAAATCATAACGTTACTTATGCGCCACCCTATATACCTAAATGTTCTTCAAATTGAAAAATTCAACTTGATTGAATATAGCTGAAACTAGGCTAAAATTGAGCTAAACCCATGTATAATTTATAAACTCGTTCAAATAACTTATAAAAATTAAAAACGATTTCCAGTTGCTCGGATTTATGAAATGTTGCTCAATAATTCTGTATTTTTGTTTTTGAGCAACTAGAAAATTTAGCTGTAATTTGAAAATAAGTCAGATATCCTGTTTCGGTGTATCAGAATTTAATTCAGATAAAGTAGATATCTGCAGATAGTTAGTTTTATTAACAAACAAGAAGCACAATATTTCAGTTCATAAAAATGCTTTGTTCCAGTCCGGTTTAAAACCGATTAGGAATAAAAACTAGTTAATTATGTAATGATGCTATTTTTAATTTGTGTAACATTGTATTGCTGCTGAATTATTAATTTTAAATTAATAAATTGATAATTTTACACGAAATGCGGTAAGAGCTTTTAACGCAAGGTTTGAGGAAAACTAATACGAGCGATTTTGTTTAAAAGTTTTTACAATTATACGCTTTTAATTGGAAGGTAATAAAAAGTTGTAACGAAACAGGTTCATTTTAATTTTTGAACGATAAATTAATAATAATCTGTTTTTAAAGGCCGTTACTGGCTCCTTACATAGTAAACAATATGGCTCCAATAGTTTCGATACGAAGGGTTCCATCTACTTCGCGTTTTGGCCCGTAAGTCAAACGCATGAATCTTCTCTCAAATGTAAGGAGCCATCTCTCGTACCAATCCGTCAGCGTCCACCTCACATCCAAACATAACGTGCTTAGATTTTAGCAGTGGCGTTAGAGGATACAAAGCTGCCAGCCTCACGTTAATAACCTCACCCACACTGTTATCGTGAGTGATAAGAGAGCCAAAATATTTGAACTTCCACACTTCCTCAAACGTTTAGTGATCACTGCTAAAATCTGTTGTGCCATTGTCCCTATATAACCAGAGATCATGTATTTGGTTTTGGACTCATTCATCTAAAGGCCAACAGAAGCTGAAAACTCTGCAAGCGGATCAAGTATTTCTTTCACTCCGAATGATAAGTTAGTAAAAAATTATTTTAATTTAGTCCAAAAAATAATTTTTTTCATTTCAGTCGTACTTCTGACGAAATTAAAATTTTCGTATAAAAAAATTATCGTTCAACTGGAAAACGAACTCAACCTATAAAGTATTACATTTTTTTTGTGGAACACAAACTTCAAAACCATTTTGGTTTTGAATAATCATAAAAGCGCCCCCCTCTTAACCTCAGAAAGTTAAAAATGGGTTAAATCATCTGGGTTACAATAATAGTTACAGAACCGTTTTTAATTTACCATCTGCACATTACATAACTCCATGCCAGCCAGTATTGACATGAATCATATAGCTGATCCTATGGATTCTGCGCTCTCAACAGAGAGATTATTAAAAAGATTTTGTCATTTGATTTGTTTTTGTTTCGTTAAAACTAGGAATTTAAAAAACGACATGAAACGAAAACATTTATCGTTCCGGCTACGATTTCGGTTTTTATTATTTTTATTATGGCGGATGCGATTCGGATTAAAATCGAGAAATATTTCGGTTAATTATGGTTCTGGTTCAGTTCTTCTTCGAAGCTTTGATTTTAAGTAAAGATAGTTAATTTTTGATTAAAGTTCCTCTGATAATCAAGAATAAACTATAAAAACATTTAAATTTAATTCTAACTCTTCTAGTTAATTGAGTGGTACTTAGTATAAATTAAGCTACATTTGAAGCTTCCAGTCGTCATATTTTAGAATTATAGAATCCAACCTCTCATACGGAAGAGCGGACCAAATGTAAGATGACTTTGAGAACACAAGTATTTAGTCTTCAAAACTTTTTTAATGCGCAAATAATAAAATACGGCTTAAAATAAATATGTAGCTCAATTTATAAAAGCTTGCTCAAAATTTCAATCACAATAACTGAGCGTTTAAATTGATGATTAATTGAATATTTTATGATTAAATTGGAGTAACTGTATTTTGCCCTATTAGATTAGTAAGTTGCGAACCCTTCTTAGCTCAAAATTTTTTTTCCTAATCTAGGGTCATCTCCACAATCCACAACATTAATTATTCTCATCAAGTGTTTTTTGTTGCTTTCTAATATTTCCATGGCCTAATGAATACCATACATCAGCGCCTTGTGGTCGAAATAATGATTTTGAAATTTCTGTTGATTGCTCAAACATTTTAATGTTGACAGTATATTTATATGTATTGGGCCGACAATTCTTAGACAGCCTCAATAATCCATCAAACTGTATTTGTCCAATTCTTGTTTAAGAAAATAGTTTTTTCTATTTAAATGTGAAAATTACAACATAGCTAGCTGTCAGTATATGTAGTTGAATTAGTTTCTGCTCATATTTTAAAAATGTAAATGTCTTAAAATTTAAATCTCGAACCAAATTATACAAGCATGCAATTTATGATTTGACCGAATATTTTATGATTGCTCAAATTAAATTAAAATACATTTGAGCTGCATATAATTCCAATCTCAATAACAAGAGATGTATAATAAGTTGCTCAAAACTAAAATTACCATACGATTATACAGATGAGTTCTAGCTTTAAACAAAATTGTATAGCTCAATTTATAAAAGTAGTAAAGTAGTAGAATTCGACGAGCCTATAGATCATGTGTAGTAAATTAAACTAAGTTATTAAGTCTAGAGATAACGTTGATTCGGCTTTAAAAATACGAATCTATATTGTTCATTTTAGTTGGGCTATAATTTTAATGGACTAGAGTTAGTAAAGTCCTATGTCACTTCACAAAAGTAAAATAGTAAAAAACTTTAGATTTTCTTCAAAACTATAAATAATATTTTATAACCGAACTAATGTAGCTCAAAATTTTAGCTCACATTAAAAGGAGCGATTGGTTTATGGAAACTATTTGGATTGGTATGTGGGAACTACTTAGAACAATTTTATCGATTTACTCAAAATGATTTGAAGTAGCTCAATTTATAAAAAAATTGCTCAAAAATTTAAAATATTGAAAAATCACAGAATAAGTGGATTTATATGAGTTTACTTCGTTAAGTACGTCATAACAATACATATTTGCGAATATTAAATAAATAATATAAAAACTATACGAAATAATTTGTATATGCAACAGGAAGTCGAATTAATCATCTGATTCATGTAACAAAATATTTGTACGTTGCCTTTATCATTCATTTCCTAATTATAAAATATTGTGCCGCGTTTATGTTTGTATTCAACATACATGGTTTTACATCTGTTAAGTTTTAGTTCCGATCGAGCAATAAGTATGTATATATAGTATTTATAAAGTGAACTATACATACATATGTATATACGTAGTATGTTAATGTAAAAATGTTGTCTATACATTAATATGTTTACACACGTGACTGTGAATTAGAATATGGATTTATGTATGTACAAATAGAAAAGATCATCACAATAAGCATATAACCTTAATTCATTTGGCATATAGTATATATAGAATTGTGAAGACGACGAGTTTGTGTATATGTGTACATACAAGTACATGTACTCTCGCACATAAATTATTTTGTGTTGTGTAGAATAGTTGTGTGTATATAGTTGTTGTTAACTCTTTCCGGTATATTTATGTTATATCTATGTACTCGAAAAACATTTTTTTTTTTTGGGTACTTTAAAAATAAACAATTTTTCGATGTCAAGGGTAATATATTTTATACAAATAGAAGTGTTAGTTTGGTTTTATTATAAAACAATTGGAATTAATTAAATCACAATTTGTCTGAAACTAGAAAAAAAAAATTGCCTAAACTAAAATTATTTAAAAAAACTCTTTCAGTTTAGGTTTTTATTGTTGTTGTTGGTGGTGTTCTGGTAAACCATTTTTATTAGTTTTATATAAACTAAAATAAAAATATGAACATATTTTTGTTAAGTTTGCTGTTTGGGATGTACGACTATATTTTATAAAGGATAGATTCATCCCAAAATAATAGTAATAAAAATAAAAAAAATAAATGATATGAGGGTTGTTTGGATATGATGAGAGTATGAACACACTCCACAACACTCTCACGAATAGCTATAAATATGGAGTACCTTTTTTATTTTATTTCATCTTCAATAGTTCATTAATATGAGTGCTGTTTTTACTTATTGCAGGAGATTATGTGGTTACATGAATGGGTACTCTATACATGTATACATATACATATTTATATTACGTACGTACTAAACATAAAAATTATGTTATGGATATATGTTTTTATTTATTTAATTAAATTTTTTTTAATTTTATTTTATATTTTTTCAAAGGGAGGTGTATTCGAACCCTTATCATTCTCTCGGCCGGTGTAAATTACATTAACAACTGGACGGAGAACTGATAAGGGCCCGTATCACCGTGTCATCGGTCAAATATGTATTTTATTAGATATGAAAAGTGATTAAAAGTAATTTTCAGATGCAGTTCGATCATAAAAGTATTGCTGATTTTCTAAATTGTTTCATGGTGAGTATCAATATTTATCCAAATCACCCAAAACTTTCGAATTTTGAATTCACATAATATGAATTCTTAATTCTTTGCGGGATGAATCTGTATTAATTTTTAATACTTTTCTATAGGAGCAGAGTTCGAGGATAATCTATTGATTTGAGTTCAGTCTATAGTTCTACATTTGTATAAACATACCATTTTTATTTTTCAGTTAATTCAGTGTAGGAACTATTCTTTGAGCTTGACAGTAAAAATAGGAACCACTTACTGTTAGGCTTATAACATTTTTTGTTGATTAACTTTACCAATACGAAGGATGGCATATTTTGCTGTAATATTCATGCATGCGTCCAAGACCAGGTTTCCATCCCATTATAGCAAAACCTAAACCGAATTCAATATCTTATATGACCTCTCATGGCCCTAATACACCCCAACCACCACCGATTCATGCGCTTAACCAGCACAGATATGGTTAATGGAGGGCTTATCACCGTACGCCTGGCATTACTCTAGATTGGCAAAACTCGGACCCCGTATCTATCCGCAAAGAATTTGTTGTGAGGTCTGAAAATCGAAGTCACATATATTTCACCCGTAATCGATCAATCACTGTGACTCGTTTGTCACTGCGAGCGACGTAATGTCGCAATTGCCAACTCCTATGATTTGGACAAATGATTTCATTCTTGCTACATGTTGTCTAGAGAACATAAGAGACATATGGGGTGCTCATCTTTGCTTTTTTGAGGGGATTACGAATAAATAGATTCAATATCGGACGGTTTAGTAGAGTCGCGACAAAACGTGAATTTTTCCCCTCTTGTATCTGTTCTGTCACTCTTGCTATATCCGTTGTCGTTAGATGAATTCTAATTAGCATTCAAGTTACGACTGCGTACGACTGGCTACATAGAGTTGAAAGCAATTTTTCAATTTTTGGACAACAAATCAACATGAGATTGCTTAATTTGAATCAAATTTTTAATTCAGATTCCATTCTATTTTTATTCAGATTTCACTCAAATTTTGTTAAAAATCTTTTTAAACTTTAGTTTAGTTTGACTAACAAACATTTCCATCGAACTCCCAAGAACCTTAAGTCTATTTCTAACCAACAAAACTATTCAAATTTTTGTAAAATTTTAACAAATTCATTTCGAATTATTGAAAGATTATTTATTTTATATAAAATCGGTTCAAACACAATCAAACTTAAGTAAAATTATTTTCAAATTTACCAAATGAAATATGCATAATGGGTTGAAATTAAGCAAAATTTGAATCAAACGTTTAATATAGATACTATTCTATTATTATTAAGACTTCACTCAAATTTATCTTTCCAAACTTTATTTTAGTTTGAATAACAAACATTCTATTCAAATTCACAAGAACCTTAAGTCTATTTCTAACCAACAAAACTATTCAAATTTTTGTAAAACTTTAACAAATTCATTTCAAATTATTGATAGATTATTTATTTTAAATAAAATCGGTTCAAGCATAATCAAACTTCAGTTAAATGTTATTCAAATTTACTAAATCAGACATGCATAATGGGTTGAAATTAAGCTAAATGTGAATCAAAAATTTAATACGGATCCCATTTTATTTTTATTCAGATTTCACTCAAATTTTGTTAATTTGTTTTCAAACTTTAGTTTAGTTTACTAAACATTCTCATCGAATTCCCAAGAACCTTAAGTCTATTTCTAACCAACAACTTTATTCAAATAATTTTAACAAATTCCTTTCAAATATCATTCAATTAGTTTTGATCATACTGCAGAAGTTGTGATATTAAGCTGAATTTGAACCGTTTTGAAAGAAAGTCGGTTCAAACACTTTCAAACTTAAGCCAAATTATTTTCAAAATTACTAAATCAAACATGCATAATGCGTTGAAATTAAGCTAAACTTGAATCAAATATTTAATACAGATTCTAATCTATTTTTATTCAGATTTCACTCAAATTTTTTTAATTTAGCTTTAGTTTAGTTTGACTAGAAACCAGTCTCATCGAATTCGAATTTACCTTAAGTCTACTTTTAACCAACATGAATTTTCAAATTTCACTCAACTAGTTTTGATTTGACTGCAGAAGTTGTGATATTAAACTGAATTGGAACCGATTTGGAATAAAATTGGTTCAACCCATTCAAATTTTAATCAAATTATTTTCAAATTTTATTCAAAGTTTCTAAATTGTGGTTTGAAGTTAAGCTTAATTTGATTCAAATTTTTGATACAGATTCTATTTTTATTCTGATTTCACTCAAATTTCGTTAATAATGTTTTCGAATTTTATTTTAGACTAAAACAGTCTCATCAAATTCAAACGAATTTTAAGTATATTTCTAACCAACAATCAATTTCTTGTGCTCGGCTCGATTCATCAAACTCTTAGTCTCTTACAAGTAGTGCATGTCTGTTGTGATCATCTTATTACTTGTATTCAACAATTTAAAGTTGGTGGAATGGACAGTTTTCTAGAACCATTTCTCATTGTGGTTTGCACTTTGTTTAACGCCATACCAGCCTGACATATTTAGATGTTGTCTCTTCTTTTAGAAGTTGCTTGAAAACGTGATTTAAAAATCGATTCAGTTGGTTTCAGAATTTGAAGCATATTTCAAACCAGCATTTTTGTTTAATTTTTAACTTCAACTTTCACTTTTTTCACATAAAGTGCAACCCGTATCAAATCAAATGTTCTCAGTATGTACCTAACTCTACAGATAAATTGAAATTTGGGGCCTGCCGATTACAGTTCAGGAGGTCGAACTTTGAAACACAAGACATTAGAAATTGTAGTCTGAGGTCTTAAACAAAGAGCCTGGAGTTAATTTTAATTTTAATTTTGATTAACAGTTTTCACTATTTCAAATTGATCTTGAAATATTTACATTTGACCGAATTTCAAAATATTTTTTTGTTTAAGTTTTAATCAAAAATTCAAATATTTCCAAATCAAATCTTTACAAAACGCAATTAAATCATTTTCAAATCAAATTCAACTGTTTCCTATTGAATTGTTCTTTGCAATCTACAGATTCGAAGATTTTAATTTTGGAAGCGATTCGGCGATTAAATTTTTAAAACTAGGAATTAAAATTTCGAGAGAAACTGTTGTGTTTGAATTCCAGCAATTTATAGTTTGTAGTCAAGACATAAGAATTTCTAGCTTTAGCCATTGAAATTTAGACGAAGTAGCTTTAAGCTTTAAGCGTAGTAAAATTGAAATCGGCGAATAAAAATCATATGTAAAGCTTTAATTGATTAAAAACTGTGCCAAAATTAGCTTATCAACTTTTACAATTAAAACCAAATGTTCGTTCGCGCATATACATACATATACATACATAAAAGCGATATGTAAATAAATGGATGAAATTTGTACGAATATAACCTTTAGTCAGTAGTGGTTAACCTTTTTCTAGAAATTGAGAAAATTTTATATTTGAAGGCGCTTAATACGAATAAAAAATTTAAAATATTGAAAAAGTTAAGATGAATACGAAATGCTCAAGGAATATATAATGGAAATATTGTTACGCGGAGTACAAGTTACCAGCCACTGGTTTAAGCAATAACATATTTAAATTTTAAGAAGTACATAGGAAACACAAAATTCAATTATTTTGTTTGACTTTTTTTTTGTATATATGTAATATATACACACACACACACACCGGAATAATAATTAATGATAATTTAATTTTTTTGTATTTTTATAAATTAAAATTTAAAAAGAATAAAAGAAAAACGGAAGAAGTATTAAAAATCCAACAACAATACTAAGAAATAATTGTGCTACTGTATTTTGTACTCACGCCTCTATTAGAATTCAACACCAAAAACTGAAATAAAAACTTTAAAAAAAATTATGAATATTTCAATTAACACAATTTGCAAGTAATTATAGGCTCATAAAAACAACAATAACAATAATAGAATAAAAAAAAAAAAGTTCAAAATATTTACAAAAATAAAAGCTCGATTTTTTTTTTTTTTTTTTTTTGGAATATCATTTTCCGAAAAGATTATATTTTTTGGAAAACCCATTGTAAACCGAAGAATTTTACAACAATTTTTTTTTTTTGTGTGTGTTGAATATAAAATTAAAAAAGTTTTAATTTTTTTCTTTTTGTAATACGCACAGGGTATTGAACTGGGATAAGTAAAGAAACCGCAATGAGTTTTGATTTTTGTTTTTATGCGAAAATATCGAATTTCGTTGCGGTTTCTATCCCATGGCTTTTGGTTTCCAGTACATTTTTTTTTATGTATACGTACGTTTGTATGTATACGCATATAGGTTAATATACAAAGATAACACATAACGAACGAAGCGAACAGCCAACCAACCAACCAAAAATGAAAAAAAATACATAAAAATGAAAAACAATTTTCCTCGTCGGAAAAATCAATATTCAAAATAAATAAATATCTCTCTAAAACAATTTAATATTTAAAAAGATCATATAAATTGATTTTTTTTTTTTTGTAGTTTGTGTTACGTTTTTGGGGGGGGTTCTCTGTGTGTTAGCAAACTAATGAAAAAGTGAAAAAGCTGCAAAATACTAAAAAAATAAAACACGAGAGAAAATTTTGTGTTGAATCAGATATTTAGAGTTTATTTAACAAAAAAAAAACTTTTGTTGTTGTTTGTAATTATTTTTCTTCCACAAAACCCGATGTACAAATAAACATACATTTTATTTTTTTTAGAACAAAAAAGTTATAAATATTAAAATAATTCACCGGAAAACCTGGAAAGTAATAGGAAAATTTTTTCTATATATTTTTATTTTTAATTTATCTTTTACATGCGCTTGGTCTAGAACCGAGTCTTAAATTATATATGTACATATCTAGAAGCGGGGCTCATAAATTTTTATTATCGGTATGTATATCTTAAAGTGTGTTTCCGTAATTCGCAAGGCCCCCGAGACGTCCAAAAATGGTTTAGCGAATACCATTTACCAGTCGTCAATAGATAATAAAAGTTTTTAAATTCACAGAACATTAAATCTTTCACGAGTGCCAGATAATTTTTCGTGCGTACAGTGAGTACCTAGCCAGGTCGATTAAAATTTTGTTTCGAAATTTTATTTTTTAATAAATTTCATTTTATTAAAAAACTTCTTCAATTTCTTAAATTTCATTCAATTTGGTCCGTAGCTATACCACAATTCTGTTACTTTGTCTTCACTCGTCGAACCAACCTGAGCTTACCAAGAAGCGTTGAAGGCTTGAAGACACAATGAGCCAATGTCCCGTTATAATTCCCACGACCATACCAATCTGGTGCCATCGAAGCGATATCAGTTGGCCGGATCTGGACCGGCACCCGAACTATAGCGTTACACGAAGGAGTAGTTCACAGGAAGCAACCGGTTTGTTTATGCTCTTTTTGGCTGCGTGCTTTGTGATATAAATTGTGCTGTACGCATACGGGCCAGCTCATCTTCCTGTGCATTCCCTAAGATATTGAAGTGCAATCAAGCGGATGTTGAACGGATTAGCCATCTCATTTAAAGATACCATACAGTTCTGAACTACCTTCGACGTCAACAAGTGGGATTGTAGCGTTTTAATAGCAGTCCTCGTAGATATTACATTATACTACAACCACTTCCATTATTCCGATAAGTTCAGCATGAAAAACAATGCAAAAGTCGGGAAGACGAAAAAAGAGGTTGAGCCCTAGTGCCTCACAGGATACCCCACAGCCAACCCCTCTATCCCTTTTTCAACCATCCCTGAAGCAGCTTAGCGCCTCATTGTCCATAATCGTCTCATTCACCCAGACCTCTCTGGTAGGAAACTCAGTTTGGAATATCAGCTCAACCGATGGCGAAGGGATAGCGTAGTCGGTAGTTTCAGGAATACCTCTGTTGCACAGGATAGAGTGCCCTATATTGTTACAGGTCCGCATAGAATTGGATTTGAGCCTAATTGCCACGCAAGATGCAAGCTGCTTGGCCGCAATATCCAAGGGTGTGCGGTTCTTTGGACTTTCATCAATAGTTTCAGGTTAGCCATAATTTTTAATGTTGACTACCAGACGATAAGCTTATACAGTAGTATAGCTTTCACCACTGAGACGTAGAGCCAGTGTACTATGTGGGGCTCCATACCCCATCTCTTTCCAATGACACTTTTGCAGGAGCAAAACGCTTTTCAGCTTAGTTTGCTGTCCAAATATAGTCAGAGATATTTCGCTCTATCCGTAAAGATTAAGCGAGTGCCATTTAATATTGGCGGGTCACACTGTAATAGGTCATTAATGACCTTGTGGTGTATCTCTGCTGACGTATCTAACCCGGCAGATGGCCCACCCAGATTAGCTGTCATGATCCTGCCTCTAAACATTTGATCTAACCAGCCTCCGAGTAACCCATCTACCCTAGACACGCAAGAGCCCGTGTTATTGGCCCTGGTCTGACGTTGCTAAAGGCCCATTCTATATCCAAGAAAGTTACCAAGGAATATTCCTTATATTCAACTGATTGGCCCAATAAGGCAATGCAGAGCTGTTTCCACCGTTCGTCCCTTACAGTACGCTTGTTGAGATTTCGACAGCTTGCTCGGCTTGATTGAACCTCTTATGTAACCCTCTATTTGTTTTTTTAGTGATTTGAATAGATAAGAGGATAAGCTTATAGTGATACAGTCTTTGGGATAGCAATGAGAGCTTTTTCCCGCCTTAGGTATAAATATTACTTTTACTTCAGTCGATTTACTAAGAATGTGACAAAGTGCTAAGCTGCCTTTGAAGATGACTGCCAGCTAGGCTATCCGCAGGGATAATACCATCAGGTCCCGCCAACTAACTCGGGATGGAACGACTAGACCATAGTACTTTGCGTAGCCTGACTGCCTCCAAGGAAACCTGTATATTACCACAGTAGAGCCACCAGACCCTTGTTTTGGCTGATCATAGCTCGTACTTGTAAGTTTTAAGGACTTTCTTGTAGCAGCCCCAATCTGCAACACATTATACCGATTAAGTAACACAGTGATTAAGGCGAAGGTGGCAAATGGGATTGGAATAAAATTGGACGTGTAATCAAAGCAAACTGCGAGAGACTTAGGAGACTAAGTAGAAAAAAAGGATTTGTATAATTTCATAAATTAAATACTTTTAATGAATAAATTAATTAAGTAATTAAATAAACTAAATTAATTAAATTAAATTATTTTTTTAAATTTCATCAAGTTAGATTGTTTTAAAGGTAGTTGAACCCGATCAACTGTAGAATGCTTTTCTCTGAATCAAAGTTGATGTGGAGGAGTTAGTTGTTGGTGCTCAATTATTGATTTACGTCTCTTTAGTGATAATTTTTGAAATTTTTTTGACATAACTGAAGCAAAGAAATTGGCCTGTATAATTTTTTATCGTTAGGTGGTTTATCAGGCTTTGCAATCATGATTACTTCTGCTACTTTCGCATTGATTATGTATAATAGCTTACGAAATCCTTTATCAGGTAGAGCCTTTTAATAATTTGGCAAGTAATCAAGTCCTACTCTGGGGCTTTCAACATTCATGTTTCTTTTCACTTCTTTTAATTCTGAGAGTTACTGGGCGTATGTCAAACTCATCTAGATTGTGAATTGACATTATATATTCGTTGGTAGTTCTTCTTGGTAGTAGTTGGAAAGCTTTCTGGATATACTCCGCAAACAGGTTAGCCTTCTCTTTGAGACCTCTTGCTCAGATCGCATCATCCTTTTTAAGTGGAAGCACTTGCATTTTGGGTCTTTTGAGTCCTTTCGTCGCCTACCTCTTTTCCTCCATTAATTTACGAAAGGGTTCCCAGTTTGATTTTGAATTGGTAAATCTGGATGGACTTTCCCTTGGAATTACCATTTCACTGACTGTCATGAGAACCGGTGAGTGATCCTATTCTAGAGAAATATGCTGTTTTCAACGTGGATGTAGTTGTGGTTGTTGGGGACCCACCAGAGTAAAACCCACATTTTGTAGTCTGCCCTACTTGACACAATTCTTTATCCTTTGGCGTCGTAAGTCTAGGTGCTAGCGATTTAAATAGTTGAATGTAGTCCTTTCTTATCAAGTTATACCGGGGTGGACAGTATATTGCAGAAACAGTAAGCTGCCTGTGTTTATCGTGGATATAAGCTATCAAACCGGATTTTAACAAACGAAAATTAAACAAAATGGCTTTCAGATATTAGGAAAATGTCAATTTTTTCTGTATTTAAAAATATTTCTATTTCTGGAATATGCGGCATAATCCCATTCGCATTCCAGAGTGCTATTCTGAAAGTTGTGTTGTTACTTTTTATCAAATTGCGTTGTGGGAGTAGCATTTTATTCAGTTGACCATAAGTATCATGTTGTTCAGATTACTTTAGTCATCTAGCCGCTTTGTAATAGCTTTGGTGCTGTTCATAATGTTTTCCATAATTCGGTTATCTTCAGACCCCATATATTTGGTTGAACCCGAACCTTTCATTACCTGGGCACATGTTCTTCTTTGCCCTGCGTTCTTGGTTGAGGATTTTGATCCATCTGATTTGATGTCTGAATCCTTTGATTCTTTTATGAGGCTGTTTATCTCTTAAATTTTGTAGTTGGTTAGGAACCTCGCAGCCTGACACATCTTTCCCTATTGTACATGCCAGGATAATATGTTTACTTAAGCATTTGACACCTCTTGGATCACGACTGAAATATCTTTTGGTCTGATTAAATCCCTGACATTTTTTGCAAGTACCAGCATAAAAAGAGGGAGTCCCTTTTTACTGAAAGAGTGGATTCCTTCCTGGTGTGCTGTTCTCCACAATTTTAGGTTTTCATTTTCTCGCTTTAGATTCTCGATTTCTTCGCTTAGATTCTCAAATGGTTGCTCCATTTGCTGAAGCCTCCCCAAGAGATTCATATTTTCTTTTTCTAGCCCAATAGCTCTTTTACTAGATTCAGCTACTCGCAACGTAAAATTTGTAATGACCACCTATTCCGAAAATTGGTATCAGCCCAAATGGTGAACTTGTTTCTACAACCAGTACGCATCCCCAAAACTGTCGATACGTTTTCTATTTTTTCATGTTCAACTTTAAATATTTTTGTTGTTGTTGTGGTAATGCAGTATTGCAATATATACATACTATTTGCTTGAGGTTAATGAACTTATTTTTTTTATTTTTGCGCGGGAATAGTGTTTGGACCAATCTGCGGTGATGATTTATCTCGTGTGATGGTGACATTGGTTGATTTTACTTGTATTGTTTAGATCAGGCGATGGTCATATCGAAATTTTAATTGTCATTGTGTCGATGCCAAAATAAATTATCTCAAAAAAATTATAAAATCAATTTGTTGTGAGAGGCCACCGCGCTTAGTTGTACAATTTAATTTTTACACAAATAAAAAAAATCAAAATTAAGAATAATACCAAAATTCTTAAACAAATAGTGCCGTGATTCGGAGTTGGTTTTATTATCAGTATTAGCGGGTAAGAATTATTTCTTGGGTTAATTTAAATTCTTATAGTTATTTTGGATTTCTTTGGGTCCAAATTAATTGTACACAATATTATTTTAATTTTAATTGTTTATTTATTATATTTTATTTTATTATTAAAATTCATTAATTTGTTTTTATAATTTGTTTTAATTATTTTACATTTATTTTTATGGTTAAATTAAATTTTTTTTATTAATATTATTTCACCACCACAATATAAATTTTTGGATTGTCATCCAGAGATAAACAAAAACGTAATGGACGCTAAAAAGTTTGTTGTTTTTGTTTTGTTGTATGACGTCGCCTTCGTCTTCGTTTTGTGTTGAAGGAACACATGCGCCGGCGACGGTCAACATTGCACTTATGTGGTGCAGTGGATATTTATTGCATCACCGAACATTGTTAGTTCGTGGTGATGTTGGTTGGATGGCGATGGTTTTACTATAAATGTTTTATAGTAATGGTTCGGTTATTGGATAGTGTTGGTTGGATAGATTGATATGTGATGGGGTTAGTGAACGCTTAATTCAAATAAGTTGGATTATATTTGAATTTCACTAATTGTTTTGTTTGTGGCAGAATCGAATATCGGTGAGTCGAATATTCGAGCTGCTACAGTACCCCCTCTCCAGATGAGAAACCGTTGGTTTTGAGACGTTATACGGTGAACCGGACGGTTTTATATCGTTTGCTGGCTGATATTTGATCAGCCGTGTTGAGAATACCGTACGCCGGTTTCAATCTGTCGATTGAGATTGAGTGGTGTTTGTCTTTGATTGAGACAATGAATTGCTTGCGTAAGCGGCGTATAACTTTGTATGGCCCATCGTATGGAGATTGTAATCCAGTTCGAACCTTATCAACCCGGACAAAGACGTAATCGCAATTGTTGAGCGATTTTGGAACGAATATGTTGTTTTCGTTCGTTGGTCTTGTTGCCGTGGGGATAATATTTTGCATGGTGGTGCGGAGTTGGTCGATGACTGTGTCGGTTGTGGATGGAGACGGTAGAGGATGTTCGACGAAGAACTCACCGGGTAGCTTGATGGTTTGACCGTAAACCATTTCAGCTGGTGAGCACTTCAGATCTTCTTTAACCGTTGCTCGAATACCAAGTAGAACGATTGGTACTTCGGAGCTCCAGTGAATTGTGTTGCCTCGGGCCTTGAGAGCAGCTTTGAGCTGGCGGTGGAAACGTTCGACCATGCCATTGGCTTGCGGGTGGTAAGCCGTTGTACGTATCCGATGCGAGCCGAGGAGTTTCGTTAACTCCGAGAAAAGCTTCGACTCGAATTGGGTTCCTTGATCAGTTGTGATGTCAAGTGGAACGCCAAATCGTGATACGTAGTTCTGTACGAATGTGGTGGCAATGGTTGCTGCAGACATGTCGCTCATGCAGTACGCTTCTGGCCATCGAGTGAAACGATCGACACAGGTGAGTAGATATGAGTATCCATTGGATGGAGGAAGTGGTCCTACGACATCCAAATGAATGTGCTCGAATCGACCAGGTGGTATGGCGAATTGTCCAAGAGGCGATTTTGTATGCCGCTGGACTTTTGATTTTTGGCAGGATAAACAGGATTGTGCCCAATGGGTCACGTCTTTGTTTATGCTGGGCCAAAAGTATCGAGCAGTAATCAATTTACGAGTTGCGCGGACACCAGGATGTGAGATACCGTGTAGTGTGTCGAAGATGGTTCGACGTAGTTGCTCTGCGATGTACGGGCGATTTGCACCCGTAGATGTTTCGCAGTAGATTTCGAGGCCAGGTAGTTTGAAAAGCTCCAGTTTCAGTGATGAACTGGCGTGACAAGCAGAACCAGAAAGTAAATTCTGAAGTTCCAAGTCTGCTTTTTGCGCTTGTGCGATCTTATTGCAGTCGAAGTGAGTCTCGACTGTGGCCGTTTCGTTTGATGTTGTGCGCGAAAGTGTATCCGCGACAACGTTTTCGGTACCTTGAACATGCTGGATGTCCGTGGTAAATTGACTAATGTAATCCAAGTGGCGTGCTTGCCTTGGATTGCGTTCAGTTTTAGACTGAATTGCTCGAGTGAGAGGCTTGTGGTCGGTGTAAATTGTGAAGTCCCGACCCTCGACAAAATATCTGAAGTGTTTGATTGCTAGATATATTGCGAGTAATTCCCGATCGAATGCAGAGTATTTCTTTTCGGCATCCGAGAGCTTCTTTGAGAAGAATCCCAGGGGCTCCCAACACTTGTCGTTGTACTGTTGCATGACTGCTCCGACAGCAGTGTTTGATGCATCAGTAGTAATGCTGAGCTTTGAGTCGCTCAGTGGATGAGACAAGAGTGTTGTGCGTGCCAATTCAGCCTTGAGTGACGTGAATGCGTGTTGACATTCGTCAGGCCAAGAGAAGTTCTTGGCGGTTTTGGGCTTACGTAGTAGTACTGCCAGGTGGCTGTGAATTGGGTTGAGTATATCAGCGAGCTTTGGTATAAATCGGTGGTAGTAGTTGACCATGCCGATGAAACGCTGAATACTTTTGATTGAGGTTGGAGCTGGGAATTCTTTAATGGCATTGATTCGGTCTTGTGACGGAAGGATGCCATTAGCGGTGATCTTGTGGCTGAGGAAATCAAGAGTGGATGCGCCGAAGACGCATTTTGAGCTCTTGATGTGAACATCAAACTCGACAAGTCGTTGGAAAAGTGTTTCCAGATGGAGTTTGTGTTGTTCCTCAGTTTGTGATGCCACAAGAATGTCGTCTATGTAGACGAAAACGAAGTCGAGATCTCGAACGACTTCGTTCATGAAGCGCTGAAACGTTTGTGCGGCATTGCGTAATCCAAATGGCATTCGGGTGTATTCGAAGAGGCCAAATGGTGTGGTGATTGCCGTTTTGAAAACGTCTTCAGGTGCCACGGGAATGTGGTGATAACCTCTGATGAGATCAAGTTTGGAGAAAACTTTGCAGCCATGCAAGTGCATGGTGAAGTTTTGAATGTGGGGTATCGGGTAGCGATCCGGTATCGTAACCGTGTTTAAACGCCGATAGTCCCCACATGGCCTCCAGTCTTGATCTTTCTTCTTGACCATGTGAAGTGGACAAGAGACGGAAGATGTCGATGTTCGACAAATTCCTAATTCCACCATATGCTGAAATTCTGCTTGTGCAGCTTTGTGTCGCACCTGATCTAGTCTGCGTGGTCTCGACACGGGCAGATGGCCTTCCGTGACGATGTGATGTACCACGTTGTGTCGGACTGGCATTTTGTAGTTCGGCTCTGCTGTAAGTAGTGGGTACTTTTTGAGCAGAGTGCCGTAGCCGTTGTCGATGTTAAAATGGATCGGTGTTGGTGTGTTAACACGAACCATTGTGGCGTTTATTGACAGCTTTGTAGCTGGGTCAATCAGCCGTTTGCGTTTGACATCGACAAGAAGTCCGAATTTGCTTAGAAAATCGGCGCCAATGATCGGACGATTCACTGCAGCTAGTATGAAAGCGTGCGTGAAGGTTCGTTTGAGTCCGATATCCACGTTAAGCAATTTTGTGCCGTACGTGTGGATGATTGAACCATTGGCAGCCGATAAGACTAGATTTGAATTTCGATTAGTTAATGTGTAATTCATTGTGAAATTCATTGCTGGAATAACCGAAAGGTCAGCGCCAGTGTCGACTAGGTAGGTGAGTTTGTTGTGTCTATCGTACACAAACAAACGTGACGTATATGGTGTGTTTGTGGTCAGGGGAGGCATGTTGCTCTCAACCCGTGACTCTAGCAGTTTTTTTGGTTGTCAATGTCCATCTTTACGGCGGCCGCGTACGTCGATGGTTGCGACGTGGTGAAATTGCACGGTGGCGTGCATTTTCTGGCGGCTCTACCAAACTTTGTGTGGAACCAGCATTTACCATGTTGGTATATGTTGTTGCTGGGACTGCGGGTTCGATTGCGTGAGGGAGCTCGTCGTCCACGCGAACGGCTTCGACCTCTGAGTAACCCGTCGAGTCTGGACTCGATTCTCGACAGTCTTTGTTCGAGTGTGTTTGGTGGTTGTGTTGAACGGGGAGTTCTGTCTCCACTGCGTTCACGTGATTGCCGGTATGGATTATTGATTTGACTGACGCTTTGAGATGTGATGTTTATGACATCATACATCTTGTCGGCTATCTTGGCTAACGTTTGTGTCGTGGAGGATTCGGGCTGTGCTACCAGCGCTATACGAATCAACTCCGGCATTTTACGTATCCACAAAGATTTAATGATATTTTCATTAAAACTGTTGTTAGCTAGTGTGTGTATGTGCCGTAAAGCGTCAGATGGTTTTTGGTCGCCTAATTGCTGGCCTGAAAGCAATTGTTCCAGCTGACGTTCGCCCGATGGTGCTAGTCGTTCTAGCAGTGTTTGCTTTAATGTGTTGTATTGGTTGGTTGTCGGCGGATTGAGGAGGAGATCCGAGATCACATCGCACGTTTCTGGTTGCAAGGCTGATAATGTTTGCAGGTACTTTGTTTTATCAGCTGTTATACCTTGCAGTCCGAATTGTATTTCGGCGAGCTGAAACCATGTGTTTGCTCTTTGTGGCCAGAAAGGTTGTATTGTTATTCGCTGATGTGATGCCGCGATCTCTATTTTTGGACCTTGTTGATCTTGTTCATCGTCCGACATTTTTGCACAAACCAATAAAACAAATCAAAATACAACAATACAATATTTTAAAGCGGAATGGTTACCGTGTAAAAAAAATTAGTTGACCAAAAATGAAAAATTAAGCGGAATGGTTACCGTGTAGTGAATGGTTTGAAGGCCGGGCTGCTCCTTCTTTTTAACGCCCGATGCGAGATACCCCCGAATGTGGAGTTCCTTTGCGTCCTACCTTATATTGAGGGGGCTCGTTGAAATTTAAAAAAATAGATGTAAAAAATAAATTTAATTCATGCGAGGTGAATTATTGCAGCGAGAAAACGACCAGGGTGTGAGACTATGGATGGGTGTGCACGTGGTGGTGAAAAAATATATATAAAATGTACAGTAATAATGATTCTACGTTAAAGTTTTTTTTTAAAAATTAAAAGTGATTCTACGTTAAAAAAATTTTAAAAGTGATTCTACGTTAATGTTAATGAGAAAAAAAAAATAAAAATTTTAAAAATTGTAATTGCAAGAGAAAAAAATATTATCTATAAAAAAAAAAACTTGCCACTCAATGCTGTTGTTGTTTCTGCTGCCGCTGCTCCTGGTCGTGTTGCGGTGAGGGTCGGTCGCTTCACCGTTGTGTCGTCCCTCGGTGTCCCGCGTTGCGTGGGTGGGATAACCAATTGTCCAATTTTCGTGTCCAAAAACAAATTCAATAATCCCACGTTGGTCTGCGATTTTTATTTTTGTGTGTCCGCAATGATGATTGTGATGTTTTATGATCTCCGTGTTGATGATATGAAATCGTTGAATATGTGTGGTTATGTTTTTTTTTTTTTTTGGTTATATATGAAACAATTATTATGTTGTGGACTGCGTGTTCTATCCACGATCGGAAGTCACCAATTTTGGATTTCTTTGGGTCCAAATTAATTGTACACAATATTATTTTAATTTTAATTGTTTATTTATTATATTTTATTTTATTATTAAAATTCATTAATTTGTTTTTATAATTTGTTTTAATTATTTTACATTTATTTTTATGGTTAAATTAAATTTTTTTTATTAATATTATTTCACCACCACAATATAAATTTTTGGATTGTCATCCAGAGATAAACAAAAACGTAATGGACGCTAAAAAGTTTGTTGTTTTTGTTTTGTTGTATGACGTCGCCTTCGTCTTCGTTTTGTGTTGAAGGAACACATGCGCCGGCGACGGTCAACATTGCACTTATGTGGTGCAGTGGATATTTATTGCATCACCGAACATTGTTAGTTCGTGGTGATGTTGGTTGGATGGCGATGGTTTTACTATAAATGTTTTATAGTAATGGTTCGGTTATTGGATAGTGTTGGTTGGATAGATTGATATGTGATGGGGTTAGTGAACGCTTAATTCAAATAAGTTGGATTATATTTGAATTTCACTAATTGTTTTGTTTGTGGCAGAATCGAATATCGGTGAGTCGAATATTCGAGCTGCTACAGTTATATAGTTAGAATTGTGGTGTAGCAAATTTCTGATAATTCTAATTTCTTTTTTTTGTACAGTCATTTTATTGGCTTTAACAGAAAAGTGTTGCGAGTAGAAACCAGCTGATTTTTTTTTTATTATTTTTTTTTAACAAAAAAAAAAAAGGAAGATTAATCAACGGACTATATATATATAAAATATATATATATATATATATATATATATATTGTGGAACGGCTGATTAGCGGGGCCTCTGGATTTTTATAAATTATATATATTTATACATTACATTATATATATTTATATGTTACGGAACAAATCTAGGATCTGGGTGCCTCGTCCCAACAAAGAACATTTCAAAAGAAATTTTTTGTACATCACACCGAAGCTAGTTAATCAATTACCAATGGGCATTTTAAACGCAGTTACGCTGACTGAATTTTGTAGGCTGTTAAAAGAATGGCTCTTTACAGTCATTGATGTTGAGAGTCTGTTTAAAACGATTATGTAGTTTGTCAAAATTTTTTTTTAGTATTTTTAGTATTTTCTTTTTTTATTTTTATTTTAGTAATTATATGCTTAATTGAGCTTTTTACTCAATTTCTATCATGTTGTGGTATGTTGTGTGTAATTCATATTTACTTTTATATGATTTTTATTTTTATAGTTATTTTTTATTTTATTTTATTTTTTATTTTATTTAATGTGGTTATATTTTGATTTTTGATTTTATTTTTATTTTGTCTAATTCTATTTTTATTTTTATTTTTAGTCTTATTTCTATTTTTGTAACTTTATATGTATGAATCGTGGCTCCGTGACATTTTTTTTAAAAATTAGGAGTTCACTAATAAAAAAATAAAAAAAAAAAAAAAAAAAAAAAACATATATCAAAATACATATATGTATGTATATCTCTACATCCTTATATTGCATTATAAAAATACAAAAAAAATTACAGTGTTCAATTTTGTTTTCTGTATTGTTAAATACATATTTAATTTAAGTGTTAAATTATTAGTATATCGTATGTTTTCATAAAGTGATGATAATTATAATCAAATTTGTTAGTTTTTTTTTGAAATTTCAAAAGTAGTGATAATATAGGCGTGTGAGCAAATAAATTAATCGTATTTCAGATAAAACCAAGACGTAAGGAGCCAACGGGTACCCTTTGGATACTTATGGGTAAGTTTCTTTTATTATTTATTATTTATCGCGTACCTAGTTTATTACTCACACTCCATACATATTATAAAAATTAAGTTCAACTAAAAAAATTATAAATACTTATTTAAAATCCTTATTTTTTTTGATATTAATTATTATTATTATAGTTTAAGAAAACGAAGTAATGATGTAAAGTTTAGTTTACATTTTCTAATTTTTATTTTTTTTTGTTAAAAAAATAATATATCATTTATGATTTGAAAATATAATAGTTTATATTATGAGTGGATAAAAGTTTTTGGTGTTTTTACTGGTGTGGAGGGACAAAAGTGATGCTGTGGTTTTTCCCAGAGTGAATTGTTTAACTTCGTGTGATCAGAATGTTAATTAAATGTGCAAAAATTAGCCCTCCCAAGCCGACATGAGTTCACCCGACATTTCTGGGATAGCGCATTTAACTGATCATTACAAAATGGCGCCGAAACAGGGACCCGAAGGTCACCGAAATTTAATTTAGAACTCACAACGGTGGCTCTAATAAAGCATCCAAGGAGCTTTACTCCTCATCGGTAGTGTTTACCATATTAAATGATACAATTCTTGAACTAAATATACTTTATTTGTTTGAAGATCAATACCCATTTTTGCAGCGATTGAATAGCGGAGATTCCGTGTACCTTGTTGCAAATGAGTATTTGGTTCCGCAAATAAATTCATTTAGTTGTCTAGTTCATTTCATTTTTTTTTATCTACCAGGTTTTCTTTGCTTTCTATTTGATTGAGATTGACTGTCAGTTGAGAACAACACATGTTTCTGATTTAATGGTCGTGAGTAGACTAACCTCAAAAAACGTTCTCATAGCTGATCCTCTTATCATAACGTTAGCAAGAATTAGAATTGTCTGATCCTAACGTAATTTATGCTGTTTGATGACCAGCACTCGATCAATACGATTGAATAGCGGTGATTCCGTGTAACTCGTAGCGAGTGAGTGGTTGGTTCCGCATGTAAATTCGTAGGTTTAGATAATTCCATATATAAATTGGTTTTATAAAATATTTCATAGTTTGTTCAGCATCATCGAGTGTCCACACCAGTAGAAACGATTTTGTATTAATACGTATATATAGTTTTATATACACGCATACGCATATTCTTTATTTTTGATTTATATTATTATTATTATTATTTAATTTTTATCGTATCATCGTCAAACGGTTAAACCGTCAAACTTTATTTTATCATGGATCTATTCGCTTTACAAACTTTGGAGGAAGAAGAACTCCAAGTAGAATGTGTTATTCGTAACATTGATAGTAGTAATCCTGATTGGCTTGATAAAATGAAGAATGCAATTGAAACCGAGCAGAGAGACCCTTCCTTACAGGTTTCAAATACGCATGTGAAAAATGTAAACGAAGAATTCGAGCATTGCAGTCAAATGGCAATTTCCTTCGAGAAAGAAATAAACGAAGCAGATTGTTTAGAAAATTTGAGGATATTGAATGCAAGGGTACTCCATTGGATTAGGCGAACATCAAGGCTCAAAGGTTCTGTTAATCCGGATAATCGTGTTGATAAGCTCATTTCAAAATGGAGAAGAAATCGAGCGGCTTTAGACCGACAGATAGACCATTATCTTTCTGTTCCTACAGCTGATCTTTCCCTTACTAATCCAGATAGATTAGGAGAAGCGTCTGAATCCTTTGAACCATCCAATAAATCAGATCCATCAAAAATCACACCCTTGATTTCACCAATTAAACCTGATACCGTGACACCTCAACAAGCAACATTTACCAATACGAACGTTAGTACCGTATCCACCATTGAAGAAAGAGCAAGGCCAGTAATTGATAAATTTAAAAATTTAACTACCGATCTTCAGGTGACGTCAGTTACGCATCACCCGATTTCTAACCCCAAAGAATATTATCATTATAAACCGACATCATTACCGGATCAATCAATTTATGCTCAACGAACATTTACCAACCCAAGTAAACAATTTTACATACCTCCCTATCCTGACGAAGACAGAACTCCGTCAGTTAACAAATACTTTACTCGATACGAACCGAAGTGGAACCTTACCTTTAGTGGATCGTCATCTGGGTTGGATGTACTTGACTTTTTGTTTCGTTTGGAATCATATGCCAGGCGAGATAAAATACCGGCCACTGAATTGGAAGGACTACTACCTCGTTTTCTCAAGGACAATGCAGAAATGTGGTTTTGGACATATCTGCGAAAGAATCCTCAAGCTACTTACCTTGATATAAGAAACGCATTAATCAGCCGTTTTCGGAACCCAACGTCGGATCGCGAAACACGTAGGACAATCGAATCTAAAAAGCAAAAACCAAATGAATCGTTTGATAAATTTTTATTAGATATGGAGTGTCTAAATGGACGCTTAGAGTTTGGGTTTTCGGACTCCGAACTGCTAGAAATAATAAGGGAAAACATGGACCCAGCTTTACAAAGTGCGACCTTATCCTCTTTAATTCAATCCACTGATGATTTGCGTGTAATTTGTCAGCGATATGAAAAATTATGGGCCAAGTCCGGCCACGATCCGCGCCAGCTAACCGAGATCAAATATCGTAAAACCCTAAGTGCGTTACAGCTGCCACAGGGAGATGCTTATCGTTTTGAAGAGCGACATGGAATACCAAGGACTACTACAAAAAGTGCGGAAGAGCTTGATCGTCATTCTTATGTAGAAGCCTATAATACTGCGGAACCACTGCATATTACCCGCCACCCAATAGGGACAAACAGCTCCAATTTACTTGTATGTTGGAACTGTAAAGACTTAGGGCATAGGTATCAAGACTGTTCTCAGCTTATTAAAACCATTTTCTGCTTTGGGTGTGGGAAACCAGAGGTTATCAAACCACAATGTCCAACATGTCAAATAAAAAACTCGGGAAATGCCAATCCGGCCGTGGTGAAATCGGGAATCTTGCGTCCGGTAACAACAAGTATGGTCCCGAGAACGAGCATCTTGACGAGAAGCTCCCAAACCGTACCAACCACTCAATAACGAATTATCAATCGCCTCTACTTCTAACAGTACCTCCACAATTTTTAACCAATAAAGTAACAAATATCAATAAAGACGTATACACTCAAACTGAAAATAAATTAGCGTCATCAACCCAGACTGTCAGCTCCTTTAAAATTCATCGCACGAAAAATAAGTTAAATCGTATCGTACATTACTGGGTGAAACGTAAACAAATGAAGAAAATCTGTTCATTAGCAACGTTATGCTCATTATCTGATCCAAGGCCACACGTCTCCATAACTTTGTTTAATCAAATATTAAGTGGATTACTCGACAGTGGTGCTTCAATTAGTATACTCGGCCATGGATCTGAAATCCTCCTAGCTAGAGCCGGTGTCTCCTATACAAAAATGGTATCCTGCGTTAAAACCGCGGACGGAACAAGGAATAAAATCCTTGGATATACTGACCAATCGGTTACTTATAATGGGCAAACGCAAGTGATTAGATTCTATATTGCACCGAGTTTGGAAGGCAAAATTTATCTGGGAATCAATTTCTGGAGAGCCTTCTCAATCGCTCCTGAGATAATTAGTGAATTAACTACCCCAGAAATTGACATTAAACAACATAGTTTGACAACGGAACAGACACTTGAGTTAGAGGCCATCAAACAATCTTTTCCCTCTTTTACCACTCTCGGACTCGGTAGAACAAATTTGGTTGAGCATTTCATCGATGTTGAGGGCAATAAACCTGTCAAACAACGTCATTACCCTGTATCTCCAGCAATCCAAAAACTAATCTACGATGAGCTCGAACGTATGATATCAATGGGAGTAATAGAAGAAAGCTCTAGCTCTTGGTCATCGCCAGTCGTGTTAGTGCGGAGATCCAATGGAAAGGCTAGGCTTTGCCTGGATTCCAGGAAGCTTAACGCATTAACGAAGAAAGATGCATACCCTCTCCCGTTGATTGATGGATTGCTGGGTCGATTATCGGAAACAAAATATATCAGCGGAATCGATCTTAAGGATGCCTTCTGGCAGGTCCCGCTTGAAAAATCCTCAAGAGAGAAAACATCCTTTACGGTGCCCGGAAGGCCATTGTATCAGTATTGTGTTATGCCTTTTGGGCTCTGCAATGCGCCTCAAACGCTTTGTAGACTAATGGATAAAGTTGTACCACATTCCTTTCATGATAGAATATTTGTCTACCTGGACGATTTATTGGTCATATCATCCACCCTATCTGAACATTTTACTCTCTTAAAGTTAGTATCAGGATGGTTGAAAGCCGCTGGACTCACGATAAATGTTGAGAAAAGTCGGTTTGTCATGAAGGAATTAAAGTACTTGGGCTACGTCATTGGGGAAGCAGGTCTTAGAACAGACCCAGATAAAATACAAGCTATAACAGATTTTCCAGCACCTTCGTCTGTAAAACAAACACGACGACTATTAGGAATGTCGGGCTGGTATCAACGTTTCATTCCAAATTATGCTAGCCTCACCGCACCAATTACGGATCTCCTTCGTAAAGGTAGAAAATTCTGCTGGACACCTGAAGCTCAAATAGCTTTTGATAAATTAAAAAACATACTTACTTCTGCTCCGGTCTAAACCAACCCGGATTACTCGCAACCCTTTTATATTAGATGCGATGCTAGTACGTCAGGTATTGGAGGAGTACTTTTTCAACGCACGCTGGATAATATGGAACGACCAATAGCGTTCGTTTCAAAGAAACTTAATCCCGCGCAAAAAAATTATACAATATCGGAGCTTGAGTGCTTGGCAGCGATTATTAGTATAAAAAAATTTCGTCCTTACATTGAAGGTTTTGCCTTCACGGTTATAACCGACCACTCAAGCTTAAAATGGCTCATGTCTCAAAAAGATTTAAGTGGTCGGCTCGCCCGATGGAGCTTAAAGCTCCAGTCATATAATTTTCAAATTGAACATGAGAAAGGTATCCGAAATGTAGTACCAGACGCTCTTTCGCGTATGTTCTATGACTCGCTGGAAGAATTGAGTGGTGATTGGCCGAAAATTTTAAATGCTGTTGATCTCGCTTCAGTAGAATTTGACGATCCTGAATATGTTCGATTTCGAGGTCTAATAACCGCTAACCCCGATTTGTATCCTGCGTTTAAAGTGAATGAAGAAAGGATTTTCATAAGAATCGATCCCAAATCTGACGTCCCTCTAACGGACTTGTCGAATTGGAAAATTTGGATTCCACAGCCACTTACGCAAAAATTAATTTACGAGGAACATGATATTGCAACGGGGGCTCATGGTGGTATCAAGAAGACCCTTGATAGGCTAAGGCGTTACTACTTTTGGCCAGGAATGCGACCACAAGTATATAAATATGTCACTGACTGTACCACCTGCAAACTAACAAAGAGTAGCAACAAAATAACAAAACCCCCATTGGGAAACTACCGTCCGGTTGAACGTCCGTGGCAACGGATCTTTGTGGATTTCATGGGACCCTATCCCAGGTCCAAGAAAGGGAACACATACCTGTTTGTAGTGGTGGACCAATTTTCGAAGTATGTACTCTTAAAGCCTTTACCTTTGGCAACTTCCCCAAAAGTTATCTCGTTCCTCAAAGATGAAGTATTTTTGTTGTTTGGCACTCCAGAAGTATTGGTAAGTGATAATGGCTCCCAATTTAAAAGTAAATTGTTTGAGAAATTACTAGAAGGCTTTTCAATAAAGCATTCTTTTACTGCCGCTTATTCACCGCAGGCTAATGCTTCTGAGAGAGTCAACAGATCCATTTTAGCAGCGATTCGCGCCTATATTAAAGCCGAACATCGAGATTGGGATGATAAAATAGGAGAAATCGGTTCCGCTCTACGCAGTTCAATCCACCAATCTACTCAGTACTCACCCTATTTTTGTTTATTTGGATATCATATGATTACGAATGGTGATTCTTATAAGCTTCTGCGCTCCTTGAACTGTGTAAATGAAAATGATGCTAGTATACTACCGCTAGATGATCGCCTAAACATCATACATTCTAAAGTGAAGAAAAATTTAGAAATTGCATATAACAATTATTCCAGGCGATACAACTTACGAACTAGAAAAGCATCATATGTTCCAGGACAACTGGTTTACATTCGGCAGCATCAATTAAGTGACGCCGCTAAGCAGATATCCGCTAAATTATTACCGAAATTTATCCCCTGTCGAATTCAAGAAAAAATTGGTAACGTTATCTACAAGTGTATAGACTTGAACGGAAAAACTCTTGGAAACTATCACGCCCAAGATATAAAAATATAACTAGTTTTAACTCAGATTCGACTCATCTTCGCATATCTCAAAGTCGAATCTGCCCTGTAATGACCACCTATTCCGAAAATTGGTATCAGCCCAAATGGTGAACTTGTTTCTACAACCAGTACGCATCCCCAAAACTGTCGATACGTTTTCTATTTTTTCATGTTCAACTTTAAATATTTTTGTTGTTGTTGTGGTAATGCAGTATTGCAATATATACATACTATTTGCTTGAGGTTAATGAACTTATTTTTTTTATTTTTGCGCGGGAATAGTGTTTGGACCAATCTGCGGTGATGATTTATCTCGTGTGATGGTGACATTGGTTGATTTTACTTGTATTGTTTAGATCAGGCGATGGTCATATCGAAATTTTAATTGTCATTGTGTCGATGCCAAAATAAATTATCTCAAAAAAATTATAAAATCAATTTGTTGTGAGAGGCCACCGCGCTTAGTTGTACAATTTAATTTTTACACAAATAAAAAAAATCAAAATTAAGAATAATACCAAAATTCTTAAACAAATAGTGCCGTGATTCGGAGTTGGTTTTATTATCAGTATTAGCGGGTAAGAATTATTTCTTGGGTTAATTTAAATTCTTATAGTTATATAGTTAGAATTGTGGTGTAGCAAATTTCTGATAATTCTAATTTCTTTTTTTTGTACAGTCATTTTATTGGCTTTAACAGAAAAGTGTTGCGAGTAGAAACCAGCTGATTTTTTTTTTATTATTTTTTTTTAACAAAAAAAAAAAAGGAAGATTAATCAACGGACTATATATATATAAAATATATATATATATATATATATATATATTGTGGAACGGCTGATTAGCGGGGCCTCTGGATTTTTATAAATTATATATATTTATACATATATCAAAATACATATATGTATATCTCTACATCCTTATATTGCATTATAAAAATACAAAAAAAATTACAGTGTTCAATTTTGTTTTCTGTATTGTTAAATACATATTTAATTTAAGTGTTAAATTATTAGTATATCGTATGTTTTCATAAAGTGATGATAATTATAATCAAATTTGTTAGTTTTTTTTTGAAATTTCAAAAGTAGTGATAATATAGGCGTGTGAGCAAATAAATTAATCGTATTTCAGATAAAACCAAGACGTAAGGAGCCAACGGGTACCCTTTGGATACTTATGGGTAAGTTTCTTTTATTATTTATTATTTATCGCGTACCTAGTTTATTACTCACACTCCATACATATTATAAAAATTAAGTTCAACTAAAAAAATTATAAATACTTATTTAAAATCCTTATTTTTTTTGATATTAATTATTATTATTATAGTTTAAGAAAACGAAGTAATGATGTAAAGTTTAGTTTACATTTTCTAATTTTTATTTTTTTTTGTTAAAAAAATAATATATCATTTATGATTTGAAAATATAATAGTTTATATTATGAGTGGATAAAAGTTTTTGGTGTTTTTACTGGTGTGGAGGGACAAAAGTGATGCTGTGGTTTTTCCCAGAGTGAATTGTTTAACTTCGTGTGATCAGAATGTTAATTAAATGTGCAAAAATTAGCCCTCCCAAGCCGACATGAGTTCACCCGACATTTCTGGGATAGCGCATTTAACTGATCATTACAAATTTCCGCTCGAATCACTTCTGGCATTAGGAAAACATCGGCGAGATCAGCTAACGAGTTGCTACTTTTTTCTTTTATGGGTGATCTTCCAACGGATTTGATGATCCGCGATTATGCAATTTACCGAATATGCTCTCTTTTTCAGTGCGTTATATCTCATTTACACCTTCACTTGCCCCATTCTTAGTATCTACTGTAGTGGCCAGGTGGTGTACTACAGCATTGTGGTCGTTAGATTTCGACGACTGCGAGTCCATGTTTCTTGGAGGAAAAATGTTTCATTTATAAAATAAAATATAATTACAAGTTTTTCAAATTGTTTTTTTTTTTTATATTGATTTCGTGCTGAGAGCGAAGATACTGGCTGCGATGCTTGACAAAGGTAAGTAAACATTCTGAAAAGACGTTTGTCCATGGAAAGACAATCAATTCAGTAACAAAATTATACAAAGTAGCAGATAATTTATTGTGCGATATCGTTGAAATCACACAAGGTACAAATGTGGGATATTACTCTAAACGGAATAATAGCAAATCAATAGAGTTCTGTTTGCATGTTTGCTCGCTATCTTCACTTAATATATTTGTTTATGACAATCATAGCACACCGGAATGACTAAAACAAGATTCAGGACCAAACAGTATATATACATGATACAAAACAAGATTTTTGATATATTGGATGGAAATGGGATTGTTATTTGATTTTTTGGATACTCGTTGACCGATTATGATAAAAATCGACATGTTCTTTGAAAATAGGACACCAGGAATTAGCAGAGAAACATTAGCACAATTTGATTCTGAAAACAAGTGTTTTATCATGTCCAACAGATACGGTACCTCTTAGTGTGATATTATATAGGCAAGGTTCCATGCAGACTCTTCGATTTTTCAAGATTTATCGTTAATTTTGCATTATTCAGTCTTTCAGCTATTACATTCAAGAGTCAGAGATGTTCCTAATTTGTTTTGGTTGAGATTATTAAATCGTCGAAATATACGAACACTTGAGGTTTAAGATCGACTCCCAAACTACGATATATCAACCGAGCTTGGGTTTGTGGAGCATTATATAAACCAAAGGGCTTATACCGTGAACTGAAAGTGTCCACCATATGGAAAAGCAGTTTTTTATGTTGATTCGTCATCCAGGAGAATTTGCCAAAAGATTTGCCATCAAACTTCTCTACATTATGGAAAGAAAATTTGTGCTTTTGAAATGACCTAATATTCGGGAAATATGTGGCAAAGGATAACCAGACTGTTTTGTTACTCCATTCACCTTTCTAGAGTCTGAAAACTACATATGTTCGATTTCAAGGTCAGTTGATTTCGCTGTTTCATGGGTCACGCATCGCCTGTTTCAATAATAAGAGATAAGACATTTGTGCGACCAATTCTTTTGTTAAAAAGCTTCCAAAAGTCCATACCTATAGATAAATTTGGTGGTGATGGAAAGAACGATAAGCGCTGGAACTAAACTAGTGTTTTGTTGTTATATGTAAAATGTACGTTTGCAGAGTCTTTAATCTGATGAGTGGTCCCATCCATCTGCTGTTGAAATAGACGAATCAACAGAAATTTTGAAAGTTTCAAATCCGTAATTAACTGATCAGAATTTCAAATAGTGTGCAACTGGCACCGAAATCAAGAGGACCATGAATAGAAACATTTAAAATTTAGACATCGATGTTGGTATTCTAACAATTTATTAAAGAGTCACATTCACCTCAATGACGTCAATTCTATGCATAAGTTTAGTAAAAATCGGCTAACCTACATTATAGTCAGATGTTTATTCTTGCAACGATTAATTATAAAAATAGTGTTGAATGCCCAAATGAAATCAAACAATCATCAAATCCTTTACTGAGTTAGCTAGTTCACAGTGCTCTAAAGGCATAATAAACTAAGCTATTCAGTGTTGTCTTAAAGGAGCTGTATTACATGATGGAATTGGGAAAATGCCAACCATCGTGTTATCCAGTGTCTAGTCCTTTACATATATGTTTAGAAAAAAAGGACATCTTGATTGGAGACCTTGTGATGATTATATAAAAGATTAAACAACGTCACTATTAATTGACCGTTACCCTATACCCCACATACAACATTTCTGTATGAACTTAACCGGTTAGGGCATATCATTCAATTCCTGTTGTTAAGACAGTAATTACCATTCCTTTGGGTTTATTCGAATTCACGCGAATGCTTTTTGGTTTACGCAAAGCTGCTCAGACATTTCAAAGGCTCATGTTGGAGAGAGGACTGGATTTCGTGTTTGCATACATAGATGAAATTCTTGTAAACCACAAGAAGAGCACAAATCGCATTTGTGACTACTGTTTAAAAGGCTTGCCGATTTTGATTGCCTACATCCATTCGACAAATTCAACAATTTATTGGCATGGTTCATTTATACCATCGCTTTGTACCAAAACTAGCTAAACTCTTAATACCGATTCGGGCGCATCCAGTTTTGTCACTCAGAAAGCCAAAAACTGCTAAAACTGTTGCTTGGCCAGAAGAATGTAATGAAGTATTTGAATTAAAGTTCGCTTGTTCATGCAACACTTTTGGCTCATCCTTTAGATGACGCAGTTTTCCGTATTAATACTGTTTGCTTTCAACAACGCAGTCGTAGCCGTCTTGCAGCTACTCAAAAATAGATGTGTTAAAAAATTTACAACCAGCCGAAACGAAATATTCAGCATTTGATAGAGAATTAAAGATTTTCGATATTTTGTAGAAGGTTGAGAATAAAGCTCTAATGTTGTCGCTGACAGTCAGTCACGCACAAGTGATAACGAATTTGCTTCTATCGAAAAGTCACTAACTACAGAAGACTAGCGACGAACTACAGAAATTACTTTCTGGACTCATTATTCCTCTCACAACAAGCTAATTAAAAACGGATTGTTATTTTTGGCCTAACATAAACAAAGACATTAGCATTTGAGACCAGTCATGGTTAAATGTGAGTTCGTTTTTATCAGGGTAGATAAAATTCTTACTAGGCTGACATCGCCTTACGAAGGCCCACATAAGATAATTTGACAACTCAGAAAATATTTTCGATCGACTTAAACCAGCTTTTAGAGTCTCAATAAATAATATCGCTAAATCAAACAGTGTTCAGTTTTCAGTCTAGAAAAAAAAAACTTGTTTCCCCGTAACATTTACTCGAAGGGAGATCGTATGAAGTCACTCTCATCCGTCTACAAAAACATTTGTATTTTTGAATAAACCAATTCAGTTAACAATTGCATAGCAATACCCTCTAGCACTTACAACCCCACCTGTTTCTTGGTTATCCAAAAGTATTCGGCAGTAGTAAGCAGAATGCTGAAGAAGAATGGCGATAAGGATGCTGCACATATGCTCTCCAAATGGAATAATATTGATACCAAAGTGTCACCTGAAGTTGTGCGGAATCTCACGTGCATGATTTTCCATCTCTGTTTATCTCTGAGTTCAATAAATATTGAAAATAAGAGAAACTATGGAGACTCGGACCAGTAATTTTTATTGTTGGTTTTCCGAAACAGGACAGCATTTAGGACATTTGCGAGTTATAAGTTTATAACTCCTAATTTGCTGCACCTACAACAAAATAGTTTTGATTTTGGATTTAATTAATTATAAAATACGTGGGCTAGCTTTGACATCCAAAAGTTTTTTTTAAGACGCAACTTCATGAAATTTAAAATCGTTGCAACAAATGGTACCGCGCGTATATTGATAATAGGTCACTGTGGTAAAATGTTTAAACTGAGACATCGGTTGAATTCGCTATATATATCGACAGCAGACGTAACAATCACCAATGCGTCTTGCAAAATGGTCCGCCTTATTAATAACTTGAATATATATTTAAAAATTACCAATGCGCAGGCAATTAACAAAATTAAGCTACCGAGTAAATTGAAACGTAATTTGTGCTCGACTTTCTAAATTCTTTGGACGATTCAAGTCACAAGTACTTGAGCTTTATACATAGAAAATTGTATAATGTCACAAAAAATTGAATCGTGACAAGAAAGTCGACCAAATTTTAAAAAGCCAATTTTAATGATCTCGTAATGATAGTTTTGACTATTCATCATCGTGTCTAGTTTTGTTTTGATAGTGATAAATGTAAAAATGATTAATAGTTTTTATTAGTCAGTGTTATTTTTAGGCATATAATGTACAGTATGAATCACACTCAAATTTACTGAAATCTTTGTTTTCCTATTTCTGACTAAATGGGCGGATCGTAGATTACGAATTGATATCTTGTTCTGATTAGGCATAATGAAAATTTAAATACATTCAAATGTGGATCACTCATCATATATCCAAACAATTATAGCTTATCGTAAATATAGTTTGTCACTTTTCACTATTCTCAAACATGTTATCGCGCGAATAAGATAATTGTTTGTGCCATAAATTTTTCGATTGATTTGTTGGTGCTATTTTTTAGCTATGCGCATAAATAAATAAAAATATTTGTATCGTTATCTCGCCTATCCGTTAGTTTTCTAAATATATTTCCTGGTAAATGATATTTACCGGCTGTATAGATTAAAGAACAGATAAATTCAGTAAAGTTACATGCGAAACAATTTTATATTATAAAATTCAACACTATTACATGCAGCAATTGAAAACTTCTCACTTTTCTCTACAAGCTCTTTTAACTTCTTGCCACACCACACAATTTTAATCCATCAGGGTGTCATTTATAGAATTAGCATGGATAACCTGTATATTTCGAGCTATTTTCCAATCCAGTTAGAAATTAGAAGTCAAAAATCAAGACACAAAAGCTCATCTAAGAATTACATAAGCTCAAAATATGCACCTAAGCCATCATTTATATAATATAAATTTTAAACAACATCGTACAAAATTACTACTTAAAATGAAGCGAAAATCTCCGCTTTAATCACGAATAATTCTGAGCGTTACTATTCTGATGATAATTTTTATAATTTTGAGACGTTCGCTAACGAACTAAGTTGTTGTGAACCCCAAGGTCGTAGAAAAAAGTTAATTTAAATCTTTGAGAACCCTTAATTCAGAACCCTTAAGTTTGAGAAGAATCCAGCTGACAAATAAAATGCAAGAGGGAGTGCAACTAAAAGCACATTAAAGCTCTAAAGCTTAAAATGATTATGAATCGATCGACCCCAAAATTATAATACATACTTACATACGAACGTTATTTGTAAAGCTTTCAATTTAAATCATACTCTTCATAAAAAATTATATGAGCTTAAAGCTCAATAACGCTTACTAATTCTGAAAAGGTATACTAGAAATTTTATCATGACGTTCGACTTAAAAATACAAAAATATTTTCTTAAAGCTTTGTAAAATATATTAATGTCCATCCATATAACTTTAATAAAAATTAATTCAAGAGCTTTGGCAACATTTTAGTGTGATTTGTGGTGTTGGCCTTTAAAATAAAAAAATTGTCAAAATGTTACTTTTACAGCCAGTGTTGTGTCTTAAGCCATTTTTATTCGGCTAAAGTTTAAATTAAGAAGTTTATGTCATTTAAAATAATGGTCTCTCAGTCTGGCTTTAAGGCCGGTAGCTAATCCTATTCTATAAAAAAGAAAAAAAATTCTTAATTCAGTTTGGGATAACTTCAAGTTACAACTAAATTTTAGTCAAACTTCTATTTTAACAAATTTCGGCTCACATTACAGATTTTAAATGGAATTAGTGCCAAATTTTAAGCTCTGAACTATTTCTCGAAAGCTTGCAAGAAATTTGTGAATCTTTAACCGTATAGTTTGACATCAAAATAATGATTTGATGCCCAGTTTAAAAAAGTGGCATGAGCTTAAAGTTCGATTAAGTTTATTAGAACATCAATCGACATTTTATCATGATCAGTGAATTTGTGGTGTTTCGACTAATGTTAATAATTTCTAGAAAATAATGAAAAAGCTTCTGAAAGTCTTCTAATAATAAAACACCAGCTTTTGCTGTTTTTACCCAAGTTTTTGAATTTTATTGGCGTGCTGATCAATTTCATTTATACCTAAATCTTGATTTCGTAAAAACACATATACGCTCATTATTAGAGATATGTAAATATAAAAAACCAAACCATGTTTGTAACATGGCACTTTTGCTTATAGTATTTCGTCATCATCGTTTCGTTTAAGTTAAATGATGAGACTTGGAGTGATATGCTATAACTTAAAATAAGAAAATCATGTCACTCAAATTTTAAATTCAATTTTGGAGACACAAAAAATTGTAAAAATCTGAAATTACTAAAAGCTCATTTAAAGCTTCACCATATTTATTCAAATTTATGCTCCTAACCATTTTACAAGCATGTAGGGGTAATTTTTGAGAGTATTGTTCAATTTATTTGAATTTCACTGAAAGCGCAGAAAATGTGCTTTCGATAAAATTATTATTTTTAAATCATATTCAGTTCTAATGAACTATACTCGTTTTAGGATACAAAAGAAGTTGAATTCCACCACGACTGGCGCATACAAGGCGCAATTTGGATCACCAATTTTCACAAACTTTTTGCAGTATTTGCGGCCGTATTTCGCCAATAACTCTTCGAATGTTGATTTCCAGGTGTTCAATTGTCTCATTTATTGACGTAGACACGTAATCACACGAAGTTTCTTTGAGGAAATCAATTGTAGTGCGCACTGTGTGGCATGTGGCTCCGTTCTGTTGGAACGCCAGCTTATCGAGGTACGAACAAATTTCTAATCATGTCCCTATACCGCTCACCATTGACAGTAACATTCTGACTATCATCGTTAATGAAGACATATGGATCAATGACTCCGCCAGCCCATAATGTAATGGTGTTTCGACAAAAGCTTATGGATTATCCTAACTCCAAATGCGATAATTCAGCTTATTAACGTACCCATTCAACCAAAAATGGGCTTCACCGGAGAACAAAATGTTGAATGGAAAGTCATTCGCTGAATTGGCGGCGCAAACGATGGTCGTTTGGCTTTAATTCCTACACAAGTTGAATCTGGAAAGCTTTTCGGCCAAGATCCTTTCGTAAAATCTTCCATAAAGTGGAAGGACACCACCCCAGTTGATGAGACGAATTGATTGATTTGGATATTCTACAATGCTTTCCTATACAGCGGCTACAGCTTCTTCAGTGCGCACTGTTCGGCATCTCACGGGATGCACATTATCATTAAGCTTAACGTGGTCCCCCATTTGAGCTTCACCATATTAGTTGAATTTGGTTATCATAATGATTTACAAAGTATGTAGATCAGAATTTGAAGGTTATTTTGTATACTTTATTAGATTTTCCGCAGCTTAGTATTTTGAGGTTTCAATACAGTAATTTTTAGGCAAGAGGCATTCTTTTTTTTAAGAGATACAGCCTATAGCCAAATGAACTCGGTTTCAGTCAAAAAAAAAAAGTTTGCAGACAATTTTAAATTTCGAAGAGCTTTACTGTATAAAAAAGTTTCCTCGCAAAACATCCCGGAGCCAAATTGACCACGTGTTAATTTCAAAAGGGCGAGCTCGGGTTGTGCAGGATGTGAGAACTTATCGGTCAGCAACCAAATACGTAGGCAGCGATCATTATTTGGTCGCTGCAAAGCTACGGTGGAAGTTTTCGTACAGGTCGGGGAACACAGCGAAACGGATGGAACGTTTCGACTGTGAAGGTCTGATAAATGAAGATCAAAAGAAACGATATCAGGATCTTGTCAGCGACAACATTGAAGGAGCTAATTACCAGTCTGACTGCGTGAACTCTGTCTGGGAGGTACTGAAAACTTCGGTTGTCAGTGCTGCTCAACAGACTTTAGGTATAGTGAAAGTCAGACCCAAGAATGATTGGTTTGATGACGAGTGTCGTCTTGCAGTTGAGCAACAAAATATAGCACATAATGAAGTGCAACAACGTCTCACAATCGCAAGGAAAAACAAGGCAGCTCTTGCAAGAAGGGCAGCTAAGCGGATTTGTAGACGGAAGAAGCGAGAATGGTGGAAGGCCGAGGTTCTGAAAGTACAACAACTCAGCAATGAGCGTAGTTCACGTAATTTCTTTAAAGGAATTACTGGATTGCACCATACTTTCAGGCCTTCGTCAACCGCCATTCGGGACCGGGATGGAAACCTCTGTGTCAACATCGACGCAGTACTTGACGCATGGAGTGGACACTTTACTGAGCTGCTTGATGTTCATCATGCATCACAGACTGTTGTTGAGCCACCTCTAGAACAGTCTGCGGAGATTTGCACTGAGGAGCCATCCCATGAGGAATTCACTAAGGCCATGCAGAGAATGAAACGAAACCGCTCACCTGGGGTGGACTGCATTAATTCGGAGCTCTTGATATTCGGAGGGGATACTTTGTGGAACTGTCTTTTCGACCTTATTCGATTAGTATGGCGAACCGAAGTTATGCCTGATGAATGGAAAGTGGCCGCGATATGCCCCATCTTCAAGAAGGGAGACCGCTTGAAGTGTGAGAATTATCGCGGTATAGCTCTCCTTTGCACAGCATACAAGTTACTGTCATACATTTTATTGGATAGAATCACTCCTCTGGCGGAAGGCTTGGTTGGTGACTATCAGGGAGGATTTCGTCCGAATCGATCAGTCACTGATCAGGTCTTTTCGCTGCGGATGATTCTATCTAAATATTATGAGACATCCATCTCCGTACATCAGGTTTTCCTGGATTTCCGGCAGGCCTACGACTCGATCAATCGAGAGAGTTTGTGGTCTGCCCTGGAATACCTAGGAATGCCAACAAAATTGGTACGACTGTGTAGGATGACAGTGACGCAGTCTCAATGCTGTGTTAAAGTTGAGAACAGGCTATCGACAATTTTTGCAGTTAACTCGGGTGTTCGGCAGGGAGATGCTCTGTCCCCGATACTCTTTAATCTCATGTTGGAGTACATCTTTCGTAAAACTGAAACACCTCAGCGTAACATCTTATATCGCCAGTCCAATCAAGTGCTTGCATATGCAGATGACATATGCGTGATTGGACTGAATAACAACGGAGTGAAAGAAATACTTGATCCGCTTGTAGAGTTTTCAGCTTCTGTTGGACTCCAGATCAATGAGTCCAAAACGAAATACCTGATCTCTGGTTTTAGAGACAATGGCACACCAGATTTTAGTAGTGGCCACCACACGTTTGAGGGAGTGAGGAGGTTCAAATATTTGGGCTCTCTTATCACTCACGATAACAGTGTGGGTGAGGATATTAAAGTGCGGCTGGCAGCTGGCAGTCGTTCTTTGTATCCTCTAAGGCCACTGCTAAAATCTAAATACTTATCAAGTGCCGTGAAGCTGAAGCTTTACAAAGCGTTGATCAGGCCCGTTGTTATGTTTGGATGTGAAAGTTGGGCGCTGACGGATGAGTACGAGAGATGGCTCCTTACATTTGAGAGAAGAATCATGCGTGTGATTTACGGCCCTAAACGCGAAATAGATGGTACATACCGAGCTCTGTACAATTTCGAGATCAGAGATCTGATGAAGATCCCCGATATTGTACATGAAGTTAGATCTCAGCGAGTACGCTGGCTCGGTCACGTTCTGCGTGCTGATCCGGAACGAATTGTGCAGCGATCTCTGAAAGGAGAGCCACCATATGGTAGGCGCAGAGGTCGTTGCAGGCGACGATGGCTCCACGATGTAGAGAACGACTTGGCCTCTTCAGATTGTCTAAGACAGTATGAAGACCAAGCTCAGGATCGAAACCGTTGGAGCCAGATTGTTGATTCAGTAAGGGGCCAGTAATGGCCTTTAACACTGTTATTATTATTATTATAAAAAAGTTTAGAACAGTGAAACTTCAAGCAGAAGTTCTGTATAATATGCCGTCAATATAGTGCTTTATTAAAGTTCGAATACAGCTCTAATCAAATAAATTCGATTTCGATTGAAAAAAAATGAAATGGAAATTTTTAAACTATTAAAACCTCATTTAGAGCTTTGTTATATTCATTGGATTTTATTATCGTAACCATTCCAAAGTACATACATACATAGTTTTGAATTTGATAATTATTTTATCTATTAAATAAAATGTTACGGAAAAGCTCCGTATTTTGAGCTTTCAATAAAGTGATTCACAAAAGATCAAACTCAGTTCTAATCGAATAAGCTCGATTTTAGACAAAAAAAAGTTGGGTCGGGCATTGGATATGATAAACTAATAAAAGCTCATAAAAGCTATTTGGCAATCTCAGCTGACTAAAAGTTCGTTTAGAGCCCCAAATTACTAAATCAATATTGAATGCTCATTTTAGACGAGTTTCACAATATTTGTTGAATTGATCAATCTTAACGAGTTTCTGCTTAAAAGTAAGTGCTTTCTTTATAATGTTGTATTAGAAGTTTTAAATACTAAAAATTCATTTAAAGCTTTGCTTTATTATTTGAATTTTATTTCAATACAGTAATTTCCAAGATATTAAATACAGCTCTAATCGAATAAACACAATTTCAGACAAAAATAGAGTTTGATTGGGCATTATAGAGACCTTAAATTATAGAGCTTTACTATACAAACTTGCTGAATTTAATTATCCTGAAAATTGGAAAAGCTCAATACAGCGGTTTCTTAAAGTTCGAATAAACTCTTTTTTATCATAAATGACTAAAAGATCATTAATTCACGAAAAAGCTCAGTATTACGTTCAAAGTTTACATCGAATCAACTCGAAGTATTGAAGCGGCCTGTTCACCTTATGAAAGCTTTAAACTTTTTATCAACAACAAAAAGAAGTAAGCTTTTTATTAAAAGCTCTTAACATTTTTAATAAATCTAAAAAATAATAAAGATTTTGTGAATCAATAGAACGAGCAAAACTTTAGCTTATTGATGTGAATAAAATATTTCGAATGCAACTTTTAATGGAATAGGTTAGGTAAGGTTAGGTTGAGTGACTGCTACGGCACACTTAGACCGATGACGGTCCGTTGTGATACCACCGGATCTTAATTCCCTACCACCTTTATGTGAACAAGTTTCAGCTACTTATGTAGCGTGATATATCTCGCACCTTACTATTTTCGAGATCAGAGAGGCAGTCCATTAAGAATCTATTTATGTCTTATATTTATGTCTGTTGTGTGCCAAAGCCGGACATGAGCAAAGGAGGTGGACTAACGTCTCTTCCTCCTCCTCGTCCATACAGGTGTGAGTATCCCCACGACCATTTTTAATTCACGTCTGTGTAGGGGGATCAGTGTCTTTGAGCGTTTCAAGTCCAGCCAGATTGGGCCAGATTTGCCTTGCTACACTACTATCTGTCATCCGCTGAGGCTACTGCCTCTTTTTTAAGCACTGTCTTGAGTGCCTTAATAGCAAGTTCGTCCGCCCCATGGCGTCCGAGTGGCTGGGGACCCAGACTATCCGAATGTTGAAATGTTCACTCATCTCATTCAGAGACAAGTGGCAACCCAACGTCACCCTAGATGACAGAGAAACTGAATCCAGCGGCTTGATTGCAGCCTAATTGTCCACATAAATTGCGATATCAATCGAGGATACCACATTATGTCTCAACCAATCCAACAACTTCTCATTCGCCAGACGATCAGCCAGACGAACTGATATATCTAGTTCCAATTTATCACAGAAGACTCCAGCCCCTACTTTACCGTGTAGCTTGGAGCCATCCGTAAAGAACTGAATTGCTTCTGTTTCCGAAACCGACCCGCTCCTCCAAAATTCTCTTGAGGGGTAGGTAGTTCGGAACCTTTGCTCGCAGCATAATATTGGTGTAACGTAGTCTAGATTCGCCAGTTCCTTCTTTAGCGATCTAATTGTCGTCGAGTGTCCTGTCTGAAGACATTTCCACTGAAATATGGCTAATTGTCGGGTGGCCGTAATCGCCGCCATCTGCTTACCATACATATCGACGGGGAGTAGGTGAAACATAACCTCCAAGGCACGTGTTGGTGTTGTCCTAAGCGCCCCGCTTATAAGCATGCAGGCGAAAATGCTGGGCTTCCAACTAACCTTACTGTCCAAGATTACGCCCAGAAATCTTGCCTTATCAGTAAAAGCTAGTCTCCTGCCATTTAAGATAGGTGGATATACTACCGGGATTTCATACTTTCTAGTTAAGAGTATCAGTTCATGATGGCCCACCACGTAATGATTAGGAGGGTATTTTGGATTACCTCTTTTACCGTGTTTAAATATTTACCAGAGACAGATATCCCTACGTCATCGGCATATGCAATCACTCCGATCCCCTCTCTCTCTCTAGCTCCAGCAGCAGTCCATTGCTTGCTATGTTCCAGAGAAGAGGAGACACCTCCCTGCGGGGTTCCCTTAGCCACCCGCCTCCTGATAGTGGATTCCCCCAGCTCCGAGTTAACCATCTTGCGCCCCAGCGTATCATTGATTAACCCACTTACAGGGTAGCCCACCCTAAGGAACGACAATCCCCCAAGAATTGTCTCCGTCTTTACATTATTAAAGGCGCCCTCAATATCAAGGAACGCCACCATACAAAACTTTTTCAAGAATCTTAACTTCTCAATTATACTTACCAGAGCATGCAGAGCTGTGTCCACAGATTTCCCTTTACAGTAAGCATGCTGAGACTGGGCCCAGTCACTAGGATTTATTTTTGATCGTATTTAGATATCCATCAGCCTTTGCAAGGTTTTCAATAGAAAGGATGATAGAGTTATGGTTCTGTGAGCTAACCCGCTTTCGGAATAAAGATCGCTCTGACCTCTGCCCACCTCCGCGGAATACAGACAAATTTTAAACACCCTTTGAAGATTACTTCCTGCCATTGGAGAATGATCGACGAGTTGTTTTGAATCTCCGCCGGTATAATTCGGTCAGGACCAGCCGATTTATATGGTTTGAAACCTTCAAGTGGCCATAGGATCCGTTTTTTAGTTACGATATCTTCTATACGCAGTGAATGTGTTTCTCGATGAGTACTAGTCTCTGTCGCGTCGTCGAAGCTTCCTGGAAAGTGGGTTTCGATGAGAAGTTTCAAAGATTCCTCACTAGAAGCAGTCCAAGATACATCCGGTTTAATTAAACAACTGGGACTGGTTGGATTAGTAGACAGTATCTTCTTCCACTTTATCACAGAAGAGTCTCCATGACCTTCTTTGTGCCTTCCTCAATTCTTTTTTGCATTTTAAGTCCTCCTTATAGGAGTCCAAATCTTGAACCTCACTCGTACTTTTGGCTCTTTTAAACGTTTTCGGTAGGCCCCCAGTTCCTTGGACCACCATTCTAGTTTTTGCTTGCCCCTGGGTTTAACTTCTGGGCAAGCAACATTGAATGATCGGTCGCAGGCACTAGTGATTGTGTCCACTATGCAATTCAGTTCTTCTACTGTTATTAGTTCGTTAAGCGTTTCCCCATACTTGCTCCAGTTTATCCTTCTAGAATTCCTAAAAGCTTTCCGAGTAGCAGGGGAAACGTTAAGGCTGAATGTATGAACATTTCGATCAGAGAAGGCGTGCTCTCCCCCCACTCGCCATTCCTTGACCGTAGGATAAATATTATCTGAGGCGTAGGTTACGTCTAGAACCTCCTGCCGGTTTCAGTCACAAATGTGGGTTCTTCCCCAATATTACACACCCAAACGTTAGTATTTAATTAGTAATCAAAAAATAGCTCACCCCTTTCGTTGATATCAGTGATGCGTAATTGTGTGATGCGCATTTCCATCACATTCAAGGATCACCCCAATCTTCGTTCTTTCCGCTTCGAGAACCAGCGGAATCTGTTTGTCCCGGTCCATATTACTGCCGCCAACCTCTAAGAGCTGACAGCAGTTATGTCACCATTGCTGTATTGAGAAAGCAGAAACATGTTTAAATTATATTTGCCAACAATGTAGGATCTGATTTACCCAGAATTTCTTGAATATATTAGGTTATATCCCTTCATTCTGTGGCCACAGATCCTGCTAATGTTTATCCAAGGTTCTTGAATAAGGACCACGTCCTGTCCTGATCCAGTCAGTCTGAGTACAGGCTAATTTCAGGTTTTCCTTCGTATGGTGCAAGTTAATTTGTATGGTATTTGGCATAACACTAAGTTGAGCCTACTTACCTCTTTTCATTCGTCGCTGCTGCAGGCTAGTGTCTGTTGGTTCCCGTAGAATCGCCGGTGTCGCCTGTATCTCCTCCATTATTAGAACTTAGTTCCCCGATGCTGGCAGCCCCTCGTCCGGCAAATCCGACAGGTAATCGACGTCCGACACTAGGGACAGGCGGTTGCCCATCTCCCCCCAAGTGCAGCCACCTCGGAGAGCGCCATTGGTTGGATTGTCTCTCCTCCTGGTGCATATCCATATTGTGTGGACAGGCTGCCATCCTTATCAGGTTCCCCTGAGTGCGTTTCAGCCTCGTCTTTCTTTCAGACTCTGAGAGTAATTGACCCGAAACCGAAGTCAATTACTCCCTTAGTCATGGCAAGAGGAGCCAGGGACTCCTTGTAGATTACTATATTAGATAATCTGGAGCCCCCCTTGGCATCCTCTTGCCTCACGATCTTCCAATTCTCTGTCGGAAGATTTGGGTTGCTGATCCTTATTATTTCAAAGATCTTATCTGGGCTGGCCGGTTCGGTTGGTAGCCAGAAGCTTTAATGAAATAACATTTTATGAAATTTAAGGTTAGAAAGAGGCTCGTATACGTAATTAAAACCAAATGGCAAAACATGTTCAAAACCTATCAACGCACAATTTAAATTTTTCAGATGACTATCAATTTGGTGTTCGGCGAAAATAATATATATTTTGACTATTTTTATGGTTTAACTACCATCCTCCTGTCGCCGCACCATCCTACCAAAAAAAAAATAACAAATAAAAATCGAAATATCAAATATGTTTCAGAATTTTATTTTGTAAATCTTTATGCGACGTTTAAACGAAACTAAGTAACAAACACAAAAATATTTTTAACGCTTCAATTAAAGATTTTCGTGTTGTTGTTGTTGTGTTCGTCTTAATATTCGTTTAAACTTAACGTATAGGTGGAAAGGTGTTTTTTTTTTGTTTGGTGTTGATTGGAAAAAACAAAAATTTATATAATTTACACTGCGTACATATTTTAATAAACATAATTACATAATATGTATACATAATATCAAGGAAGAAAACTTAAGATTATGATTTTTTCTTATTTAATTAAAACTTTAAGCACAATTTTTGATCGAAATAGTTTACGAGTATAATTAACTTTGCTAGTAATGGGTATATAAGCAAGAAAAAAAAAATACTTTAGTTAAGCTTAAAAAGGGCTTAGCAGACGAAATTGCGATACTGATCGCATATTGATTGCGGGGCGATGGAATTATTTTATATATTAAAGCAATCAAAATGTAAATTGAAAAATTCTTGCAAAACGTAAAAGAAAATTGTAATTTTTGTGCTGCACCCCACACCCTAGTGTGCGCCTTCCTCAAAGGGTAACTAAAATTTAATATTTTTTGGATAATATAGTTTTCGTTTTATATTATAGTTTTCCTTCGCCGTTGTTTTTTGTTGTTTGCACTGTATACATAGTGACATTTAACTATTTTTTTAGTTCGTTTTTTATTTTGTGCAAAAGCGGAAGGGAAATATTAAAGAGTACGTTAACATTTATAGTGAATGTATAAAAATTTATATCTATGTACATTTAAGGTGGATAGTTATTTAATTATTTTTTTTTTTTGTATGTTCAACTATTTGTAATATAGAGACCATCAAACCATTAGCCAATATATGTATGTTGTATATATACACAGATACTTCTGGAGTAGTTCACAATACCGTATAATGTTTTTCCATTACAACGCATCGTATAGATTTTAAATCAAAAAATAACACTACACGTAACAATGTCCCACAAAGCTGCCATGGTTAACTAAGTAGTATACTCTGAGAGATTCGGAACCTAAGTGAAAAATGTGTAATACACATTGCTTGTGACGCTTAAAAAATATTATTGAAATGTATGGAACATGTAATTTATGATTTGCTTAAGAAAAATCGAAAGTCAATGGTTTTAGAAGTGTGTGAAGATATTCCAGGATTCCATCCCAGAAAAATTAAAAATATTCATCAGGCAATACTATTCTCATCCCATCCCAGGATTTTAAAAATCATCCCCATATAAGACGGCCCCATATAAGAAATACAGATTTAAATTAATGGTTCTCGAGAACCATGAGTGCCATCAAGTGGACATCATGTCAAGTCGAAAACAAAGAAAACTTTTCCCGGCACTCATGGTTTTCGAGAGCCAGTAGTTAAAATCTGTATTTCTTATATGGGGCCATATAAATATGAGCCCATTGCGCAAAATACAACATACGGCTGGTGTTCAACGATTGATCACAGCAAGTGGGCATTATGTCAAGTCGAAAACAAAGGAAACTTTTTCCGGCAATCATGGTTTTCGAGAGCCAGTAGTTAAACTCCTAATTTTATGTATGGGGCTATGTTCATATGAATTTCTGAGCCTATTGTGCTAATTACTTTTAACGACAACAATATATAAGCTAACACGTCGTTTGCAAATTTTTAAAATGATAATATCAAATTTTGGGATGATTTTTAAAATCCTGGGATGGGATGAGAATAGTATTGCCTGATGAACATTTTTAATTTTTCTGGGATGGAATCCTGGGATAACTCCACACACTTGGTTTTAGGCAAAAAATCGAATCAAATTATGTTTGAGATTTAACTAGGGTTAAACGAAATATGTTAAACATTTAATGTTCTAAAACAAAAAGTCCTATTAACTAGAGAAAATGTGGGATCTATATTTATAGTGTTGAGGAATGTTTGCATTTTAATTTAACATCTTAGTTGGTGTCAGGTACGACTGTGTAGGATGACAGTGACGTAGTCTCAATGCTGTGTTAAAGTTGAGAACAGGCTATCGACAATTTTTGCAGTTAACTCGGGTGTTCGGCAGGGAGATGCTCTGTCCCCGATACTCTTTAATCTCATGTTGGAGTACATCTTTCGTAAAACTGAAACACCACAGCGCAACATCTTATATCGCCAGGCCAATCAGGTGCTTGCATATGCAGATGACATATGCGTGATTGGACTGAATAGCAACGGAGTGAAAGAAATAATTGATCCGCTTGTAGAGTTTTCAGCTTCAGTTGAACTTCAGATCAATGATACCAAAGCGAAATACCTGATCTCTGGTTTTAGGGACAATGGCACACCAGATTTTAGTAGTGGCCACCACACGTTTGAGGGAGTGAGGAGGTTTAAATATTTGGGTTCTCTTATCACTCACGATAGCAGTGTGGGTGAGGATATTAAAGTGCGGCTGGCAGCTGGCAGTCGTTCTTTGTATCCTCTAAGGTCACTGCTAAAATCTAAACACTTATCAAGTGCCGTAAAGCTGAAGCTTTACAAAGCGTTGATCAGGCCCGTTGTTATGTTTGGATGTGAAAGTTGGGCGCTTACATTTGAGAGAAGGGTCATGCGTGTGATTTATGGCCCAAAACGCGAAAGCGATGGTACATACCGAGCTCTGTACAATTTCGAGATCAGAGATCTGATGATGATCCCCGATATTGTACATGAAGTTAGATCTCAGCGAGTACGCTGGCTCGGTCACGTTCTGCGTGTTGATCCGGAACGAATTGTGCAGCGATCTCTGAAAGGAGAGCCACCATATGGTAGGCGCAGAGGTCGTTGCAGGCGACGATGGCTCCACGATGTAGAGAACGACTTGGCCTCTAGATTGTCTTAGACAGTATGAAAACCATGCTCAGAATCGAAACCTGGAGCCAGATTGTTGACTCAGTAAGGGGCTAATAATGGCCCTTAAAACTGATTATTATTATTATTAGTTGGTGTCAGAGTAGAGCTTTATTTGGGTTGTAATCTATTGATTCTCTTATATGTGGTGTAGCCTTTGTTGTTGGGCTAGTTAATGACCAATAGATGTCACTTTATTTTTCTCATAATTGATGATTTGCTAATATGGGGTTGGTGAGATTTGCTTCACCTAGAAGGCATCATCTGACCTGGCAATAATTATTGATGTCAAAGTAGAAAATAGATCATTAGTACAAAGCGAGTCATCAGGCTATACCCAAAATAAAAATAGCATCATAAAAATATATTTAGATTTATATTATATGGTATTTATATTGGCAACAGGGACGGAGATATTGTTTTTCTGCGGTGAATAATAATCAACCATGAAACAGAATTACAGTATTTCCTCTACATCTAAAAGTTATTTGTCGAGCAATAAAATAACGCATAGCAGAGAAGAGAGGTTAAGTCAAGTTCACGTGGAAAATAAAGTCTTGGTCAACTTGACCTATCAGCAGTTATAACAGTATAACTTAGTGAATTCGATGCATTAAACACTCGTATCCCACGAATGAATCATACGGCAGGCATCTTATAGTGCATAGTGAGTGGAGTGTCAAAACTAAAAAAGGGTTTGGGTTAATTTAAGTTGGACCTCGAGTAATAGTAATAAGTACTAAGAGAGACAGTTTGAAGAAACAGAGATCAGTAGCCAAGGGGTCCATGACAAAGTTACTCACATACGCAAGGAACAACATAGAGAATGCCAGTTTAGAGGAAATTTAAGTCAAACAAGATAGAGCACTGAGATAGACAAATTATTAAATGAATTCCAAAGTATCGAAAAGGAGATGTTCGATTTAGATCATGAATTTGAGTGAGACCTGCCAGGATTTGAAGACAACTATACGGTGTGATACGCAAAAGCAGTCTTACTACTACTCAAAGGCTATAGACCAAAATGCTAAACTCCTCCCAACAACCAAGCATTGAAACCCATCTGAATGGCAATCTGTCCTCGATATTTACAGAACCAAACCACTATTGTGCACCCAAATGCCACTAACATCAGGAAATTTACAGATGCGTGATTAGAGGGCTTAAGGCGGTTAACCAAATCTCTTTTTGCACAGGAAACACTGGAGAATGATCTTTCCACAGTAGACGAATTACTTTCTTTTCTTGGAAAGCGCATAGAAATGATGGAAACCTTAAAGGGTTGTTCGAAAAACTCTAGTACAGCTCGCTCATCAGTTACACACACTTACCCAGTTGAAACAACCACAGGAATCGCATGCCCAATATGCAAGGAAAATGGACACCGAATATATGCTTGCGATAAATACAAAAATATCACAATCAATATCGCAATCCAAAGAAGCAATAGATGGTTCAACTGTTTAAATGGAGGTCATAGAGTAAACATAGAGATGTCCACACTGTCATCGGAAACATCACACATCGTTGCATGAGAGATGGAGCAAAGGCAAATAGTAAAGATCAACAAACAGGTCCAAAGGTTCACCAAGCTGATTTATCCACTAAGAATGAGTCCCCCTCGAAAGACCAAACAGACGAAATCGAAACGGAAACGTATACGACGAAACCGTTACTTTCTCAAGGGATAACCAACCGCGTTGATTAAAATTAAAGACAGCAACGGTCAATGGCAAATATACCGAGCGCTATTGGACTCTGCATCACAGACATCATTTATATCTGAGGCTTGCATGCAAAATTTGAATCTTAAGCGAAAAAATGCAAGGATTCTGCTGAAGGGGCTTAGAGAAGCTGGCATGGGAACAACCAAAGGGTCCACCGACGTGACAATTGCATCCATAGATCACTAGACCACATTAAAAACGCAGGTATTTATCATTCCGAAGGTGTCGAATGTAGGTAGACATATTTGACGAGGTTGGATAGTGGCATATTTAATTTTTGGTTGGATAGTGGCATACTTCTCAAGGACCTAGAATCAAAGAGCCGGAAGTGGTGCGCAAAATTTTTGGTTGGATAGTGACTGGGAGCATTGCGGAAGAAGATAGTGGTACGATCATGACCAGAAACTGTAACATCCTATTGGACATTGTCAAATCCCTACGTCAATTCTGGGGAATAGAAGAACTTCCTAAGGCTATAAGAAGTACATCAGAGGAAGAAAAATGTGTAAAATAACGAACAAGATATGTGAAGACAATAAATTGTCGTTCAAGCAATCTTTCAATATGCTGGGAACAACCTACAATGCAGCACCTAATCGGCTAAAATCAATGGAGAGGAGATTTGAATGTGACAGTAAATTTGAGCGACTATATACAGATCAATTTATGGTTTGCTTAAGAAAAACCGAAAGTCAATGGAATTAGGCAATAAATCGAATCAAATTATATTTGAAACAACAATGATATTTCACTTCGCTTGATACTCCTCATTCCTGAGACAGAAAACCTACATACAAGTTTTACTTAGTTTTAACTACCGGCTCGATACACCGGTCCCTCATAACCTGTCTATAGAAGACCGTTTAGGTCTTCTATAGACAGGTTATGAGGGACCGGTGTAAACAGCTCTCCTGCGTCTTGTGTGTTCATGCGCCATACAACAACTAGAAGTAACAAGGCACTGTAATCTTAATCTTTCGAATCGTAGTGCCTTATAAATTTCGTATTTGCTTTTAACAACAAAATTCAAAGCCTCCAAAACACTAATCCAAGCTATTATTTTCGCCTAGAAAACAATGTATATCAAACCAAGGTTGCCAAAGAACTCTGATTAGAGAAGTTAAATTCGGGCAGTAATCTATCATTAACCATACCAAGTTCTGGTTAAAATGAAGTATAATTTTTAAAAATTTGTTTATGTGCCACGATTGAACCGAGAATATTGTAGGCCTCAGTGCACCTGATGCGAGGGAATAATGAACTCAATAGAAAGATGTGGAGTCACAGATATAGCCCCATAACAACTCTACAATCAATATATTGTAGACTATGTAGACTATTAAGTTTGGCTATATAAGCCTTGGGAATTAACCACTAACCCCTATATAATCTAACCGTAGAACATAATATCGGAAAGACCAACGATTATGATATGAAAAACTGATGTGTTAGACCCCAGGTATTCCCAAAAGCTTTACTACATTTCCAAAATATGATATTTCCAGAAGAGTTTGTTATCTAAGGTAATACTAAGGTGCTTCACATCTTGTAATGGCCTCCCAAAAAGAGAAAGTCCAGAGCATAAAAACAATCAGTCTTAGATGGGTTGATGTTCAGACCCTTGTCAATGCACCATGCCCACGCAATGGTTAAGGCATGTTTCGTTAAGACATTCAGGTGTTTGCCTGAAACTGTTAAGACAAGATCATCAGCATATCTAGTTATCAAAGGCCACAGCAGAGGATGGAGCATCTCTCTGGGGACAACAGCCTTTGGCAACTTAGACAGAAACTGACACTCTAGCCAGCTCAGCCTCTACAATGCGAGACTTGCGCAATGATTGAATCCATTTGACAATGGCGCGATTAATATCAAAATTGGTTCAGGCAATATAGTAATCGAAGCAAACGAGGTACTATCAAAAGCTACCATCATATCCAGGAAAATATCAACAAGAAACTCCTTATTACTGAGAGATCTTTCAATTCTAGTTATACAAGTTCATGTAGGGAAGTTTCAAAGGACTTACCAACTCTGTAAGCATGTTGCATGTTACTGAGTGGGATATAGGTAATTTAGTAGTACAGATAGGCCGCAAAGACCTCGGGTCCGTATAATCGGAATTTCCAGCTTTCAGAATAAAAACCACCTTACTCCTGCTTTAAGATTTTGGAACAGGTATAAAACTAATACACGCTTGGAAAGGTTTATGAAATGGTTCTAAATGAAAAAAAGCCGAGCTGCAATTCAGCAGAGAAAATACCATCAACCCCATCAGAATCCTTACTATAGGTAGGCCACATCTACCTTGGAGATTTCATATCTAATCATGATAACATTTCTAGAAACTACCAATTTTATATGCATATGGAATTACAATTCAGGAATTTCTTATGAAAAAACTAGCACATGACGGGAACTGAAATAATGATTTTATTTATCCTACAATAGTTTTAAACATTCAAGTATCCAACAAGAGAACTAATCTGAACTCTTAATACAGACGTTGGTTGTAATGATTTTGATAAACCACTATATAGAAATTCCTAGTTGCTATACTTTTCTAAATCATATCTCAAGAATATCGGTAGTTTGTTCCAAAGAATCCAACGGACTAATTTAAGTTTAGAAATTGTCGAAAAGGTTTTACAGCGTTTTGACCGGTTCGGAAATCATAATTGTATTACTTGGAATCCGAGTATCAGTAAAGTAAGGTTTGAAGTGCTCAGGTTTTCGAAAAAGCCATTAAACTATCAAAAGTTTTTCGTCAGAAATGTCCTGTATCAGTTTCAGAATTAATTGTTCATTCACTATAATTGATTGTTAACATTAAACAGTGTGTGTATAATGTGTGGAGATGTCGAACTCCCATCGAGCGAGTCCCCAGGTGGCGGATCGAGTACCCAGTACCGGCGACTTTGGAAAGTTTGCGAGCGGGCTTCCAGTCGCGGGTGGAAATACTGGAAGAATACGGGCTTAATGCAAGAAAAAGACGGACCTGTCCCAAACTTGATGTATTTCTAAGAATCAACAACATAGGCATAGCTTTGGTATCAGGGACACACCTTATAGAGAAAAACATTATCAAAATTATGGGATACAAAGCCCATTGGACATTGCATCCCAGTGATCGTGCTCGAGGAGGGACAGCAATCTTAATTGGGAATTATTTAGAGAGAAACTGGACGTAATTGAATTAAAAGTTTGTCTCAAAACTAAACAAGAACTTGAAATACAATTTTATTAACTCTATGCGTGAAGAAGCTAAAGAGACTACACCCGTATTAGGTGAGAAAGTTGTATAAGAAAAGGCGCATATGGCATAGAACCAGAAATATTATTGATAACCGATTAGTTTAGAACATAAAGAGGTTTGTACTGAAAATTATCTGTCGGCTTCTAAAAGATATAAGAGGCCAATAATCCAAGTACCACCTATAAGGTACACAAATGGAGGATGGGTGCCACGTAACGATGACACAGCCATACTATTTGCACAACACCTCGCATCAATATTTCAACCACACGATATACAATCGAGGATGGATCCTAAACCAGTCTATAGCTCTCCATTAAACATCAATAGTGTTACCCTACTAGAAGTCGTACAAGAAATAGATATAAATTTGAATCCCAAAAAGTCACCCGGAATTGACTAAATTTCGTTTAGATTCAGGGATAAACATTCGACCATTGATCAAGTTTATCGCGTGACCGCAAAGATAAAAGCAGCAAATGAAGAAATATTGCCCTGCTGTATTTCTAGATGTATCACAGGCTTTCGAAAGAGTGTGTCTTATCTACAAGATAAGTAAATTAGTGCCACAAAATTACTGCCAATTGCTAGACGTGTATCTTTCTAAACGAAAATTCAGAGTAACACATATGAAGATACATACTGTAAATTTTACCTAGCTATAGCAGGAGTGCCTCAGGGTAGCGTACTATTTCCTACATCTTCTTTACACTTCCGATATACCGACAACGGAAACAACCTTCATCGGAACTTTTCCTAATGATACTTTAGTATTGGCATCAAGCGAATAGCATAATCAAGCAGTAGAATACTTACAACAGGCACTTGATAAAATCAGCCAATGGGCCAAGGACTGGAAATTAAAGCTGAACGAGATGAAATTAGTCCATGCAATATATGCGTTGCGGCGCACAAAATTAGCCACTTCCATACTTTTCTCAATGGAAGTACAAATTCCACAAGCTGAATCTGCTAAATATTTCGGAGTGCATCGCGATTCAAGATTAAACTGGAAACACCACAAATATATTATGATAGGATATCCGGTGCTCGTTAGGTGTCGGGAGAAATATCTGTGTTAGTTGGAGAAGGATCTCAGTAGACAAATGTCGCTAGGGAAGTTGAGCGCTAAAACACTCTTCTTTCTTCCCTCCTCGTTTTGCTATACGAGAATCGCTCATCAATGTTTACTGGATCGGTGCCCTTTTTGTTAGTTGATGATTATAGTTTTGGTGGTTATTGATCCGCTTGCCGCTGATGGGGGCTATGACGATATCAATAATTATACTTACTTGAACTGGTTCTGCTTCCTCGTTTAATAAAATATTGTTGTGTTTTGATTAATCTTTATTTAACTGGTTGATTAACTGATGACAATAAACTAGATATGATACAAGATATTGGCTCAAGTTTTGTATTAGTTGGTTCGGGATCTGTGGTTTCTGTTTGTACTTCTTTAGCTTTGGCTCGAGTAATCACGTTGATTTCTACGGGTTTGGTTCGGCTTAATGCATCTTCTCCAGTATTAGTTTTTCCTGGTACATGCACTATATTGTAATCGTATTCGGCTAACTGTATTCGCCATTTTAAGATTCGTTTTGAAACGTTTTTAAGGTCGCCAATTAGAGGTTTGTAGTCTGTTCTAATCGTGAATTTCCTGCCATATAGATATAGGGTCTAAATATGTCTACTGCCCATTTTGGGGCTAGCATCTCTTTCTCAATCGTAGAGTAGTTTTTCTCTGATTGCTTTAGACAGCGGCCAGCATATACAACTGGTAAATTATTGTCATTGTGGATCTGGCTTAGGATTGCACCTACGCTGCAATGGTGGAAAAACCTGGGACAAATTTTCTGTAGTAACTCGTCAGACCTATAGAACTTATCGTTTCTCGTGCATTACGAGGGACTGGGAAATTGACAATTGCCTCTACTGTTTTGGAGTTCGGTATAATTCCTTCAGTTGTAATGGTATGACCTAGATATTGTATTTCTATGCCTAAAAATCGACATTTTTCTGTTTGAATTTTGAGGTTATTCAATCTAAATGCTTCAAAAACGTATCTTAGCTTGTTATTATGATCTTTCAAGTTTCTTAACCTTATATGATAACATCGTCAAGGTATACAAAGCATTTCAAACCTTGATGGCCTAACAAGACATTATTAATCATTCTTTGGAATGTACTCTGTGAGTTCTTCATTACGAAAGGCATTCGGAGGAATTTGAAATGGCCGAAATCAGTGCTGAAACCGGTTTTGTCCTGGTCTCTGGGATCTAATTTGAATCTGATGGTAACCACTTGCCATATCTAAAGTGGTGAAATACTGTGATCGACCTAACTGATCGAATATATCATTTATGAGTGGAAGAGGGTAAGAGTCACCAATTGTAGCCTCATTTACTCTTCTAAAGTCTGTACGACTACTCTCCATTTTGGATTACCATTCTGATTTGGTTTCTTAGGTACTACAAATAAAGGAGTATTGAATGAACTTGTTCTGTGTGATTATGTTATCCTCAAGCAACTTCTGTACTTGTTCGTTAACTACGGATTTTAGAATTTGTGGTACTCTATATTGTCTGGGGTTGATCGGAGATGAGTCTGAATGAAGTTGCACCTGATGGCTCACACCTGAGACACTGGATAATTTATCACCTTCTATGTAGAATATATCAGAATATTCGCTAATCAGTTCTAGTAATGTGGTTGATTCTTCAATGTTTAGATTACATCTTCTCTATTTTCAATTCCTGTTACTGAGACTTGACTTGGATTGATTTGAAGTATCTCGAAATTATCTAAGGGTGAGAGTATTGGTTTGAAATTCTTGATTATGGCTTCTGATGGGTTACAATTCAGTATGCTAATCTGGGCTTTATATTGGTTGGGTTTTATGGGACAGTTACCTGAGAATACTCCAGGGGCTATTTCTTGCGAATGACATAAATATTCGTTATTTGTGGGAGTTGTAATTTGTACGGTTATTTTTTTCCGTACAGGAAGATGTATTTCTGATGGGTCACTAGAGAAGTTAATTATATTTCTTTGGATTGCTAGTTGATTTGAACTGTAAAGTATATCAATTTTGTTGTTGCTTAAGAAATCTCTACCAAGAATGCCATCTTGGTTGATTGGGAAATCATTTCCTACTACATGGAAATTTTGAAATATTTTGAGTTTAGGAGTGATGTCGAGGTGTGTGTACACGCTACCAAAAGTTACAGTGGCCTTTCCGCCTATTTCTGTTAATTTGGCTCTATTTGCTTTGTCGACCAGATTCATATCGTCGATGAATCTTTCCTTTATTAACGACACTGCACCACCGGAGTCAATTAGGAATTGTATAGTACTTTCCTTTGATGCTCCTAATTTTAGACTTACGACATCATGAGAGAACTTATGATTAGAAACTAGATTTATTTTGAAAGGAGGTTCTCGATTGATTAAAATTATCCGAGGAGGTTCTCGGTTGATTATTATTGATATTCGGGGAGGTTCTCGATTGATTAAAATTATCCGAGAAGGTTCTCGGTTGGTTATTATTGATATTCAGGGAGGTTCTCGATTGATTAAAATTATCCGAGAAGGTTCTCGGATGATTATTGTTGATATTCGAGGAGGTTCTCGATTGATTAAAATTATCCGAGGTGGTTCTTGTTTGATTATTATTGATATTCGAGGAGGTTCTCGATTGATTATAACTATCCGAGGAGGTTCTCGGTTGATTATTATTGATGTTCGAAGAGGTTCTCGATTGATTAAAATTATCCGAGGAGGTTCTCGGTTGATTATTGTTGATATTCGAGGAGGTTCTCGATTGATTAAAATTATCCGAGGAGGTTCTCGGTTGATTATTATTGATATTCGAGGAGGTTCTCGATTGATTAAAATTATCCGAGGAGGTCCTCGGTTGATTATTGTTGATATTCGAGGAGTTCTCGATTTATTAAAATTATCCGAGGAGGTTCTCGGTTGATTTTTATTGATATTCGAAGAGGTTCTCGATTGATTAAAATTATCCGAGGAGATTCCCGGTTGATTATTATTGATATTCGAGCAGGTTCTCGATTGATTAAAATTATCCGAGGAGGTCCTCGGTTGATTATTGTTGATTTTCGAGGAGGTTCTCGATTTATTAAAATTATCCGAGGAGGTTCTCGGTTGATTATTGTTCATATTCGAGGAGGTTCTCGATTGACTAAAAGTATCCGAGGCGGTTCTCGGTTGATTATTATTGATATTCGAGAAGGTTCTCGATTGATTAAAATTATCCGAGGAGGTTCTCGGTTGATTATTGCTGATATTCGAGGAGGTTCTCGATTGACTTAAGTTATCCGAGGAGGTTCTCGGTTGATTATTATTGATATTCGAGGAGGTTCTCGATTAATTAAAATTATCCGAGAAGGTTCTCGGTTGATTATTGTTGATATTCGAGGAGGTTCTCGCTTGATTAAAATTATCCGAGGAGGTTCTCGGTTGATTATTATTGATATTCGAGGAGGTTCTAGATTGATTAAAATTATCCGAGGAGGTTCTCGGTTGATTATTATTGATATTCGAGGAGGTTCTAGATTGATTAAAATTATCCGAGGAGGAAAATTACTGGCTGATAGAAAAACGTTCCTGTACTGTAAACACCTTATCTAAGAATCGATTATTAAACCGATTTGGACGTATGATATCTAACTCTCGGGCTGTACTAAACAATCAAATCGTTTAATCATTCAAGGTTGTCTAAACAAATTTTCTACGTGAAATAACAAATGCTTATCGGATGCTTCGTAACAAATGGAAAATTACTTGATGACTTAAATGTTAAATGGATTGATGAAGTGTTCCAGGAATTTGCCATCAAACACGAAAGAAGATTACTGCAGCACACCAATACTGAAGCAATAAAACTTCTTGACCTAACACAAGAACTAAAACGCCTTAAAAGAATTAAACCGCATGAGCTAGTCATCTAATAATTGAAGATTCGTTGTTGAGAGCAGAATACTGATTCCTTGTAAACCCGTACTCGTTCCACTTATTTGTTACAAATAAGTGAATATCATCATTAGTAATAAATTATCATCTGATAAGATTGTACTATTATATAAAATTTAAAAATGAAAAAACTGTATACCCAAATCTCTAGTCCGGTGTGTCCTCGTTCACTTAAGTATGCATAAGATAGCAACTTTTCTTATAGGCGTTCATCCAATGAAATATAAGGAGTATGGACGCATTAACATAACCGCGTTCTTCAAAATCAGATAAGTTTACATTTATTTGTATTTTCAGGCAGTTTATTCCGAGTGATAAATTAAAAAATATATTTAACTTGTCTGGCATACGATCAGTGTCAATCATGAATTCGCTCGAAAACGCAGACTTGGGATGTGTTCGAACGGGTTCGAACGAAGACAACCGTCCTGCAGTAATTTAAAACGAGAAGCAAGACATAATAAAATGTTGCCAGTATATACATAGTGAGTGCGCAAATGTGCAGTGCAACAACATTAATAATTCCACGTACAGATTTTTCATCTGAGAATATTCATTTCGTTAAATTATCCCCATGAGTATTTATTACATGAGGCACCAACCATCGCGGATATAGTTGACAACATTAAAGCAATCTATTACAGCAAATACCCCCATCCATCCCAAACTCCCTATATAGTATATAAATAAATACCACCACCACCACCACCACCACCAAAGAAAAGAAAATAATTTTCCGAAATAAAATAAAAATAAAAAACTTGGCTAAATAACCATAAAAAAGGGGTAAATAAAAAAGGTAAACACTTAAAATTAAAAACAGGAAAAACATTTAGGCCCAAATATAACATGAGCATCTCCTTAAGTAAGTATGTATGTATGTATGTATGTATGTATTATAGGGGTGTTTTGCGGAGATGATTTATTTTATCGTTTTTAAATACACGAAGATTAATTATCCGAGAAAAATAAAAAGTAATAAAACGACAACTAATATATAAATAATCAAAAAAAACAAAAGAAAACAGAAAAAACCGTTATTATTTTTAGCTCTTTAAAATGTATATATACCTACATAATTCAATAAGCGATAAACTGAGAAAATTGGGGCGGTGCGTCCTCGAAGACGAAACAGCACATTCGAATTATTGTAATGTATAGTGTACCTACGTATATATCCCGTACCAATACATACGCATATAACAAAATAATAATTAAACTTTCGGTTATTTTTTGTTGCTTTCGTTGGAAAAAAGAAAAGTCAAAAATTTGATTTTTTCAATTAAACAAACGAAATGATTAATTGTACGCAACACAGAAATTAATTATTTAATTAATTACATAAATAAAATTTGGCGAGATCTTTAATAGTGTTTTTGATTTTCCTGTTGGCTGCGGGCTCCCAACCAAATTGATAACAACTACATTAAATCTATAAATTGGTTCCACGACCAATCGTTCTACAAAAATTCGAGCTATGGTTTCGGTATCCTGGTTCCTTATAGGGAATGCGAAAGACAATTTCGTAAAGTCATCCTGAACGATAAGTATGTATTTGTTTTCTTGATACGACACAGGGAAAGACCGACTATATCTAAAAAAAAGCTTTTCGAATGCTTGAGAAGATGTTGAAGTTATTTGCATTGGAGTTTTATTGAATTTGAAGCATGAATTTTTTTGACACGTTAAGGTTAAAAATGAAATTCTTCAATAAGTTTATCAATTTCAGAAACGTCAGTGAGATGTATTATTTTAGAATTCGGTAAATTCGAGATTATCTGGATTTGGCCTATAATTTCAGATTGTTGTTTACTTTTCGATCGAGTTACGACCATTATTTCTTTAGACGTTGATGGAAGTCTTGAAGATATATCAGGTACAACGGCTATTCGGCTCATAGAGCATCCCCATTTTGATTGTAATTTCCAGGTTTGTGGTAAACCTTATAATCGAAATCTTCCAATCTAATGCGCCACCTCATTGAACCTAGAGGAAGGGTATCATACTATCGCCAGCAACTCCTTCTCTACCGTTGGGTAATTAAGCTTTATTTAACACCCGACTAGCAAACGCAATTGGCAAGTCAAAGTTGTTCGGATTTTGAGAAAGAACCGCGCCGATTGCAATATCACTCGCATCGGTTATCAAATCGGAGGGTTTAGTAAACAATTGTTAAGTTTGGTGAAAGATTCATCGCAGAACGCACTACAACTAAATGGTTGATCGTGTTTTAGTACAATTGTAAGAGGTTGCGATATTTCGGAAAATTGTTTAATGAAACGGCGGTAATAATCTGCCAAGCCTAAAAATGGACAGCAAGCTGAGCTGGAAACCAAACATCGTAGAGAGAGTAAAGAAAGCTACTCCTGCAAAAATGTCATTGGAAAGAGATGGGGTATGGAACCCCGCCTAGTACACTGGCTCTACGTCTCAGTGGTCAAACCTATACTGCTGTATGGGGTTGTCGTTTGGTGGCCTGCGTTAAAAACTATGGCTAAACTTAAACTATTGATGAGAGTGCAAAGAACGGCCTGATTGTGTATAACTGGGGCTCTCAGGAGCACACCTACCTAAGCTCTGGAGATTCTCTTTCATTGCACTCCCTAGGATATTGCGGCCGAGCAGCTTGCATCTTGCCCAGCCATTCGGCTCAAATTCATATCTATGTGGACCTGTAACAATATAGGGCACTTATCTATCCTATGCAACAAGGGTACTCCGGAAGCTCCCGACTACGCTATCCCTTTGGCATCTGTTGAGGTGAGATTCCAAACTGAGTTTCCCACCAGAGAGGACTGGGTGAACGAAACGGTTATGGACAATGGGGCGCTAAGCTTCTTCACAGATAGCTCAAAAAGGGATAGAGGGGTGGGCTGCATTAGGGGTCAACCTCTCCTTTCGTCTTCCCGACTTTTGTAGTATTCTTCAAGCTGAACTTATTGCGATAATGGAAGTCACGGACTGGTTGAAGTATAATGTAATATATACGAGGGATATTCTCATTTTTACAGACAGCCATTAAAACGCTACAATCATACTCCCTGACTGCTATTAAAACGCTACAATCATACTCCCTGACGTCTAAGGTAGCCCAGAAGTGTCTGGCATCTTTAAATGAGATGACTGATCAGTTCAACATCCGCCTGACGTGGGTATCAAGGCACTTCAATACCGCAGGGAATGTAAAGGCAGATGAGCTGGCTCGCGATGGCACAGCACGCCTAATAACCAAAATCAGGCGGGATATAAAGATACCGCTTGCTTCATGTAAACTGCTGCTTCAGGAAGAAGCCATAAAAATAATGAAAATCAGATTGTCTAATGCCAGTGTTCGTGTGTAATAACCATCTGCCTGGCCTGGACTTGACCGGTCCAGATCAGGCCAACTAATATCGCTTCGACGGCACCATATTGGTATGGTCGTGGGAGCTATAAGAAGACATTGTCTCATTGGGATACATGCGAGCAGACTGGGTGTCCCTGCCCATGACTTCTGCCGCAGCTGCGGTGATGGGAAGGAGCAAGAAAGTGTGCTCCATCTGCTCTGCACCTGTCCTAGTCTAGCGTACAGCAGAACAAAATTTATGGGCACTTCTTCATTGGCACGCACAGATTCTTCCATAAACCATTTTTGAATTGTATTTCCATCTAACGTATCGGGTTCCATCATATTCGACCAACGAGTGGCTAAGTGCTGTTCCAATTGGCTGCAATTCCAACCAAAAAACCGAGTTTCATTAAAATCGGCCTAATTCCGCTTCACTTGGCCATAATCCCGAACTTCCAGAAATTCATCGAAAAAGGTTGAAATAATCTCATTTCCATTTCACACCTCGAGTTCCGTCATAATGGATTAAGCAATGGTCTAGCTCCGTTTCAGTTGGCCATATTCCAGATATTCCAGAAATTTTCCAAAAATTATTTTATAAGCCCATTTCCATCGAATAATTCGAATGAATTCATTTGGTGCATGTTCGTTCCGGCCTTATATTCGTTTCGGTGAATTATGTTTTCAGAGAATAGTCGTGGAGCCAGAAGAGCGTCTAGGTTTCGTATAACATGACCATTGGTAAAACAAATATTACGGCGGTAAAAGTTAACAGCATCTAAAGACCATTATTTTTGGTACCATTCGTAAAAATTATCAAATTGTTAACACTCACTAAAGAGGAATGACCTGCTCGTACTCTGTCTCTTCCGAGAATTTGACGGTCTTACATAACCAAAAGGATAATCCAGATTTCAGCATACACCAACCGAAACCAATGGCAACACATAAACTTTACTCACATAAAAAAGTTTGAATAAAATTGTATCAAGGAACTGCCTAATTCCGTTCCTGTTAGCCATATTCTAGAACTTCTGTCAAACATCTAGAATGGACTAGTTCTGTTCCTATTAGTCATATTCTAGATCCTCTGCCAAAAATCATTTTAGAATTTCATTTCCATCCAACATACCGAGTTTCATTCAACTCGGCCAAGAAATGGCCTAATTTCGTTCCAACGGGCCATATTCCCAAACTTCCATAACTTTATCAAAAAAGTGTTGGAAAATCCTATTCCCATTTCTTATCTTGAGTTCCTTCCTAATCGGTCAAGCAGTGGTCAGCTAGTAGCATTTAAGAATTTTTCGAATTCATTACATTACGGCCGGTGTATTTTCATTTCCGTAAATTTTCGGTTGAGTGTTGTTTACGTTGAATTGTCGATTTGGCTGAATTATATTTTCAATTAATTGGTTTTCTGTGAATTGATTTGGAACCATTCCGTGACTTATGGATCACCTGATCAAATTTTGCAACGATCAAACATGAACCGACTGAAAACTGTGGAAGACACACGGCGATACTAAAGTGTAGGAATACAGAAGGAAATTTCAAAATTCATCCAGGTTTTTAGACACATCAAAGGAAACGTAGTATAACCTGATCACTGCGGGCTGTTAAAACGAAAGTCGCGCCAACAAGGGATTTCAGCAACTAGACCGTCAGTTTTGGTCAAACTATTGGAAACAATGAATATAGCCAAAACAAAACCGGACACGAGATTTACAATTGGCACGTGGAACATGCAGTCACTAAAGAAACCAGAAACATTAGAGGGCCTAATCACATGAATGAAGGAAGGAGTATCGACTGGAACTCGTTGCTTTTCAAGAATATCGCTGGCCTAAAAGTGGAGACCATGGGTCAATACGTTGTTATATAGTGGAGATTATGGAGATAACCTCTGGAAATCTGGGAGCTGGATTTCTTCTTGGGCCTTCCAAGCAGTCAATAGCCGATTGCGTGAGCTTCGCTTGCGCATGAAATTAGCCAACCTGTCGATAATTTGTGTATACATGAGCCCACAGAAGTCAGTTAGCCCCAAGATGAAGACTCATTTTACGATGACTTGAATGATCTATACCAGAACACCCTGTTAGAATAGTAATTTGGAACTTTGATGCTAGAGTTGGCAGAATTCAGACCGACTTCTGTGAAAACCTATAGGTCCGTACTCCCGACACGACACGGCGACTGATAATGGTGAATGAATGATGTACATTGCAATTGATTACGACATTATAATAGCAAGCACATTTTTCCCTCACAAACAAATACAATTGGAAACATGGACGTGCTAATCGGGTTGTGCAGGATGTGAGACATTATCGGTCAGCAACTTCATACAAGTTTTCGTACAAGTTCGGGAACACAGCGAAACGCATAGAACGTTTCGGCTGTGAAGGTCTGATAAATGAAGATCAAAAGGAACGATATGAGGATTTTGTCAGCGACAACATTGAGGATATTAAATACCAGTCAGACTGTGTGAACTCTGTCTGGGAGGTACTGAAAACTTCGGATGTCAGTGCCACTCAACAGACTTTAGGTATAATGGAAGTCAGACCCGCAAGAATGATAGGTTTGATGACGAGTGTTGTCTTGCAGTTGAGCAACAAAATATAGCCCATAGTGAAATGCAACATTGGACAAACAAGGCTACTCTTACTAGAAGAGCAGCTAAACGAATTTGTAGATGGAAAAACCGAGAATGGTGGAAGGCCGAGGTTCTGAAAATACAACAACTCAGCAATGAGCGCGCAGTTCGCGTACATTCTTTAAAGGAATTACTGGATTGGACTATACTATCAGGCTTGAACCTCTGTGTCAACATCCAGGTAGTATTCCAAAAGGAATTCACTAGGGCCATGCAGAGAATAAACCGAAACTGCTCACCTGGGGTGAACTGCTGGATTCGGAGCTCTTGATATTCGGAGGGAATACTTTGTGGAACTGTTTTGTTGACCACATTCGATTTATGATGAATCGAAGTTATGCCTGAAGAATGGAAAGTGGCCACGATATGCCCCATCTTCAAGAAGGAAGACCACTTAAAGTGTATAGCGGTATAGCTTTCCTTTGCACAGCATACAAGTTAGTATCCTATACATTATATTGGATAAAACCACTCCTGTACCGAAAGGCCTTATTGGTCCAATGATCAAAGAGGAAGGAACTATCAAGGAAGGTTCCAGTCGAAACGATCACTCACTGATCAGGTCTTTTCGCTGCAAATGATTCTATCTAAATATTACGAGACGTTTAACTCGTCCATTCCGGCAGGCTTATGACCCGATTAAGCGAGAGAGTACGTAGTTTGCCCTGGAATACCTAGGAAGGCCAATAAAGTTGGTATACGATTGTGTCGAATGACAGTGACGCAGTATCGCAATGCTGTGTTAAAGTTGAGAACAGGTGTTCGGCAGGGAGATGATCTGAGTACATCTTTCGTAAAACTGAAACCCTCAGCACAACATCTTATATCGCCAGTCCAATCATTTGCTTGCATATGCAGATGACATATACGTGATTGGACTAAATAGCAACAGAGTGAAGGTAATATTTGATCCGCTTGTGGAGTTTTCAGCTTCCGTGGACTCCAGATCAATGAGTCCAATACGAAATACATGATCTTTGGTTATAGGTGAAATGGCACAACCAGATTTTAGTAGTGACCACTACACGTTTCAGGCAGTGAGGAGTTTCAAATATTAGGGCTCTCTTATCACTCACGATAACAGTGTGGGTATGAGGATATTAAAGTGCGGCTGGCAGCTGGCAGAATTGTTACCACTGCTAAATCTAAATACCTGTCAAGTGCCGTGAAGTTGAAGCTCTACAAAGCGTTGATCAGGCCGGTTGTTATGTTTAAACGGATGACTACGAGAGATGTCTCAACAATGTCTATATCAGAGGTCTGATAAAGATCCCCGATATTGTATATGAAGTAAGTTCTAAGTGAATACGCTGACTCAGTCATGTTCTGCGTGTTGTTTCGGAATGAATATTGAAGCGATCTCTGAAAAGAGAGCCACCATATAGTAGGCGCAGAGGTCGGTGCAGGCGATGATGAGAACGACTTGGCTTCTTCAGATTATCTAAGACAGTTTAGACACCCATGCTCAGGATCGAAACCGTTGGAGCCAAATTTGACTCAGTAAGAGGCCAGTAATAGCCTTTATAAACAGTTTATTATTATAGGAGTCAAATGGTATATGCTCAATATATCTCAACGAAACTATTGTAATCTGCCCGCATTTAAATACTGTTTGGTGATTTAGTTCATGAAAATACGACTAGGAGGTCTAGTAACAAATGGATGTTTTCATGAAATTGTCAAGAAATGTTCTCGAAAGGCAAATTGTATGGACTATTTCTCTAGCCAAGTAGGCTAGCAAAAATATTTGAAAATCTGAGATCACATTCAGAATTCCAGTCGAAGCAAGCTCAATATGAGCATTAAACAACATAGCTGTCATATTGTCTACGTGATTAAATTCGTTAACCATTTTTTTGAGTGCTTAGAAAAAAAGCTAGGTTCCGGAATCGCCCTATATGTTACGGTGAGGACACAAATTTTTTTTGCTAAATTTAAATGTTTCTGTTATTTCGTTTTCGTATTTTGTTGCTGTGCAAGAAAAAAAAAGGTCAAATGAAAAATTAAAACAAGTAGGAAAATTCAGTAACAATTTTTTTTTTCTGTTTTTCGGATATCGATAAATTTTTCATTTTAAAATTATTACATTTTATTGTCTTCCTTGAGGGTGCGAAGGTTATTTTATTTTAATTTAAACGAGATTTGTACACAATGGTTATATGTATAGTTGTTGCTGCGCTGCTCTACTTTGTTTTTTAATTTTTTTATTTTTGGGAAACCCGTTCCAGAAGCACAGTGAAAATTTAAAATAAATTAGAAAATTTGTTACTTTTACTTATGCGGTAAAATACCAAAAAATTAAAGTAATTGAAAAATATTATTAATAATAATTTTGACATAGGGCGCCCAATTTATTTATTTACAATTTTTTTTTTGTGCTTTTTAAATACGACTGTACATAATATACATTTTAATATAATTTACTTAAATATATAATTTAAGGCAAAATTATAAATAATTTTGTGGGTAAACATCTGGTGATTGAAAAATTGAAATGAAATATATTTTTTCCTCATCTTACGATTTTCCTTCGTTATGTACTGGTACCATATACAACATAGTAAGTTCTCCATCCCATAACTTGGATGACGAAGATGATGATGATGATGGTACTATATATATACACACACACACACACACACATAACTTTGAATAGAGGAGAATGAAGGGTGTAATTTTCAATTTCAATTCGTTTTCTAAATTCTATGAAATTAATTCTTATATTATTATTATTTCGACTAGAATTATGTTATTAAGAATACAGTGAAGGAAATAAATATACTAGAGCGTAAATGTAAAACTACAACTTGACATGACAGTGAAGTTTATACTAAAAATAACAAATAATTCCACTGTTAAATTTGTTATTTTGCTAATTTGGAATTTTATTTATACGAAAGTTTGGACTTAAGATGTTTTGAAAGTTTTGTGCCGCCGATTCTAGAGATGCTCTCGAAAACTTATTTGGATAGCTTAAACCAACAGTTTGAAGTATCGTGATTTTAAACGGATTTCAATACTTATTTATTTTTATTTAATCTTTAAAAGCATAACATTAATTATGTGTAAATGTAAATACATTTAGGATTTCAAATACAAAAAATTCAAATTTTAAAGTTTTAAAAGTTAAATAAATTTAGAATGTTTTTTGAAGGAATATTAAAATTATAATTTTGTGAAGAATTGTTTCAATTTGAAGTTAAACTGCCCTTTAGAAAGTCCAAACTCAAATAGGTCCTCGACATTGGAAACAAATTTAGATATCATATTGATTGGTTCATTTTCGCCGTAGCTATAGTACGATGTTTTTCATGTTTTAACAACTTGTATTGACGAAAAATAATTAAAACTCTTAGACTGTAACTTTGATGGCTCGGGTCATGATAACCGTGTCTGCACACGTCTGGTTATCATGGATGGGCGGGATAGATTACGCCTTGTAATCTACGCGGTTGTCGACACGTAAAATTTAACGTAGATGATTATTTGGCAGTGTTTTTGTCAACGTGGCAGTTAAAATATTGTTAACAACCTACGAAATTTTAGCGATTTGATATCGAATGCGCCAGTTCGCGGGAGTATTTTGTAAAAGCGTTCATCTATATAGAGGTGATTTTTTATATATTTGTTTCTTTATGACAAATGACGCATGAATAGTTTCAAACTGTCATCGTTTTTATTTTACAGTATTAGATACGCAACTAAATAGATGGTTTGGTGTGGTTTATGGGACTGTGCATTCGTCATTTCTTCAAAAAAGAAGACGACCGCGACGTATCTGTGAATAGTGCCTGTTTGAACATTCGCCAAATACTATTCGATATTATCGAACGCGTCATCAAAAATTGGACTCTGAGAAAGGACCATCGCAATTGCGGCCATCATTTGAAAGAAATAATCTTTAAAAAAATAAATAACAAGAAATGTTCTTTGGAATGATAATACAGTTTCCATACGATTAAATTTAATTTTCTGAGTTTTTTTGATTTTTTGCATAAATCCCCTCTATAGATTTTGTTATTACGGATAAAATGACGCACATGTTGTTTGATGATCATAATTGCCTGTGTGACTTTGGCACTTCAGCATTCTTTCCACTACACCCCAAAATATTTCGGCATTACGAAAACCTGTGGACTTTTTGAGATAACATTGATTTTAATAGAGTCGTGTGAACGAAATAGGTCCCATTATGAAAAATGTTACAAAAACCTGGCCCACAACTGCAAATTGGTAGCACTTATAGCCTTCCTCAACTCGAATTAGTCTTACCATTCATTTTTTTAATGAAAGTTATAACCTTTTTGTAAAGATTTGTATTGTTCAGCACTAAATTTTAAAACGTCGGTGGCCGAGTAAGCAGATTCAATGCTCTTGAAATCGTGGACCAGAGTTCAAGACTAGTTTAGCGCCAATACTTTTTTAATTTCATTTATGCTATAAAATTGGTTCAACACAGCTTCTGCAAGTATAAGAGCCACTTACATAGTCTATTCCTGTTGCTAAAATTTTCAATTTTCTCTATTGAATTGGTAAATATAAAATATTTGTATAGCATTAGGTAAATTCGGCGGTGGTGCAGTTGACAGAGTCATTTCTTTTGCATTTGTGGACTCGAGTTCAATTCTCGTCAGCGTCAATACATTTTTAATTTAATTTATTCGGTAAGTATAAGAGCCATCTCTTGTGTATGACCGTAATGAATTGTCCTTTACTGTTGCTAAAATTTTCAATTTTACCAAATGAATTGTCAAACATAAGAGATTTGTATAGCAACAAATTTATATACGCCGGTGGTCCAGTAAGCAGAGTCGTTGCATTTGGTTTTGTGAACTTGAGTTCAAGCCTCTGTTTGGCATTAAAAAATTTTTAATTTAATTTATTTAATTTCTGCCTTCAATTGGCAAATATAAATGATGAGTATAGCAGTAAATCTATATACGGAGATGGTAAGGTGGTAAAGTAAGCGGAGTCATAAGATTTCGAATCGTGGATGTTGTGCAGTATTCGAACCTCGATAAATGGTAAAAAAAAATTGAAATTTAGCGGGTATTATTCATACATTTCTCATTAAATTAAAAAAAAATGCTTTTTTATTTAAAAATGACCAATAATATATAAATAATAAATAAATTAAAAATATATATTAAGGCTTGAACTAGTTATGATTAATATCACACAGCTTTTTTTACAATCGAGCCACCGCCATACATATAAATAGTGATATTCCTAGCGTTTATAGCTGCCGTTGGAATAATAAAAATTGATAATTTTAGCAACGGCAATGGACTCTGCTTATTAGATCATCGCCCCCCAATTTAATTACCGCTCTATACCCATACCCATCTTTTATACTTGCCAATTTACATGGAGATTGAAGGCTTGAACAGAAGCTGATTTGGATTATTTTTATTTCACCATCACCAATTTGACAGGATAAATTACATCAAAAAATTGTTGGCACGATCGAGAATCGAACTTAGATCCATAAATCCAAAGTCAATAGCTTTGCTTACTGGACAACCGCCGCATATACATTTAATGCTATACAAATCTTTTATATCTGTCATTTGAATAGAAAATATTGAAAATTTTAGCAAAGGCAACGAATTCTGCGCTTATTTCATCATCGCTATATAGCCATCTTGTATACAAGCCACTATTTTAAAAATATGAAAATGTTTAACAGAAGTTGTGTGTTGAACCAATTTCAATATATAAAAGGAATTAAATTAAAATAATACCCGTCGGTAATGAGACTAGAACCTAGGTCCCCGAATCCATAGTCAATCACTCTATACTACCTCGCCCACCACCGTATATATATTTGATGTTATGCAAATCTTTTATACTTTCCAATTGAATTGAGAAATTTTTTTAACAGAAGCTGAGTTGAACCAAAAATGTCCCAACATTAATATCGTTTGAAACTTAACTGAACTGCATAGTGCCAGGTTCAACATTTAATTCGATGATATTCCAAGCAGTGTATTTCGAAGAAGTTAAAAATCTGACCAGCTATTCCTCTTTATGTTCTTACAAATTATAAAACTTACGTTCCAGTCAATGATGCTTGATGGGATTATCTAGACGGGCCACAATATTGACCACTGACCATACAAATTTTAAGTTTAAGTCAGTACATGAATAACGTCTAAATAAAAAATTCCCCTATACAAACTGAAAGTATAAAAAATCGGTATAGCTGAGTTTAAGTCTCGATTAGGGCTATTCAATTCAGATTCTTTTAAATTTTCATTTTTCTCTATTCAAATGGTGAGTATAAAAGATGGATCAGTAATGAAATTGTACGACAGTGGTCAAGTAAGCAAAGTAATGGGCATTTGATTAGAGGACGTGAGTTCAAGCGGCATTCGGGCTAACGTTTTTAAAATTTAATTTCATCTTACAAATTAGTTCAACTTAGCTTCTATTAAAATTTTCAAATTTTGCCAATTAATGGCCAAGTATAAAAGAGGGATGTAGCAACAATGCAAAAATACGGCGATGGTCAAACAGAAATACTTTTGGTTATAAAATATCGATCAATTCAGGTATTTTTCCTGCCCCAGTTTGCCAATATGTTGGTTTTCCCGTTGAAATAGATTCACATCCATTTTCTTTAATGGCAACCGCAGTAATTCTTTTCCTTTAGTTGTAGTTAATCTAGAGCCCCAGTGAGTATTCTTGGCATTGAAGTCACCACCCATTATGAACCTTTTTCCCAGACACTTGAAGAACTCTAAGTATTGTTTGTTTTTAATTGAATGACTTGGTGGACAGTACAATCCTGCCGCAATAATAGGAAAGTGGTTGGTTTTTATATTCATAAACAAGTGTTGGTTATCTGAACGATTTGGCTGTTTAATAACTCGGTAGCACTTATAGCCTTCCTGAACTCGAATTCGTTTGTTAAATTTTATGGCATGGTCATAGTTAAAGTTCCTCGGATTATTTTTAATAAAAGTTATAACCTTTTTTCCGATATTTCTGGGCGCTGTTCTATACCGTTCCACCGTTCTGTTCTATACCGTTCCACCGTTCTGTTCTATACCGTTCCACCGTTATAAAGAGGTGCCCAATCTATATAACGCGCTATATCGTTGTTTTGGATCAATTTAATCATTTTGTAATGGATAAACATGATGCTGAAGTAGATTCATGAAACTTCAGAAATGGAGGCAAGCGAAAACTGCATAATGACAACTCATCTCATGAACAAGGATGAATATGCAACAGGCACCTTATTGGCCACGGCAATGGTCCAAGTTCACAATGGGAAACAACAATCCACCATACTACGGATGCTAGTAGATCCTGGCTCACAAATTTCATTTATCACAGGAAGCGTTCAAACGAATCAATCTACCAATAAAAAAAACATATGTGGAGATTGGTGGGATCAACGATAGCAAAATCACAATTGCCACAAGATTAGTCACGTTCCGCGTAGAACCTCGTTTCTCATCTAATTTCTCCATGGAAATGGATGCTTTGATCTTACCGAGTATATCACGGTCCTTGCCTGAACAAACTGTCGGTAGCAGAAATTGGAGGCATCTTAATAATCTGATGTGGGCCGACCCGAATTATAATCAACCAAATAAAATCGACATCTTATTGGGCGCAGATTACTATCCAAATATCTTGATGAACCATGTTGTTAAAGGACACCAAAGTGAACCAATCGCTCAACAGACAGAGCTAGGATGGATTATATTCGGAAACACTGCCAACAAAACACCATCCAGAATCGAGTCAATGGTTACATTGACGGACATCGACAAACAACTAAAGAAGTTTTGAGAAATAGAAGAACTACAGCCCCAAAAGCTTATAACAGCAGAAGAAAAGATGTGTGAAGAACATTATCATAAGAATCACAGTCGAGATACTAACGGCCGTTACATAGTGCGGATTCCTTTTAATCCAACCTTTTCATCACTCGGGACATCCAGCAGAGAGCCTTAGGAAGATTCCTTCAACTTGAACGACGCTTATCAATCCCCAGTGAGTTTTCATGTGAATATCGAGAGTACATAGACGGTTATTTCAAACAAGGACATTTGATTGAGAGTAAGGAGCCTGACGACAAAGGATATTATATTCCTCATCATGCAGTAATCAAAACAACCAGTACCACAACAAAATTAAGAGTTCTATTTGATGCATCAGCTAAAACAAACAACAATGTCAGCCTGAATCAAATCCAACTCGTGGGTCCCAAACTACAAGAGGACCTTACGTCAATTCTACTCAGATGGAGGAAATATAAAGTGGTATATACAGCGGACATAGAACAAATGTACCGGCAAATAAAAATGCATTCGGATGATCAACAGTACCAGAAAATACTATGGAGAACATCCCCCGATCAAACAATAAAATCATATCAACTAACAACCAAAACATTTGGGATGGCATCTGCTCCATATCTGGCTCTCAAAACATTGCAGCAGCTTGCGGCCGATGAAGAGAAAATCTTTCCAATTGCGGCCAAAAAAAAATAAGAAGCGATTTCTATGTGGATGATTTGTTATCAGGAAATAACAGCCTAGAGGAAGCTCAAACAGCGCAAATCCAACTCATAAATTTGCTACAAACTGGAGGTTTCAACCTGAGAAAATGGGCGTCTAATCATTCCCAACTAGTAGAAGGTGTCGATCCAGGCTCAAGAGCATTTGAACCTATCATATTTAATGATAAATCCATAAAAACATTAGGATTAATTTGGAATCCAGCAAGTATGATACGTTTGAATTCAAGGTGCACCTCACCAACAATAATGCAAAAAGTGTCCAAACGAAAAATGTTGTCCGAATCATCTAAACTATTCGATCCACTAGGATGGCTATCTCCAACCTTGATACAAGCAAAAATCTTAATGCAAACCCTATGGATCTCTGGCGTTACCTGGGATCAGAAATTGCCAGAAGAGATCGAAAACAAATGTCAGCAATATTATGTGTCTCTCCCGAAACTAGAGGAGATGAAAATTCCAAGGTGGGTCAAACTCGATTCATCTTCACCAGGAGAATTACACGGTTTTGGTGATGCTTCAGAAGCAGTGTACGCAGCAGTGGTATACTTCTATGACAGAACATCAAACAAAGCAACATTATTAACATCAAAAACCCGAGTAGCACCAATAGCAACCAAATTAACATTACCAAAGCTAGAGTTATGCGGTGAGTTTACTTGCTAACTTAATGAAAAAGGTGCAACAAGATATGAAGTTTGATCAACCACTAACATATTTTTGGACAGATTCAATGATATAGTGTTAGGATGGGTAAAGAATAAGCCCCATAAATTTAAAACATTTGTTGCAAATCGAATCTCGGTTTCACTTCGTGGCCCGGCAAGGGTTCTCTTAACAAGACCAATAAACAAGTTAGTCCCATTACCAAAAGAAGAAGACAACATGGCTGAACACGAGAATTTTAGACAAACAGATCAGCAATCACAACCGAAAACTCTGGTGTGAATCCCACCTGATCGGAAGGTAAAACAGCAAAGGGTACACCACATTTATACTACAGGGGAACATACAACGATCAAATTAGTCTTACTGTTTATAGGAATAATGCAAGGATACTTGACTGGTGTCAAATCACTAACCAACATAGAACCACTACCATCAGATGCAGGAATCTATTTTTACAACACTGGAACTGTCAATTTAATCTCATTGCGTTGGACAATAATTATAAACTACAATTTGACAGGATATTGGGAAGACATCAGAGCCATAGACGAGTACATCCTGTATTTAAATGAGTCATGTCAAAAAGGGTGGGAAGTAGACAACAGATTAAAGCTGTTTTATGTGATAATACAACAACTAAATGAACAAATGAAGGAAATTACATCTCAGAATAACCTTCTCAGGACAACAAACGAAGAACACTCACGCAGAAAGCGGGAGATTGGGAATTCAGTAGGTTATATAATTGGAGATACATTTGGTATTATGATGCAAAGAGATGCCTCACATATAGAATATAAACTCAACCAATCAAACCTCCATCATAGATGCAACCACGAACATCTTTAAACACGAAAGAGAATTAAATAACATCCACTTTCGAGCGATAGCAAAGCAGTTCTTGTAACTTGACGGAAGAATAGATCGACTAGCCGCAGATAGTGACCATTATAGCAGGGTACAAGCTATCATAACATTCACAATACAAATAATGTTAATAATGAAGCGGATAGCAGAAAGACAAAGAGTAATCATTGACGTAATCCTCAATTCTCATGAAGGCCATATTCATCCTGCTTTACTAACCCCACAACAACTAAGAGACGAGATCCAGCGAATCCACGATTATGCGCCACCAACTATGAAGATTCCTGACGGAAACGACGATAATGACCTGGGATATATTTACCATTGGCATATACACAACTATACCATTTGTATGATGTCATTCCGATACCAATGCTAGAGAATAATAAAATACGCATCATAATACCATCTACAAAACAATTAATAGTCGATCTGCACCGTGAACATTACACGCCTCTTATACTAGCACAGATTTACAGCGATGTGTGCAGATAAAACCAGATGGATATTTGTGTGACATTTCACCAATCTATAACACGCAATCAAAAGTATGATCATGTGAAATCAATCTATTAAAACACAACAACCAGAATCCTGAAAGCTGTACGACAGTTTCAATAAATAAAACAGACTACTGGGTTCAACTAAGTACGAACCAATGGATATTCACAGTCACCTAACCAAAAACAGTTGACTTAATATGTGATCATCAAGTCACGACGATGACATTAAAGCAGTCAGGAATCATAACGCTAGATCCAAGATGTACTTTAAAACACGAAGAGTTTTATCTAACAGCCATTGAAGAAAATATACACAAGATCAGCTCGTCATTTACAGCATCATTAAGGCTTTCCAACGCAGAACTATCAAATTTGTTAGAATCTAAAACAACCCATATCCCACACCACGAACCTAGAGATTATAGCACAAGATATTATGGACTTGGAAAAGGCGATTACCCTGCAGAACTCAAATGAAAAGGCTTTACCGGAATCTATTGAATCATTCAGCAATGAACATCATCTTCACCATTACATATTAATTTATTCACTTGTAGTGATCGGAATAATCCTTGCTGTGGTGTATCTATGTCAACAAAGGAAAAGACAACTACCGCCACCCGAAGACATGTCACAACCACAACGACCTCATCCACGTCCAAGGTCGCTGAATCTGTTGGCCCCGCAATATGTTCAATCACAGGTTTGAACATGTGCACGGTGATCTTCAATTTCACATCAAATATTTTGTCTTAATTACTTTAATTAATTACTTTAAGTCATCATATTATATGCATTTCCGCCAGAGAAATAGTAAATGTTTAAATTATATGTATACAACAAAAAATTATTATATATATATATATATATATATATATATATATATATATATATATATATATATATATATATATATATAAGAGAAAATAAATAAATAAACCAGTATCTAGTATAACGATATTCAGTTCATTTCATTTAATTATTAGACCCCACCCGTGGTAATCTAATAATTAACAAGCGTTATTATATTTTTTTTGGGGCTATGTTCCACTTTACCTATTGCATTCATTGCATTATTCTGATTTAATGCTGTGCTGGGATGTTCTATCATCACTTCGATTCGCTTCGATAGACGTTTGTGTCTCTTTTTTTACAAACGAAAAATGTGCTCCATTTCGTTTTGTCTATTGCGATCTCAGCCTGTTAGAATAAATTTACAAACTATCTCTTTTTCCTCTTTTCACTTGCCATCGAAAATAAAAATATTGGTGATATTTTATAGAATGAATTTATAGAAATAGAATCGAGTAGGCTATGACAAAGCCATCTTAATAAATTAAGCCTCCATGTTCAAAACGAACTTTTATTAGTGAGTCTAAAATGACAAAAATAATCGCTCTCTTCTTACATTTTATATGGAGCGACATGATTTTCGTTTATAGAAATATTTGAAGGAAAAGTAACTCAGAATTATAATTTTTTGAAATCAATTGAAACTATAAACATTGGTTTTCCCCGTGACTTCAAGGATTTTTCCGTGGGGTTTTCCATTTTATTGTATTAATTAAAGGAAAATAAGATACTTTATTCTCTAATAAAGCTCAAATACATTGTGTACATAACCAATAAAATAATTTATTCCCATCAAACAAATAAACCAAAAGAAGAAACCATCAATGTTTTTTTTTTAAATGGAACAAACATAATGATCATAAAACAACGCAAAAAACGAGAAAAAATATATGAACACAATTTTTTATTTCATAGCAACAACAAAAAGTAATCGCATAAAAAATAATATTGAGAGCGTGATCAAATTGTCCCTCTCCTAATCCTAATTGACATATTGTATATAAATTATGTAACCTTTTGTAACCTTCAAAACAAAATACAACATTTTATCATTTATTTGATCGATGCGATCAATATTTTTGTTTTGGTTTAATGAGAAATTTCCCAGCGTTTATCCGATTAATCTCCTAAATTTTAATTTATCGTAGTTATCATAATTTTTATACATATTTTTCGATGTTTAGATTTTGAATCGAACTGTTTTATTTCTGTGTTGGAGTGAATGCAGTATATTGAAAGAGATTATTAGAATATATCAGATATATATTTGTATATAAAAAATTTAAAAGCGCAAATAAATTAAATTAAAGACAATTTTATAATCATAAAATAGGCCCCTTATTATTTTACCACTAATTATTATTTGTTATTTGCACAGTAATTAACTAAAATACTAAATAATTAAAAAGAACTAACACTGCACTTTTTATTTTTATTTTATTTTATTTTAATTATATTCCGCGCACATTGATTTTACGTTCAAACTGCACGACGATCAAAAATCAAGTTCTATGAAGTAATTATAATTTTATATCTAATTAAAAGCTTCAACATATTTGATTTTATTGAAAAGCTTCTAAAAGCTATATATACATTTATCATAATTAAAATATTTCATCCATTCAGAAATTGTATTTTGCGTTTTATTAAAATCTAAATCTTTTAAAATCTCAAATAAATTGTCCAAATTCGGTAAAACTATTTTATAATTTTATTCTAGTTTTCACGTTTAATTGAGTTTTATGAATTACGAAGTTCATTTATCAGTGGTATTAAATATATTTTTTATTTATTTATTTGCCAATGAAAGCTTTTACAAAAATAATCCAAAAGCTCTCATGTTAAGCAAATAAAATAATTCTTTATGAAGTAGTTGTAATTTTAAATCTAATTAAAAGCTTCAAAAATATTTGATTTGATTGAAATGCTTTTAAACGCTTTTTGTATACATTTATCATAGTTAAAATATATTTCAACCATTCTTAAATTGTTTTTAAAGATTTATTTAAATGTCAATGTAATATTTTGACGTTTCTAGGGTTTAGTAATTTAAGTTTTTTATTCACATGTAGCAGATCTTCCGTATAATACAAATTATTCCCGCACTGTATTTATTTATTTAGAAATATTATTAATATAAATCTGCACACACAGACATAAATACACACACACAAACAGCAACACATATTTTTTCTTATTATAATTTATTAATTTTAAATTAAAATGTTTTTTTTTTTTTTGTTAATGTGAATCAAAATAAATCATATATACATAAAAATATGCTTATTTCGAATATATGGTTTCTAAAAATTTACAACAACACCGAAAACGATTTTTTAAATGCGGTAACCACTTAATTGATTTACTGTTCATTTTGGTACCCGCGTCTTCTGGCATATGAAACACATAAAATAGGCATATGTATATATATGTAGTATTAAGAAAGGTAAAATGAAATAAGAATATCATCTTCTTGTACATATGTATGTACATATACATATTTATGTCAAGAAATAGTATTTTAATATTTAAAATTAGGTTAGGTTTTTCCAATTTATATAATTTTAATATATATTTTATTTGAATCAACATATTGTTTCTGTGATGTGTTTGACATTTTTCGGAAAAAGTTTCTTGTGTATACACTGTGTGTACGCATATATCGATAAATTATATAAAAAAAATATGTTTAAATGTTATATACGAGTAGATTATGCCAAAACGATATATGGTAAATGTTAATAGAAAATGCCATATAATTACTTGATGTATATATTACGAGCTATGAGGCCAGAGGAAGGTATAATACCTATTACATATATAACATAAGGTATATGTATAGTTTCAAAAATATGTTGTCTTTCAGAAAATTGGTAAAATGTTGTTGTAATAAAATTTAATTAGAAAATTATATATTTTTTAATATATAAACTCGAAACCACAATAATTTTAGAAAATTTTAAAAGTTTTTATCTGTATACCGTTTTTGTGTATTAGAAAGCTATAAAATTTTACATAAAATTCTATACGTATATGTACGTATATAGATTGGATAAAATACCTTCGTTGTTTATGTATATATAACATTCATATATATACACACACACACACATACTTAAAATCATTAATCTGACCATCAATTTTTTTATTGCGGTTATAATATAAATTATGACCAAAGGAAATTCAAATATTATTTTTCCCACCTTTTCATGGGGTTCGAGTTTATCATACACATATAATGTTGAACATATAACATTAAAAGAGAAATTGTTTTTTATTTTAAATCAATAAAAAGCATGTAAATTTATATCGAACGCTTGAAAGGGTATATAAAGTGGGTGAAATGCGGGTGGTTGTCATACTACTTTGATTTCGAATAATAATGTCCAAAAAAAAAAGGCCCAATTGTAAAAGATAGTTAACGTGATACATTAAAGCTTTGGCTAACTAGCAAAAATTAATTCTAGACAATTAATCCGCCCTATGCAGCTAATCAAATATTTTACGTCATGCATTTATATCTTTAAAATTAAATCCAAATGGTTGTTGTTGTTGTCAATGTGAAATCGTTGTTGTTGTCAAATTAAATATTTTTTTATCAACTTTTAGTACGTCGGCTGGCCCAATATATGGTCGGGGTGCACTTACATGTCTCGTAAATATTTTTGAAGAATACCACCGGGGATCGCTGGGCTGACGACACGCATCCGTAAAAAAAAAATCTGTTTATAAAGTCAACAAAATTGTAGCGTGCCAAAATTAAATAAAAACAAAGCTATAATTATAATAACCCAAATTGGGTATAAATCAAAATATAATATTTATTTTTAATTAAAAAAATTTATAATTATATAAAATAAAATAAAATAAAAAAAATTAATTATTTAATTAATATTTTAATTATATTTAGAAAAAGAATCGTTCTTAAATTGAAATATTATTATTGAAAATTTTTTTTCAAATATGGCGTGGTTTCCTGGTCATCCAAAAGAAATATAAAAAAATAACGATTAGTAATCATATAAACATGTCTGCGGATTACGAAACACAAACAAAAACTTCATGTCGGAAAAAAAAATGTCTTTAATTTTTAAGGAATTTACTGGCTGCTATTAAAACGCTACAATCATACTCCCTGACGTCGAAGGTAGCCCAGAACTGTCTGGCATCTTTAAATGAGATGGCTGATCAGTTCAACATCCGCTTGACGTGGGTGCCAGGGCATTTCAATATCGCAGGGAATGAAATGGCAGATGAGTTGGCCCGCAAGGGTACAGCACGCCTAATAATCCAAACCAGGCGGGATATAAAGATACCGCTTGCTTCATGTAAACTGCTGCTTCAGGAAGAAGCCATAAAAAAAACGAACGTCAGATGGTCTAACGCCAGTTTGTGTGTAACAACCAGGACTTGACCGGTCCAGATCAGGCCAACTGATATCGCTTCGATGCCAACATATTGGTATGGTCGTGGGAGCTATAACGGGACATTGTCTCATTGGGATACATGCGAGCAGACTGGGTGTCCCAGCCCACGATTTCCGCCACAGCTGTGGTGATGAGGAGGAGGAGGAAAATGTGCTCCATCTGCTCTGCACCTGCTCTAGTCTAGCGTACAGCAGAACAAAATTAATGGGAACTTCCCCTTTGAACGACCTCTCGGATCTTAGTAAAATCGAGATCCGGGACTTTAAACACCTCTTGGTAAGCTCAGGATGGTTAAGCGAGTGAAGAGGAGGAAACTCGAATGTGGTACAGCTACGGATCAATTTTGTGTCTATGCTAGTCCTTTAGGATAGCCACCCTTACCTAACCTAACCTAAGGAATTTACTGATATCGATATTTTATTGTTATTGTTATTTTTATTTTTTTTTATTTTATATTGGGCGGCAGATATCCAGCACGCTTACCGGACAAAGCTCAGCCTGCAGTCCACTCCCGCGTGAGTTCGTGAGAATAAAAATTAAATTGATCTTTCCGAGATCATACAAAAGTTAGAATCATAAATATCACCAATTTATGAATACAAATATTAATAACAAAGCACAAGATTTATTTTAAATTGAAATTACGATTTTCACTTAAAACGAAAGACAAAATCCATTTATAGAAAGACATGGATAAACCATAAAAATTTACTTCAACTCACCTGATCAATCCAGTTCCATGTGGCTTTCAATGGTTAAGAAAAAAAACATCCGCATCAAATCAATTTGGCATTCCATCCGGAAGATAATCATCGTAGTGCAAGCACACAAGAAAAAAGAAGTCGCAACACCACCACACTTGATCTGGTCTATAGTATTCAAACAAAATCACAGTATCAGCAGCAAAACACTATCAGTTAGGCATCAATTGATCTGTTTATCAATCCATTATCTTATTTTCTTTTCTTTTTTCTTTTTATTTAATACGCCATTATTATTTATTTTTCACGTGATCTTCGAATTGAGGTTTCAAAATAAATATCTCTCCAATATAATGAAAATAATCCCCTGTCTCGCACACGGTTTGGATTTATATGCCAATTTTTGTTGAAGGTGCCGGATGTCTCGCCATCTGACATGTTATTTTCATCCATCTTTCAGCCAAGTTGAAGGTTTTTATAATTTAACCTTTAAGCTTTCCAAAAGTATTACCGAAAATTCATGTTCTAATGTTTTTATTCTGGTTGCAAACCTGGATTAAGCTTTGACCGATCACGGCTAATGATATCTATATAAAAGTAATATCAATAAAATATCGACATCTCCAACAATCAAATCAATGAATCATCAAACTTATTGATGCATATTTATTACAAATAATAATCTCAAAAAAATCGCAAGCCCATAACACAACCAGTGGTCTAATTCTGTAAAAACAAGATAATGTGAAAAAACGAAACATTGAAAAAGTTTACACAAAAAAAATTTACACAATTTCTATCTTATTTAGGTTAAATGGTATTCTATAAAACAAAGTAGTCAGCGTGTAAATTTTTTCTTGCTGAATAATTTTATCGTGTCTAAAACCACTTTGACGTTTTGTTAATATTTCGTTTCATAATATAATATAAAGAGTAACAAGGACAAACATGGTTTTTTTTGTTCGGCACTAGCCCGCCTTCTTCGTGAAATTTTAGTTTTAAATTTTAAATTTTTATCCGTGAAAACGAACTACACAAGGTAAATTGTATGCGTCGTTTATTGACGTTTAATATCTTACCGATTTTTTAATTTATCTTGGTGTAAAGTTATAGAATACCATTTTGGTATGAAAACGTGTAAAGTACTCGTTTTCGCGTTTTCACATTATCTTATTCGTTATAGAATTAGGCTACTGTATATACGATGCGTCTATTAAAATATGATTACCGTGTGTTATTTGTATTTATCAAAAAATCGGAACCTTACAAAATGAAAAATGGATACCGCAAAAACAACACCGGACCCCAATCATATGCATGAAAAAGTATCGGCTGGAACTCGTTGCTCTTCAAGAATCTCGCTGGCCTAAACATGGCGACCATGTGTATCAGGTGGTCAGACTGCTGTGTATGCAGGGGGATACCAGAGAGGACTGGGCAAACGAAACGGTTATGGACAATGAGGGGCTAGGCTTAGCACTAGGGGCTAACCTCTCTTTTCATCAGCCCGACTTTTGCAGCGTTTTTGAAGCTGAACTGATCGCGATAATGGAAGTCATGACTGGTTGAAATATAATGTAATATCGACGAGGGATATTCGCATTTTTACGGACAGCCTGGCTGCTATTAAAACGCTACAATCATAATCCCTCACGTCGAACGTAGCCCAGAACTCTCTGGCATCTTTAAATGAGTTGGCTGATCAGTTCAACATCCGCTTGACGTGGGTGCCAGGGCATTTCAATATCGCAGGGAAAGTAAAGGCAGATAAGTTGGCCCGTATGGGTACAGCACGCCTAATAACCCAAAGCAGGCGGGATATTAAGATACCGCTTGCTTCATGTAAACTGCTGTTTCAGGAAGAAGACATAAAAGAACTGAACGTCAGATGGTCTAACGCCAGTTCGTGTGTAATAACCAGGCAGATATCTGGCCTGGACTTGACCGGTCCAGATCAGGCCAACTGATATCGCTTCGGCGGCACCATATTGGCATGGTCGTGGAAGCTATAACGTCTCATTGGAATACATGCCAGCAGACTGGGTGTCCCAACCTACGACTTCTGCCACAGTTGTGGTGATGAGGAGGAGGAGGAAAATGTACTCCATCTGCTCTCCACTTATCCTATTCTAGCGGATACAGCAGAACAAAATTTATGGGAACTTCCCCTTTGAATGACCTCACGGATCTTAGTAAGATCGAGATCTGGGGTTTTAAACGCTTCTTGGTAAGCTCAGGATGGTTTAGCGAGTGAACGGACCAATTTAGTGTTTATGCTAGTCCTTTAGGACGGCCACCCTTACCTAACCTATCAATTGCAGGAGGATAAACAAAACACTAGCTTCATGTAACGTAACTGTGTACAACTTCAGCAAGTGCTCACCCTGCCTCTTCATGGTGGCCAGTAGAAACTACTCTGTTGCAGGAGTAGGCTAAAGAGTAAGGGCTGTGGTGGTCCTATAGAGGATTAGCGTTGAGTCCAACAGCCCGACCTGTCAAATTTTATTGTTACGAAACCTCATCATGAGCCTCGGATATTTTTGGATTCACAACAACGACCTCGGACACGATATAAGACAACGATTTTAAATTTGGAACGTGGTACGTACTTAGCCTAAATCGACCGGAGAGCCTCGATCAACTCTCCGAACAAGCATCTAAGTATAAGCTCGACCTCATAGCGCTGCAGGAAACCAGACTAATCGGCACCGGCATCGCCGATTACCTCATATTTGTGAACGTTCATACTCCTACTGGGGAGAAACACGAACAAATCAAAGACGATTTCTACAACGAGCTTGAAACCATCTTGAGCAAAATTCCGCAATATGTCATTAAAATTGTTTTGGGCAACTTCAATGCTCAAATTGGCAGTGCGGGCAGATTTTATTGTAGCACCATCGGTCCAAACTTCTTGCACCCTATACCTCAAACAACAACGGGACGCACACCACGGAGCTAGCTTTGCTCTACAGCTTGGTGGTCGCCAGCACATACTTCCCACATAAACGCATCCATAAAGCCACATGGAAATCTAACGACAGGACAACGGTCAACCAAATCGACCACATCCTCTTCTTCAAAAGGCATTTTTCTAGCCTCAATGATATCAAAACCAAACACGGAGCTAATATCGACTCGGACCACTTCCTGGTATTTGCTCAACTAAAATTTCGCCTCTCCACCACGTACAATCACATTTTTCAGCGTATCACTCGTTGGAATACAGAGACATTGAACAACGATGAAAACCTTGGAGGATAAACAGGCACCACCTTCCGAGCAACAACCTACCTCCCTTACTTCAACGCGATATTAAGGTCGAGATGACTCCACCGCCCCTCCAACATATGACGACGCGTGGAACGTGATATAGCAAATGAAATATTATAAGAGACCTGGTGAGGATGATATCTGCAACGAAATGCTCAAATATGGCGGTGATTATTTGTTTTACCGCATGTTTGAGGTCGCTTTGCCGAATACGGACTACAAGGTTTTAGGCAAAGTAGATCGCGGCAAAGTTATCAGCTATGAAAAAGACATCTTCGTGCACAGTCTATTCGTAGACTTCGAGCAGGCGTACTACAGCATTAAGAGGAATACGTTATGGAACGTCTTGTCCTATCTGGGCATACCGTCAAAATTGGTTTGTATGTGTCAGGTTTTAATGGCAGGCTCAATATGTAAGGTGCAAATAGAAGGCAAAATGTTGGATGCCTTCGAGATAACATCTGGATTGCGGCAAAGAGACCCGATAGCTCAGATTATCTTCACTTACCATTAGAATATATCATTCGTCAGCGCAGCGCAGCTGCCTATATTACAAATCATCCCAGTTACTAGCGTATACGCTGATGATATTTGCATTCTGGGTCAGAGGAAGCCACGTGGGGATTTTATTACTGGAGACACACAGTATGAAAAAGTTGAAGAGTTCAAATATCTATAGGATCCCTGATCAGTGAACAAAACTCCGTTTCTGTCGACATTGCATCGTGGATTGCAGCAGGCTACCGAACATTTTAAGCCGACATTAAGATCTTCAAGTTTCCCCACATATCGCGCAAAGTGAAACTGGACATCTTCAAAGCGCTGATAAGGCCAATTATCACCTTTGGTTGCAAGTCTTGGACACTAACAGCTCAAAACATCAAAAAACTTGCTGTTACTGAGCGTAAAACAATTCGTATAATTCTCGGTCCCATTCAAGAGGGACACACCTACAGGATGAGATGAGATTTAACAAAGCATTTAAACTGCGTCACTGTCATTCATTCATAATCTTCAACTAAGTTCTCCACTAGAGAAGTGATTCTATCCAATATAATGTAGGACAGTAACGTGTATATATGCTGTGCAATAGAGAGCTATATACTGCGATAATTCTCACGCTTTCCATTGGTCATACATAACTTTGGCTTCACCATACTAATCAAATAAGATCGAAAAGACAGTTCCACAAAGTATTCCTTCCGTATATCAAGAGCTCCGTATTAATGCAGTCCACCAAAGGTGAGCAGTTTCCTTTTATTCTCTGCATGGCCCTATAGTGGATTCCTCATGGAATGGATCCTCGGTGCAAATCTCCGCAGTTTGTATTTGAGCTGACTCAACAACAATCTATGATGCATTCCATGCATCGAGTATTTTATCGATGTTGACATATCCTGGTCTCGAATGGACGTTACCGAAGGCCTGAAAGTATGGTCAACACGGTAATTCCTGTAAAGAAATTACGCGAACTGCGCTTATTGCTGAGTCGTTGTACGTTAAGAACATCGGCCTTCCACCATTCTCGCTTCTTCCGTCTACAAATCCACTTAGTAGCCCTCCTAGCAATAGCAGCGTTCTGTTTCCTCCCGATTGTGAGACGTGGTTGCACTTCACTCTGGTCTATATTTTGTTGCTCGTTTCTTGGGTCTGACTTTCACTATACCTAAAATGTGTTGAGCAGCACTGACAACCGATGCTTTCAGTACCTCCCAGTCAGAGTTAACACAATCAGACTGGCAACTAGCTTCCTCAATGTTTTCGCTGATAAGGTCCTGATACCGTTTCCTTCGATCTTCATTTATCAGACCTTCACAGTCGAAACATTCAATGCGTTTTACTGTGTTCCCAGACCATGCGTTCCACTGTGTTATTCGAACATTTCTATGGTAGATTTGCAGCGACCAAATGATGATCGCCGCCTACACGTATTTGGTTGCTAACCGATAAGTTCTCTAAGATTAATAATCTCAAAGTTCATCATTCTCTCACCATTATCGATCGCAATTTTGTGTCGGGAGTACGTACCTATGTTTTCACACAAGTCAGCCTAATTTCTGGCAGCTCCAGCATTAAAGTCTCCTATTACCATTTTAACATCGTTTTCGGGAATAGATTCCATCAGATCGTCCATATTATCGTAAAACGAGTCTTTATCTTGGGGTTTGTTGACTTCTATGGACGCGTATTGAGCACAAATTATCGACAGGTTGGCTAACTTCATTCACAATCGGTTATTGACTGCTTGGAATTCCAAAACAGCCTTTTTTTCTCCAATATTTCTGAGTTCATCTCCACTGTAGCGCAATGTATAGCCCTGGAACACACCTGGTCTCCAGTTTTGGGCCAACGAGTTTCTTGAAGAGCTCCATGCACGTGGTTAGACCACCCAACCCTCCTGGTTTTCTAAGAGACTGCACTTTCAACGTGCCGTCCTATCCATTTTTCCTATTGTTGACATTATAAACAGATTGTTTTTTTACGAGCACAGGATACTCTGGTGGAATTCTTGGAAAACTTGTTTGTGGTATGGCTTCTCTAATGAAATCTTCTATATTCCAACTATAATTTAACCCTTGAGGATTTCCTACAAATTTTAGGCTAACATGCCTAATTGATATAATTTTCGTTTGCTTTCAAACAACATCGCTTTCTTCTGCGAGTATCATGGTTTAGATTTAATGGTTTAAACAAAATTCCATTGCAGTAAGCAAATATTATCAAAATGGATAACTGCGGAAAGAATCAACACATATATTATCCAACAAATTTAAAAGCCATTATGAAATTCAAAATGATTTTTTAAACACCATTCAAGATGGAGCAAAAATAAAACCTTTCCTACAGGAACTATATCCTTATCAACAAACAAAAACTTATTTCATTTGGTGACATTTCGAATAAATGAAACCAATAATTTCTGAGAGGTACATACATTTACAGCAAAATATCCTTCCGGTTTTTCATTTCGGAGGGAACCAAGTTACACACCGCAGAATCAGATAATTTCAATAGTTGAGCATTGTATAACCACTTTAAAATCCGTATATGTATCATATGGTGTGTGTGGGTTTGTGTGTACGTATATAGTTAGTTGTATGATCTCGACACGACACAACAAAACTATATCTGACAAAAAATAGTTTCAATTTAGGTATCTATATACAACTATAGAGTTGTGATATTGCGATAAAGATAATCACAGTTGAATATCTCCCTCTCAAATGGTGGTGTAATAGACACAACAGACAAAACTAGCAATTTACCCTTTTTTTATGGAGTTCTGATGGGATTTTTTCATAGTTTTTGTTTGTGCTGTGCCATATCATTATATGCTGCATATACGAGTATACATGTATATAGATAGACAATCATCATAGATTCGACTTTTTGTTGCTGTGTACCGAAAATCATCATCATCCTTCACATCATTATTAGCTTATTTTTTACTCATTTTCATCCGCTCTCTATTCATTCAATACTTGTTTGTTTTTTTTTTTGTTTTTTTTGGTGAATATGGAAAATTGTATACCGTATGAAAATGAAAATCTGTTAAAAAATGAAAAAAAAAAATATCGTGTTTGAACAATTCTAAATCCGACAACAAAAGATATAAAATTTTACTGTATACCGAAAAAAAACAAAAACGAAAAACCTTTATGGATGGGTATATTACGAGTTTAACGGTTAGTTTTTTTCCCATTTTCTTCACCGATCGAAAAGTTTCTTTCCCAAAGTTTTTCTTTTCGTTTTCGGCGATTTTAATTTTTTTTTTTTTTTTTTTTTAGTACACAAAATACATAGAAATACCAGAAGATTGGTCTCTTTGTTTTATCCGTTGTTTTTGTTTATTGTGATTCTTCTGACTCGCGGTTTTTGTGTTTGCCCGGAACATTGGGTATTGCGAGCGAATATTGTTGTGAGAATTACTTAAAGAATGCGAACCAAAAAATAAATGTTTTTTTTTAATTCTTTGGTTTTTTTTTCAATCACACTAAATACCTTTTCTTCCTCATTTTTGTGTGCATTAAGTAATTAAAACGTTGGCGATGGCTATTTTTGTGAAGATATTCACAGTCCGTTTCGTATAATCGCTTATTTATATAAATAAATGGACCAACAATAGAAATCATATATATAAACTGTGTGGATAGGTATGCGAACGAATTTTATAATGAACAGACTTCTTGTATATAGTTACGTATGCGAGTCTTTTCTTTTTTTGTTACAAATTTATTTGCCTTCCACATATATATAAGAATTTTGCTATTATATTAACATGCGGTCTCGAGACATAAATGGTTTTGTTTTGAACAAAACTGTATAGAGTTATGAAAACTTCGGAATTTTTTTTTTTTTGTATATAAATGAACAAACCCGTCTGTATTTAGTTACTAGATTTCCCGTCCAACAACTTCCCGCATTTAATTCATAACCTTGAATTCCCCAGTCCACTGCTTCCCGATGCCAAACATGGAGTTAGGTTTAGCAATTCAATTGTCGACAAATGTGACTCCTATATCAATAATTTCGCGTACTCTAGGATCTTCTATTCCGTAATTCGTTTCTTTTACGATGAAACTAGGTACATACATTTACATTTCTTACTATTAAATTTGGATTCAATTAATAAATTCGGGTTGAATGCAATCGGACTTTGAAGTGTTTTATGATGGCAGATAGAATCAAATACCTTATTGTATAAAAATCGTCAACTTGATCTCATTTATCACTTTCTAAAGCATTTTCTGGATCAAAAGTGCATGAGACAGAAAAGAAAAAACAGGTACCACCCCCGATCAATATTCTAGGAATAACAAACCACGGTAGTATTCAGAAACTGTTGAAAGAAGTAGTACGAAATGACTACAAAGTAATATCGCTCAGCAATAATATTTGGAAAATAAATACAACAGAGCCTGAAGATTATAAAGCTCTAGCTAACAAACTAAATGCTGATGGTCACCAGTGGTATACCTACGAAAACAAAAATGATCGATCAATTAAAGTAATGACAAGAGGTCTCCATCCAACTTGCTCAAAAGATGAAATTATTGAGGACCTGCAAAACAAAGGCCTGAACATAATCGATGCAGTCAACATCATCAGAAAAGAGAGAAGAGAAAACAGGGACGGAAATGTTGAAATCATGAGGTGAGGTCTCCCACTTTTCATGCTAACCTTCGACAACCAAGAAAAAATCGAAAATATTTATAATATTAAGGCTATCCTTAACCTTAGAGTTAAAATAGAAACACCGAGAAAGGTCACTCGACTAATACCTCAATGTAAAAAGTGCCAAGATTATAATGATACCATCATCCAGCCAACTACAGAGGATGTGAAGTTGCAGTAGAACTACAAAAAATGAGAGATAAATGTACAATCTATATAAAAAGAACCACGGAGCCAAAATCGCCAACTGCTAATCATAACATACAAAGCCAGAGAGTAACCGAAAACGTTACTTATGCACAAATAGTTCAGCAAACACAGGAGAAACAGTTAAAAGTGGATCTCGTTCTACAGGACATACTGAGAAATCTAGGGAACCTTAACAAAAGACTTATTAATGAGTCTGCAGAAAACACTAGAAGAAATGAAATCACAAACTAGTTTCAATAAAAGAGTCGAAGAAAACCTTGGTCAAGTGTCTCAAAATATAAATTATATAAAATCGAATTATAAACAAAAGAAATGAATAAAACGTTACGAATTGTAACCTGGAATGCAAATGGGCTATTGCAACACATTCAAGAATTAGATATATTTTTAAACATGCATAATATAGATAAATGTCTTATATCAGAAACCCATTTCACCAAAACTTCATTCTGTAAAATAAAAGGATATAATTGCTACTATGCACTACATCCTGAGAACAAAGCCAGAGGTGGATCAGCTATCCTCATAAAAGAGTTGAGAACCTTTCCATGCAAGTCACAACAATCGAAATACAATTAAGCAATATTAAAACATGCAGTATCTCAGTAATATATTGCCCTCCAAGATACAATCTCAAACAAGTAGATTATACTAATCTTCTCAAAACGCTAGGAAGTGTCTTTTTAGTTGGAGTTGGAACCTATTGGCCTACGGATACTAGTAAGATTCCAGACCTTATAGACTTCTTTATTACAAAAGGAATTTCAGATAATTATATCCATATAGAGAACAGTGAAAGTCTATCATCAGATCATTCACCAGTTATTATGATACTTAGCCAAACAATTATTTTGTAAGAGAGCAACCCGAAATTAACGAGCTTCAAAACCAATTGGGATCTCTTCCAAACACAGTTAACAGAAAGAATTAGTCTGCAGAACCCAATTCAGGGACCAGTCCAAATAGGAGACGAATTAGACAAACTCATCCATAATATCCAATATACTGCGTGGGGAAGCACTCCAAATAATAGGCAGGAAATGAAGCGCAATGTTAGCTATCAAGAGGAAGTGAGAGAACTTCTTAAAAATTAAAGAAAAGCACGGTAGAATTGGCAAAAACATCGAAATGCTGAAAATAAAAGAATATTTAATCATTTGTGTAACAAATTAAAATACCTTATAAAAGACATTAAAAATCAATCAGTTAATAAATACCTCAGCACTCTAACTGAGCAAAAAGATACTGATTATTCATTATGGAAAGCAACTAAGAATATTAAAAGACCTAAACTTCAGATTCCTCCAATTAAAAATAATGAAAATTGGGCTCGAAATGCTAAACAAAAAGCAGATTTATTTGCAAATCACCTTGAAGAAACATTCCAACCTTATCCAAAACAAACGGAAGAAGAAAATATTACACCAATAAATAAACAGGATGAAGTAAATATTACACCTGTAACATTGAAAGAACTAAAATAGGAAATCAAGAATAATCTGAATGCGTATAAGGCTCCAGGATATGATCTTATAACAGGTCAGATAATAAAACTGTTACCGGAGAAAGCGTTGAAGAAACTAGTGCATATAATTAATGCAGCATTTCGACTAAGATATGTACCAAGACAATGGAAAGATGCAGAAGTAATTATGATACTTAAACCGAACAAATCCGCATGATAAAGCTACATATAGGCCAATTTCTCTGCTACCAACATTATCGAAACTATTTGAAAAGGTTCTTCTTAAAAGACTAAAACCAATTATCGAAGAAAGGAATCTTATTCCTTCACATCAGTTTGGATTTAGGGAAAAACATTCTACGATAGAACAAGTACACGGAATTACTGATGTAATCGAGAAATTACTAGAAAGCAAACAAATATGCTCAACTATATTCCTTGATGTAGCGCAAGCATTTGACAAAGTATGGCACCAAGGGCTAGAATTCAAACTTCATCGAGATCTTCCGGAGCGATTTTTTCAAATTTTAAAATCATACATATCAGAGAGGCACTTCCGAGTAAAGTATGAGAATGAATACTCCCAACTAAAAAGAATAACAGCCGGAGTACCACAAGGGAGTGTTCTTGGGCCAATCCTATATCTCCTATATACTGGAGATATACTAATTACAGAAGAAGCAATGGCAACTTTTGCCGATGACACGGCAATACTTGCAACAGCAAAGAAGATCAATGACTCCACTAGTAAATTACAGAGGGCTACTAACCTGATATGTAATTCGACAAAGAAATGGCGAATTAAATTAAATGAAGCAAAATCAATCCAAGTGAACTTTACAAATCAAAAAGTTAACCATATACCTATAATGATAAACTCAATAGTAGTACCCCATGCAAACACTGCCAAATATCTTGGTATGACTTTAGATACTAAGCTTAGATGGAAGCAACACATAAAAAAGAAGAGAGAAGAACTAAACATAAAATTTAGAAAAATGCATTGGCTCCTATGGAGACAATCTGAACTAGCGATCCATAACAAACTGCTGTTATACAAATAAATTCTGAAGCCTGTATGGACATATGGGAGCCAACTCTGCGGCAGTGCCAAGAAGACAAATATCAAAATCATACAAACAGTTGAAAATAAAATCCTACGATGTATTGTTAATGCACCGTGGTACATTCGAAACGACAACCTCCATCGAGATCTCAAGATTGAGCTTGTCGCGGATCAAATTAAGCATCATGCAACAAAACACCTACAACGTCTGCACCAGCATCAAAATCTGGACATACGCTGTATGCTGACTACATCTCCACCAAGAAGACTGCAAAGAACCAAACCACTGGACTTATCGCGACCAGGAGGTCAATAGACTTAATGTGGCGAAAAATCTGAGGGAGGAGTTACACGAAACTGGGGATAATCACTTGATTACGCCGACTATTCAAAATTCTTTATTATGGAATGTAAATTACTAAATGGATACAAGACTCAGTCGTAATATAAATAAACAAATAAAAAAAAAATTTATCACTTTACTGATAAATTTGACCAGATTGGTAGATATAGATCTTCCAGGCATGATTCCCTGTTGGTCGATAAAAATGTGACGTATTAATTTGAATTTAATAGTCTGGCATACAATCACCTCAAATAATTTTGGAATCGATGAAGAAGTTGATATTCCCATGTAACATGAGACATGATCCCGCTTTCCCGATTTAAAGAGCATAATAACCTACATAAAGCATTTGACTCTATTGATCATCGATTGCTTCTAGATAAGCTAAAGTGTTATGGTTTTAGGGGAATATCGTATAAACTTCCTACTAATTATTTTCAGAACCGCACTCAATTTGTGGTAATGAATGGTGTCGCAAGCAGCATCTTAACCATCAACTGTGGTGTACCGCAAGGCAGTGTTCTTGGACCTTTATTATTTTTAATTTTCATAAATGATTTAGCCCAATTACCGCTGGTTTGTCAAATCAGAATGTTTACTGATGATACTGCAATTTTTTATAACTCCATTGATTGTTCGCAGGCGTTAACTAATATGCAAAATGATTTTCAGACACTCTTGGACTATTTTAATTACAACAAAATAGCAGTTAATCTAAGTAAAACAAAATTTATTATATGTCACTCCCCATTCCTACCACATTGTAATCTACCAATTTTGCAGGTTACTAATGTTGTCATTGAGCGTGTGAACGAGTTCAAGTATCTTGGAATAATGTTTGATAAGCACATGTCTTGGGACAAACACATTTGTATGTTGAGCATGAAAATATGTCCGTTTATCGTTTTGATTAGAAAACTCGTTCTCTTTGTTCCAACGCATGTCTTAAAACCGATTTACTTTTCATTTAGTCATTCACGTTTCTTCTATGCCATCTCAACTTTTGGAACTGCAGCAAAATCCAAATTAAACAAATTGCAAATTATGCAAAATAAAAGTTGCAAAGCTATTTTTAAACTTCCACATTTATTTCCTTCCGTTGAGTTATATAGGAAGGTTGCCGTTGGTATTCTCCCAATAAATGCATTATTTAAACTTCACGTATCTTTACACATGTACAAGTGTCTGAACGTAACATCTGCACTATCTAACATTCAATTTCAGTATGTAAGTCATAGATACGAATTTTCTAATGTGCAACAAAATTAAACGAAATTTGGTAAGAAATCAATAACTTTCAATGGACCCCATGTTTATAATAAACTACCAACCGCAATAAAACTTCTGAAAATGTTTTCTAATTTAAAAAATTACTTAAAACTCATTTAGCATTAATAAACACGCAAATCAACCGTACTCCGTATTCCCCTATAATTATTAATTATTGCTACTTTTTATTTTAATGTATATAAGTTAATTTGCTCATCGATTGGAAATTGGACTTTTTCTTCATCGTCTTCAATTCTTCAGCGGTCGAGGCAAAAACGCTTGCCCTCGCAAATATGCATGGTGTCAGAAGTGGGATATTTATCCCTCAAATTATAACATTCATATATTGAATTCTTCAACATTTAATTTGCTGCATTTGCTGTTGCTGCCTTTGCTGTGTAATTGCTCATCTCCAATTCGATTGCTGTTTGCTGCTGTTGCTGTATTTGGTGAGTTGTGTTTTGTGCTAAATAAAATGATAAAGTGTTAGTGCGCGGATATTTTGTGAATTGTGAAGCCTAAAGAACGATTTGATTGTGATATGGCCCATCTTAAACGTGCTAAAAATGGTGTTGCTGTTTATATGGAATCATTGCAACGCCAATTAACGTGGATCAAAAACTCGATTCATGAGGCAACACTGTCTCAAGTGCGCCTTCGCTTGGATGAAGTCACAAGAAACTATGGACCTTATGAAAAGGACCAAACCATCACTGAAATGGAAGAGGATATACGGATGATGCGGCAACTCGTGCTACTATAGAAACATTATACTTCACGGTTCGCCCTATGCTAGAAGATAAGCTTGAAGAACTAGCAGCTCAACCAATTTCCAAGTTCGACGAGAACAAGATGGCGTGCACCTAAATTATCAGCGAAACTGCCTGAAATCGCGCTGACCACATTTTCCGGCGATATAATGAAATGGTCTGAATTCATTGAGTGTTGTGACTCATTGGTCCATACGAATCCTGCATTAGGAGTAATTACTAAGTTCCAATATCTAAAACATGCTTTGAAAGATGCTGCAGCCCACACAATAGAATCGTTGGATTTTACCGAGGAAAATTATGAAGTGGCTAGGAATCTTTTGAAAGAACGATTCAACAAACCAAATCGCATATGTGAACATCATATTAAATGGTTGTTTACCGCAAAGACTTTGGTGAAACCTTGTCCACGTCGCTTAATGGAATTTCTGGATGGTTTTAATTCCCATATGCGATCTCTTCGAACTCTACATCGACCTACGGAACAGTGGGATGACTTAATTGTGTTCTTGCTATCCAGCAAATTCGACAAAATTGCGAACTACAAAGGCATTTCAAATTTTATTAAAGGGCGATGTGCGAAATTGGAATTGTTACCTGTTAAGCCGTCATCGTCTCCAGCAAATGTGACACCTTCATCTTCATCTACGCCAAGCTCTACACAATCAAGGCTACGACGATTTCACAATTCTAATTCATATCACGTTGGCACAAATGTTTACCATTGTGTTTTGTGCAATAAATCGTCTCATTCAATTTTGCGGTCTTTTGCATTTCTAAAACTGTCAGTGAACGATCGACGCGAACAAGTGAAAACACAAAATCTATGTTTCAATTGTCTCAAACCTGGACATCTTGTAGATAAGTGTCCAGTGCCAGATTCATGTAAAGTTTGTCAAAGAAAGCACAACACATTATTACACTTGAGCACTAGCACTAGCACAACCCATTGTTCATCTTCGACGACAGATAATTCGGATGATGCATCATGCACCAATCTTAAACCATCAACGCCATCCAAGTTTTACTACGCTTACGTCCATTGGACGACGATATGGACCTTCACATGTTTTTTTAACTACTGCTATGGTGAAGGTATTGGAGTAGTTTAACTGCCCGGTTGTTGGACGGGCGTTATTAGATTCTGGCTCTCAAGTCAATTTCATAACCAAATCGTTTGCTTCAAAACTTCGACTTCCGCTGGAAAAGACAACTGCAGAGATTGGTGGAATCGGAACAATCCTCATCGAGTGGATGGATACAACTACAGTCATTAGTATCGAACTTTTCTACTGATATTGAGGTACTTGTGCTGCCATCCATCACCAATATTTCTCCATCAAAATCGATAAACACGGATGGCTGGTCAATTCCAGCAAATATACGATTGGCTGATCCAGAATTTGTAAAGGCTCAAAAAATCAACCGGTTGCTTGGAGTCGAAATTTATTTTGATTTATTAAAAGTGGGTCAAGTGATGTCAGGCGATAACTTGCCGTGTCTCCAAAATACTGTTCTGGGTTGGATAGTATCCGGGCGTGTTTCGTGCAATTCTTCAGCTTCAGGACATCATGTATCTCTCTTGGCATCATCCACTACAACTATCAGTGATGATATCGAACGTTTTTGGAAACTCGAAACATTAACAATTGACTCCAAAATGTTTAGCATAACAGATCATCCATGTGAGAAACATTTTAATGAGCGATTCACCCGAAACGAAGCTGGTCGATTTCTTGTGAGGCTTCCTTTTATTCGTCCACCGAACAGTTTAAGCGTTTCTTCAACAAACGCCATGAAACGTTTTTACAATTTGGAAAAGAGATTGTGTAAGAATCATTTACTTCACGCTGCCTACAAATCATTCATAGATGAGTATTTAGCACTTGGACACATGAAACATGTACCAGATGATTAAATACCAACATCCAATTATTATTTCCCTCATCACTGCGTGCTAAAGCCAGACAGTTCAACGACTAAGTTGAGAGTCGTCTTTGATGGCTCAGTCAAGACGAGCAATGACTACTCATTGAATGACATTTTGATGGTATGACCTGTGGTTCAAAACGATGTAGTAGCCGTTTTATGTCATTTCAGATCACATAAATACGCATTTAGCACAGATGTCTCCAAAATGTATCGCCAGATACTTATTCACCACGAAGACTCCAACTACCAGCTAATCTACTGGCGCAACAATCCAAATGAGCCAGTTCAGAGCTACCGCTTAAAAACAGTAATTTATGGTACTTCGGCTGCTCCATTTCTAGCTACACGTTGTCTTTTACAATGTGCAATTGACAATCAAAATAGCTATCCTGCTGCCAGTGATGCAATTCGGTATGACATGTATGTCGATGACATGTTAACCGGAGCCAACTCCATAGCAGAAGCCAACTTATTAAAGACGTCAATAATCAAAGTTCTGTCTACCAATTCTCCAGATATTATTGCTGATATACCTCAGGAACATCGTGAAACATTAATGCACTTCGATAGCGACGATTATATTAAACCATTGGGTATTTTCTGGCAACCAGAAAAAGATGTATTTCAATTTCGTGTACAGCCGATTTCCAGTCAACATAAATTATCGAAACGAATTGTTATTTCCGAAGTTGCACGCTTGTTTGATCCTCTTGGACTGGTTTTGCCTGTTGTGGTTTTAGGTAAACTATTCATGCAGAAAATGTGGCAGCTGAAAGTGAATTGGGACGAAGCGCTTCCCATGAACTACTACACCTACTGTCAAACGTTCAGATCAAACTTGTGTGATCTTAATCAACTCACAATTCCACGATTTCTGTTTGGAGAGGTTATTCCGAATAGTTCCATCGAACTTCATGGAACACATGCTGTTGAAGATTATCTGTGATTTGTGCTGTTATTATACAAAGTATTGATTTGAATAAGTAGACAAGGTTATATATTTATATTTTACTTAATTTTAAGTGTTCTAAGTGCGACTGACCAGCTTTCAAAGGACAAATAATCCACTAGCTATCAGTCACACTTTTTATTATCACAATGTAATATATAATAAATATATAAATAAATAAATAATTTAAAAAAATACATGTGATTTTTGACATTTTTCTGTTTTCGGGAAACACGTCAGTGGAATTTTCTTAATACTGCCAATGGCTTTACTTTTGAATCTTTCTACAAAGAAACTAACAAGAAGTATTCAAATCTTAAGCTAAAATTATTACATATTTTAAGTCTTTACCAATGTTAACACTTGATATTAGTGGTCACTATTTAATTAATTTAGATTACATTTATATGTAAACCGTATAGACATTTAATATATTTACAGGTTCATCAGTCCAAATGGATCTGCTCTTTTAAGTCGCTCTTTTAATATATCCCTGGCCAATTCATTGGGATATGTCTCTAATTTTGAGTAATATTTCGAACTTTATCTTCTCTAATGGTTTCTTTAATAGTTTTAATTCCAAGATCATCGTGTATATTACTACTTCGAATGTACCACGGAGCATTGGTAATACTGCGAAGTATTTTCGCTTGGGTTCGTTGCAGGAGTTCTCTGTTTGACGCGCTGGTGGATCCCCATAATTGAATACCATATGTCCGTATGGGTTTGATTATCACTTTGTACAATAAAACTTTATTGGCTAATGACAGCTGAGATTTTCTTCCCATCAACCAATACATTTTGAAAATTTTTATTTTTATTTGTTTGCGCTTTGCTTCAATATGATTCGTCCACGTTACCAGGTACATGCCTAAGTATTTGACAATGGTTTGTTGAGGAATATTTATATCGTTTAATTCCTCCGGTGAGAGCAAGTGCGTTTGTTTAGCGTAAATGTGACGTCAGTTGACTTGTTTTCGTTCACTTTTATGTGCCATGTCTTCAGTCAGTTCTCGATTTTGTTTAGATAATTCTGTAATTCCTTTGAGGCAGTTTCGGGATTATTGTGAGACACTATAGGATAGGCCGTATCATCGGCAAAGGTTGATATGACTACCTTGTTGGTAACAGGTAAGTCAGCTGTGTACAGCAGGTATATTATTCCTAGCGTTAATGATAACATTTAAACAAGTAGTTGCATTATTTTGTTTAACCATGTACTACCATTGAAGGTGATAGTTTCCCAGAACTGAGTGAAATTTCTTCGGTAGAAGTCCTTTAATATTGTATACTAGCCTATCATGCCAAACTTTATCAAAGGCTTGTGAAATATCCAAGAAGGCAGCAGAACGATATTTCTTTACCTCGAAGGTATTTTTGATTGCATTTACAAATCTGTGTACTTGTTTTGTGGTACCATGTTGGTTTCGGAACCCAAATTGATTTTCATTGATTGCTTTTTCCTCATCGCTTCTCACCGAATTTCCCGTTGGCAGTCTAATCGGGTGATTCGAGTTTGTTGGTCTTTTTAATTTTTTTGTTGCCTTCCACAAAGAATAATCTGTCCCCTCGGCTGCGGAGAGTTCATTTAAATAATTTTGGACACTCTGGTTTTCGTCTTCCCGCAATTTAAATCTTAGATTCTTAATAGCTCGATTTAATTTCCATTTCAACAACGGTGACTTTGTTTCTTGCCATCGGCGGCGAACTCTTTCAGTACTATTTAAGACATGTGGAGCTTTTTCAGCTGATAATGCCAGGACATCTTTTAGATTTTCTGACGCCGCATCAACATCTGCTGGTGTGATAAGAGGGATATTCAGTACACGCAATTTTGTTCGACTAGCCTCTTATATTGATCTCAATAAGTTTGCTTGTTTGTAAGCTGTTTTGACGTTTCCATTCTTAGGACGCCGGTGCTCACTCTTACAATTACAGGTGAGTGATCAGAAGACAGACAACTCCTGCAGGCAGATGCCCGTTGATTGGATATATTCTTTCTCATATTTCATAAATTCATTGTGTTTTAATCTTGTTTTTATCAGTACAGCTGTGTCTCCATGTGCTTTCCCATCTGGGTGCTTCGTGAGATAAGCAGAGTATCAATTAATTTTGAAAAGTTATAATTGGTGAAGGGTGTTTCAGATACTAACATTATGTCAATATTATGCTCAGTGAGGAATGCTTGAACCTCTGATTAATGTTGTGCTAGGCCGTTTGCATTCCATATGGCTATTTTGAGGACAGTCATTTCTGATTTTTAACGACTATCTGCATCAATCGTTCATATTCTGCATCATTAGATTCATGGTTCTCTCCATCATCGCCATGAAACTTTGCATTATATTAGTTAAATTGTTTGAAGCTGCTGCGATATTTCCTTCTTCGCTAGCTTGCACTTTAGGAGTGGTACCCTTAAGAATACTTGTATATGAAACCTCTTGATGCACACTACTGGTAACAGTTGCTTTTGGTTGGTTATTTTGGGCGTTAAAATATGAAACTTCTGGTTGTACTTTTGGTTTAGTGGAAGAATGTAGATTAAGCATTCGTTGCTCTGCTCGCTGCCTTGGATTGATTCTTCAAATCTAGGTAAGTTGGACACTCTCTATAATTTACAGTGTGATTTCCGCCACAGTTGCTACATTTTCTCTTTGATGCTTCCGTTTTTTCTTTGTTGCATGCATTTGAGTTATAGAGTTTACCACAGATAACACAAACGTCACTTAAAGTGCAATATGCTTTAGTGTGTCCTTGGCACTTAACCCTCTGTACCGGTCCAGTTTATTTCTGGGTCTCTCAATGGTAATTCTTCTATGCAGTAGATATTTTAATTGCTTCTCTTTGATTTTTTTTTATCTGGTTCTAATTCCAGACGGAACAATGGCTGAGGCAATGATTAATAACATTGGTAATTGGTTTGAATTGGAATCCTTTTTCAGCGAGAGCGGCTCGTATCTCATTAACATCCACGTAGGCCTCTATACCTTTTCACATGACGACCAATCCGTTTGGATTTTTAGTTGGTAAGTGTATAGTAATGTTTACCAACTTCGTCGAAATGTTTAACTAACGCTCTGTAAGCTTCAATATTGAGCGGTTGCATTTTTGTTTCTTTTATAACTCCGCTTTTTATAAAATTCACTATTAGTAATGAACTCAATTGTTTTTGCGAGCTCTCTATTTGATTCTTCCCTCAAATAGATTTGTGGCGGTTTTTCTGTTTTTGGAGGTTTTTCGGCCGGCGGGTCTTCAAAAACCAAACAAGAATACCGGTTGCTTTGAGTTAATTCAACGCTATATGTTTGCACTAGCCGTTGATCTATAGGGCTTCTCTGTTGCTTTGAGCTTTATTGTCATCTGTTGTCGATGCACTTTCATTGTTTTTTGTATCGTCAAAATTTGTCGACGATGCACTTTTAATGTTCAACGTACTAAGTTCATTTACGTTGTTTTTAGTTCACTTGATATTAAATTTTACCTGGTAAAGTAATTTTTAGCGACAAATCGTTTGCGGACATCGCTTTCTGCAGATTTGGCCCAGCCTTTCTTATTTGAAGTGGAAAATATTGGAACATCACGGTTTCACATATTTTTTTTATAAAGAATTAGTAACTGCTGATTCAACCTTTCACACAAGTAATAAGTAAATTATTATTAATGTTTACTCGGCGGTAGCAAAATTGTTAAATGTTCATACAAACATGACAGGAAGAATTATTAATGTATATGATTGTTGGTAATTTGGTCAGTGTTTCCGCAGTATAATCACATTGTGGTCTATAGACTGATTGATAAAATGAATTCCGTGATTGAATTTGATGTTACACGAGCTGATATGTGGTAGTCGATATTTGATTGAGGCGATATACACACCACACATCATAAATAGATATCGTTTTGTCTATTTTGATCTTCGCACATGTCTGTTCGAGACATATTGTAACTAATGTTACAGGAGTTCTCTCTATAGATTATGCACGGCTATGAATGCCGTATTACACCGCTTGAATCCTTGGCGCTCTTATACGATCACATCTATAAAAAATATAATTATGCCCAAAGAAAGAATTTGGTACTATGAATAGCCAGGTTGAAATTATAGCTTGTTTGAAGAACAAATCGATAAAATTGAGATACTTTTGTGGCCATTTATTAACATTCTGATAATAGATTGAACACACTCGTTTTACTGAATTTTTACATGGATTTGCAGATGGTTTGATAGTATTAGGCAAATCTTGTATAGCAAGACAACTGATATTAAACTGGCGCGCCTTCATCACTAGCGAGTGAAGCAAATCATATACATAATAATAAACAGTTTCTAAATGCAATTACTGGTCCCTTACTGAGTCAACAATCCGGCTTCAACATGGAGCAATCGTCGCCTGCAACAACCTCTGCGCCTACCATATGGTGGCTCCCCTTTCAGAGATTGCTTCACAATTCGTTCCGGATCAGCCCGCAGAACGAGACCGAGCCAGTGTACTCACTGAGATTTCATGTAGAATATCGGGGATATTCATCAGATCTCTGATCTCAATATTGTACAGAGCTCGGTATATGCCATCACTTCGCAGTTTGGGCCGTAAATCAATGTACAATTTATTTGAGAATAAATTACACCATTTCTCGGCACTTTCAGCTCTTGACAATCTCACTATGGTTCACTTTATAGCGCTTTATTGTTTCACTAGTTAACTATTTCGCTTTATCTCACTTGTTCACTGATAACTGGGTTAAATTAAAACTGATATACCCGTTCAATGCAACTCTCGAACTTTCCGTATTGCGTATAGTTGCATGAAAATTTTACAACTCACGGCTTGCTTCCAAAATATTGCTTTACTGAATAATGTTCGTTCTGCTTTTGAAACTCATTGCGTCAACCTGTGTCGTTGATACAAATAAATATTCATCATAAAAACTACAATTCCCCTTGTGAGGATTGAACCATCGATCGTTACCTTACATGAAGCTGCGACTCTAACCACCAGACTAAAGACGATACTGACGTGTTTGTGTTTAACATTAGGCATAATGGTCACATTATACCCACCTTAAATCTGTTCGTCCCGAACAGATTCATCTGTGCTTCCGACGTTGTAACGTGAGAATCGATCTATATATGAAACATTTTCATTTTTGTCCTGGGCTTTGTTGCATCCGGTATACAACATCGTTGATTTGTGTGATGACTTTGTAGGATCCTTCCCAACTTTGTTGTAACTTCGGAGATTTCCTCTTTTATCATTTGGAGTGGAAAAGCCAAACCAAATTTCCCTCCATAAATCATGTACTGTTTGACCGAAGGGCATATCCGGTCTTCATTAGATCACTGGCTTTCACAATGTTGATCATTATTTGCCTTAAATCTGCAACGTATTCTTTGGTTAGTAATGGTTCACTCTCCTTTGATCTCTTTACGAAGATGTTCTTCCAGTGTTCTGTTGAATCGCTCGACCATGCCATTGAATTGTGGATGCAATGGTGTAGTCCACGTTTGTGGATGCAATGGTGTAGTCCACGATTGATATTTAGCACAACTCTTGGAAACGTAGCTCTAACAGTACTCCAATTATGAAAACCAAATTGTTTTCAAATATATCCGCAAGTGTTCGAGCTTCCTGATTCACAATCGGATATGCTTCTACCCATTTACTGAAATAATCGATGCATACTAGTATATCTATGTACCGATTTCAAACTTTTGTTAGGGCCTTTACTGGCGGCGCAAACCTCATATTTCCTCCACCAATCCTCCACACCTCTTCTGTAATTGAACCCATAGTAGAACCGGTGTCTTATCTTGTCCAGCATTTAATTAGGGATACCCAAATGCGCACCAGATTTGTTATTGTGAAATTCCTAAACGACTTCTCTTATCCGGTTTTCTGGCAGCACGATCTATTGTTTGGTGTTGTTGCCAAAGTCTAACCAGCAATCCATTCTAAAATTACAATGTCTTCCACAACTTTTCACGGTTACGCTTTCCGTCGCGATTTCATGCCACTGTGGTCTGGTATATCTCCCTCCATCCAATTAATCATCGGAGTAATGGAATCATCGTGTCGTTGGTTTTACGTCAATTGCTCTCTGGTCCAGTGGTCCTCGGCATCTACTTGATCCTCATTACATGTGCTATTGGATTCCGTTATCCCTGTCTGTAATAGTGCTTACTTTGATTACTACAAGGCCTTAAGTGAATCTTCAGCTGGTCGTCCATTACGGTGTTAATAAATTCATCCGCTGAAAGTTCATTCTATACATCACTAGCTTAGTTATTTCTTCTTCCACATATTAAAGGCGTTCTCCTCGTTGTTGTCGCCTATTATGCAGCTAGGATTTGCATAATTCCTAGACACCATTTCTTCAGAATTCTTTGGCTTCTAATCCATGCTGCAGGTACTCTCTGTAGCACATCAGCTTCCTTTTCACTTAATACCAAAATTAAGTAACTTATTAGTACTTTCTGCAACCCCTCTGTTATGTTGCACAGCTGCTTGAAATTGCAACTTGAAGTTCTTCACCTCTATGTGGCCTCCAGTAGGCGGTTCTATTGATGTGGTTCGCTTCGCAGTATCGTCGTTTTCCTAGCGGGCTTCAACCTCCTTTATCCCGCCGTCCAATTTTTTATCCTGTGACAGACATGGCAAGTCTTTGTTCTTTTTCCTCTTTGTCTCTCTGGTTGTGCAGTAGCAGCCATTACTATACCGGTATGTTCTTTCTGCTACTGGCTTCGTTTTGTCAGCCCATCGTTCTCGTTGGATAGAGCTGATGAATCCTTCGTCGAATGTTATTGTGACATTAGGGCCCCACCTACAGGTGATGATAATCTGGATACTATCACGTCTACTGCCGGTAATAGTAGTCGCAATACCACGGTATCTCGACCTACACTACTTGCGTCCTCTTGGTCACGTTTAACAGCAGTTTGAAGTCTTAAATATAGCTCGGTCTTATTGCCATTCGTTCGCAATTCACGACGCTCCAACTCTTCTTTTAGCTGTTTAGATGTGGAAGAGTTAATATTCTTCCATATTGTGTATTGCAAAATCCCACTTCTGTTACCACAAATTTTGGGCTCTTATAAGAATTCGTAAAGGATTTTGCAATAAAACGCTAGATTAACATTGCACAATTTATTCGAGAATAAATGATAACACTTTAATTGCATTCTCTGTCCTTGCTCATTTCTCCTCTACAAATGCCCTGATGAGGAACGAAACATCGATCGATACCACACCATGCTCTGTAGCTGCGACTCTAACCACCATACCCACGACGAAACTGATATGATTGTCCTTAGCGCTAGACATAATCGTCACAACATGGTAAGTTCATCCTTGTTTGGTTACTATTTGTATGATTTCCTGCCTCTGTCTAACGAATTTCAGTTTTTTTTTATTTGTTTGTCGGTCTAGTAACATTCACTTACGCATTGCAAAATAGCACTACCTAGCTATAGATGATCGCTACAAAGGCTCTAAATGAATAAAGATTGATATAAAAATTTGATTTTTTAATTATTCTCGATACCAAATTTTGGTCGAATTTTCTCAGCACTCACATAGTAAAACACAGGAAAATATGTCTTGCATCAGTGCTAAGCAATATTTCGTGTGTTTTACTATGTGAGTCGTATCGAAGTGGCAAGTTAGCAAAAAAATTAGTATTGCTAATTTTTGGATTTCGTTCAGTTTTTCATGTACACGTGATTATATATGTACGTAAATGCTTATTGATGAGTATAGATTGGTGACTTGTTCCAGCTATAGTGTCGATGTTAGTTTGAGTTGTCATAACAATAATTATAGAATAAATTAGTTTTCGTAAAAAGTCCCTATGTATTCCTCCTATATATGTACCTATGTATTATGCACATCCATATACGATATTCGAAGGGTTCTGCCGAGATAAAATCATCTCAATATACCAAAATTTTATGAAAATTGTTTGGTTAATTTACGCTCCCAAAACTTAGATATATATTATGATTAATGATTGTTGTAAAAAAAAAAAAAAGACAAAAAAAAAAATAGAAAACATCCAGACCTATCTATCCACTTTCTATTACGTAAATAAATACAAACAAACCTGAGTCGTTCGACGAATCGAAATTTCGATCTGTATATAAGTTTACGCCATCAAATTATTATGGAAGAAAATGCGTGAATAAATGAGTATGGCATAAAATTTTCATTTATCATTTTCTTTTTCATCCTCACAGCCCTCTTCCCCTATCCCGGTTTCGATAATCAATCAATCAAATTTTTTTTTTGTTTTTTTTTTTGTAAAATTGGTGTGAGCGATTCTAGTTCATAAATAATTTTAGATTAGAGAATCTCTTCTATTTATTAACCAGCACCAAGCGCATGCATATGCACTCGGATTTAAATTTATTTCTTTATCTTTGTGCTGCATCGTCTTTTTATTGCATTTTATGGTTCAAAAGTATGTTATATATAGGGACAAGAGGCAAACAAACTGTCGAATAGAAACTGTCGAAACAAAAATAAAAGCACAAGAAAAATGATTCATTAGGAGGATGCGAAAATGAAAAACTTTTGAATGACTAATGAAAGGGAAGATAATTTTCCAGTTTATGTTAAATTGATTAGAGAAAATCAACAAGTGGATTTGTATGTTTGAATTCTTCAGCTATTTACAATAAGTGATTTAGAGAGATGAAAATCGGAGAGATATAACATGGGTATGGGGGAAGGGGGTGGTATATCTCTGTATGTATTTTATATTATGTATATACACACAGAGTAGGTATACATGTTGACTGTAAATAGAGCCAACAAAAAAAATTTAAATGATGGTTGTGTTTTTATTTTTATTGCGGATTATGAGATTAAATCGGTTTTATAATTTGTAAAAATAGCTATTAACAAGATTGGATACAAAAAACAATGTAATGTTGGTATTATGGTTTTTGTTTTAGTATTATTCGAATTAATTGCGATGACTTTTTCGATATCAGCTTAGACGATGAATTAAGTTCATTTTTCACGCGTATTTCTATAGTGTTGGGACAACGCATTATATTTACTTGAAGAAATGGTTTCCACCAACTATTTTACGATTACTAAGGCAGCTAAAATCTATGGGTGGTAGACGAATAGTGGAGATGTGAAAAATAGCTTGGCAGAATTAAAGATTACTTACAAGATTCCGACCAACTTTGGTTCCACACTTAACCAGCCATAACCAGATATCGTTGTAGAAATTATAGCACAAAGTGAAACGTTCGTTTTTAACTAAGATGGCCACATCCCCATAATGGCGAGTTGAATATTGATATATTGGGCCAGCATGCCTGGCGATTGGTCATGTAAAACTGAACGGCAAAATGGCCATAGAGCAATTATTATAACCAATCCTCAAGAACAGTTCTTCATTACTGGATTATGCCAATTGAGAGAAGTTCTGCAGCCTTTTGAGTAGTTTGAATAGGTCAAACGAAAATGATGGAGTTAGAATTTAACGAATACCAACAATTATCATCAAAATATGTGGCGAAAATACCCACTCCATACGTACTCCTCGTACTTAATTAAAAAGAGCAAAATGGTGAAGAATTTGCACAAAGTACATCAAAATGAAGCTAATCCCAAAACTCGGACAACAAGAGTAAATTAGGGTTTCCGATGAAAGATATATAATTTTAAGATTTTGCCTTTTAGTATTCTACAGCCAAGATGCGAGTAGTATTCAATTCCTATAAGCTAAAGCAATTGCATGCATTTCATTAAATGAAGCATTGATGACAGATTCAACGATCTAATAAGACATGTTTGTAAAGCTGCATATCCGCGCATATTTCTTATCCCGGTCATTCAGTGACTTATGGTACAGCAAGTGAGCCGCTTATTTCTATTCGAACTTTAAAGTAGTTGTAGCGCTTTACGAATGTGGCAATTATCCAGACGCGTCAACGAGACTAAGGAATTTATTTTATGTTGATGTACCATCCAATCAGCAAAGCCTTATAAGCTTATCAAGCTGTTACTCAACATATATTATAGGCTTTGGAGAGAAAATTGAGCCACATAGGACGCTGTGGTTAAAATGATTGGCATAGTCAAAGAATCATAGTAAAAGTATATTGCCCTAGATATATCTGGAGCATTTGATAATATATGGTACCGACATCAACTCACATGTCAAATGAGTTGCTAAGTAAAACCTCGCTGATCTATCTTCGAGGGATGTCTATGCGCTACAAATATAATAAACAATGAATTCTTTTGGTATGGGGTGTTCAAATAATTTAAACAATCATGGCAATTCACTGGCTGATAATAATGTATCAGCTGTACGATTCACCTTTAGTAATTTAACGTTTGTCATGTACGCTAATATGCGTTGCAATTTGGTGAAAAATGAGAACTGGTTGATAAATGAAGTGCATAATCTTCTGTAAATATTTTTTTTTCAGGTATATGTCGCTATATTGAGTCAGAGTATGTCTTGATAAAACTTCTGGGCCGTGCCACTATAAATTCGAGTTGATCATGTCAAACGGAGAAACACCTCGATATAATAGATCAGCTGGATTTTGTTGTGAACCAATATGATACCAATCGTCCGTCCACGTTGCCATGTGAATTCTGACCAATAATATTATCGTTCAAATTACTTTGCAGAGAAAAATTTTGGTATGAAATTCAGTTAAGAAATTTACAGCCTCGGAAGTACTGCAGCTACTATACACGTGATTTTGCACAGAGCTGATTTATATTGATTTCATTTTTTGAAATGCTTCTTATACGTAGAAACAAGCTGCGCATGTAGATTCTGATGAATGACAAAAGCCATATTTTTGTCCATATAGTTCAATAACTTTATAAGACAGTGTGTCTTGAGTCACAGTCCGAAGTATACCCAAGGTTTTTATATTTGTTTTCCGATGTCTTCAGGAATGTGTTGTGATATTTGAATTGGAACACCACTTTCGAGGTTCGAAGCCACTGTTCAGTTTTCTAACATTTGACAGAGTTCGGAATGTATGGGCGAGCAGCTGCGGACTGATCGCAAACCCACAAAAAACGGAGTCCTCTTTACCATAAAGCACAAATTTCCTCAGTATGATCCGCCAATATTAAATGGTACTCGCTTGATCTTTATAGATAGAGCAAAATACTTCGGGCTACTTTAAGAAAGATACCGCTTGCTTCCTGTAAACTGCTACTTCAGGAGGAAGGCACAAAGAAACGAACGACCGATAGGTTAACGCTAGTTCGTGTGTATAATAAACATGCAAATCAGGCCTAGACTTGATCAGTCCATATTCGACGGCACCAAATTGGTATGGTAGTGGGAGCTATAACGGGACATTGTCTCATTGGGGTACACGTGATTTGGTGATGAGGAGGATAAGGAAATTGTGCAGCAGAATGAAATTTATGGGAACTGCCCATTTTGACGACCTATCGGATCTTATTAAGATCGATGTCTAGGGTTTTCAACGCTTCTTAGTAAGCTCAGGATGGTTCGAGGAGTGACTAGGAGGTAACATAAATATGTTATTACTACGGACCATTTTGTGTCTATGCTAGTCCATTCGGACGACCACCCTAACCTAACCTATCTAGCTCATTGATGAAAGCAAGATCTAAAAGTCTGTTCCGGTTATTAGAAGTTGTGTGTATCAACGAACACGGATACCACATCTAATGTTGCATTGCATGGAAGCTTACAATTCAACTCTGTGTCACCAAGCACAAGTACCAGATTTGATGAATTTGATGTACTGATAACACAAATCTAAATTAGATAATTTGTTTGTAGGACAAAGTTAAACAATTTTGTTGCCTCTGAAACCCTTTTGTTAACATTTTGAAAATAGATTGAGCATTTTCTTCTAACTGGTTTCTTGTGTGACTAATGTAATAGTGCGTCCTATACATAATTCTTGATCGTCTTTCCGGGTTGTTTTTCAATAGGTTTAATGATTGACGGTATGTACTGAATATCACCCGGAAACGTCAAACTTAAATCTGATGATTTTGAGCCAGTTTTCGGGTTTCATTAGAATTTTAAATGCTTCGTCATCAACACTGATGTAGTATAATAAAAAATTGTCTTTGGGTGTGATTAGGGACCGCAAATTTACCAAAAATTTTATTTACCGGTAAACGGTAAATTATCAGTAAATCGACAACTTATTGTAAAAATTGTTAAAATCTTGTACGTATAACCAATTCCTAAGTAAAACAACATATACACATAATTTTATAACTAGTTCAGGTATCATTAGTGCCGGATTTTGCGGGTACCCCGGTCTCGTGGGCTAATATTAAGTAAAGTGTTTCCTATAAAATTTATAACAAAAATCATGAACTGCTATTTTCATTCAACATTAATTCGCATCTTTTTGGCATTCTGCCTTAATAGGAATTCGAATCCCGTACCACCCAATCCAAACATGAGTGCTTCAGCCAAACATCTCAGATTAAAATTAACTTAAGAAATAAAATTAAAATGCCACAAATTTAATTTCCTTCAAGTAACTATGTAGCACAACCGACTGGACGACGCTAAGTTACAAGGTCCAGAGCATGTCTGTACCAAGTTTAAACTAAATCAAAAAAGGTTAGTTTTTTCTGAAATTTTTCAGCAAAGGGGCCCCCCTTTGTGTTTTTCAAAAAACCAAAAAAAAAAAAATCATTTCAATATTTTTGCGTGATGGTTTCTCGTCAGAGAAAATTGAAAATTTTAACAGAAGCTGAATTCTACCAATTTGAAAAGAGAAATTAAAATAATAAAGTTTCGCTTAAGGACTTTAAAACTCATGGTTCATGCGCAACCAAAGCCAATGCCTCGTTATGTATGCCAATGTCGACTTAACCTCAGATGTTCAGTTTCTTAGTTTAATATTCAAATTATAAAAATACAACAAATCGAATTTTAAATTTTATCTTCAGACTTGAGAATAATTAAAATTTAATTAAAAATTTTTAAAAAATTTTGAATTTACGTAAACGAATTAATATTTCGAGTTAAAATTCAGAATTGTAAACGTCAGATTTGATTTCAAATCACGATTATAGGTAATTCCATCTCACACCTAATCTTAATTCGAAATTTACAATTTACAAATTTAATTTTGAACTTTGAAAATATTTTCAAATTAACGTTTTATAAATAAATTCTATATTTTCGGTTTAATTCCCTTTTTCGACAGTTTTATTTCACAGACTTATCTTACATATTGTATAGCTCCACTACTCTATGGCATGAACGATGGCTCTGACCCATAGATTTGAACCTGGTACCACCTGATCCATACGTATAATGTCGGTTCTATACTCATTTTTATTTACTTTTTTTTGGGCATACTATCATCCTGCCCTGGATGTTATATTCGAAATTTCAAATTCTACATTTGTAGGTGGCCTTTGTGGAGGCCTTGGCCTTTACGGTTACTTTGTGCAACTTCTAATATCATTGTTATTTGAGCTAGTGCATCCGTCACCTATTGATATGAACAAATCTGTAGCATTTGTAAACGAAATATTCATCACAGCTAACAAGAGTTAAAATGAATTTTGTTATTAAGCGGTTATTACGAGTAGCATAACGTAGATAGTTGTCCTATAAACTATACCGGTTCGCCATTTTATGGGGTTGTGTACAAAATTTAGAATATTTTCTTTTTATGCAAAAATTTAATTTAGATTTTTATTCTGTGTTGAACTGCTGATTTTAAAAGACAGTTCATCCGCAAGCGCAAGATCAATACTCGGTAATATGAAATCCTCCGAACTTAATCAATCAGCTAGATGAAAGATTAGTGCTGTTATAGCCGCGATAAACAGACGGCTTAAATACGCGCTGAAGTGGTACGAGCCGGCCATAAATAGGATGATGTCGTGGAATAGGTTTTCGTTGGAGATGCGAGAAAATTTTCCAAGCAAGTGTTCACAGGCAGAAATTCATGAACGATTAAGGAAGAGGACCTGAGGAAAACAAGGGTTAATCGAATATTATTTTGGAATGTTTCAAATAGCCAACGTTAACAGAGAGAGTTGAAGGAGCATATCGAGTGGCACGTTAAGATTAATGGGAGTGAGGGAGAGAACGGGAAGAGAATAAATAACCAGAGTTATCAATCGGAAAAAACAAAAACATGCGAAAGTAACCCGAAGAAGTATCCAAACAAGACGGATTGGGTTAAGAAAAGGGACTGTTACACCTGGAAACAAGAGCATATAACCACCTATTAATGAATGTACTCATTACCGAAAAGGAAACCGACGTGTGAAAGTTGCAAAAAAATAGGACACGTGAAAGATCAATGTAAAGTTAAATTGGAAGGCGACATCTTGCAGAGAAAGAGTTGATAATTGATGGCAAAGGACAAGTGAAAGCGATGAAATGGATTTAGGCCAAGTGATTATTGGAGCCAAATTAGTTGAGGAGCGGGTAAGTCTTGATAGATTCCAGTAGTAACGTGAGTGTAATAAAAGAAAGTGTGGTTAGAAATTTAAAAGTAGGCGACATAAGGGATTTTTTAAATTTAAATGGAATAAATGTTGTAAAAATTAAGGACGGGAGTGAGAAAAGTAGCTTCGACATGGACATAATGAAGGAGGTGGCTAACACCGATTGGGAATTATTAGTGATGAACGAAGTGGTATTAGACGTAGGCGACACATGTAACACAGTTGGTTACAGCGATGTGATCAACGAGATATATAAAGAATATTATTCGGAGAAGAGTGTAGGTGCCATTGATAGGGTAAAATATCAGGCAAAAATAAGAATACGGGAGAATAAAATAGTAACAGCAAGTCCAAAACGTTTTAATTATCATGAGAGTGTAGAATTAAAAAGACTTACGAACGAGTTGCTAGAGTCGGAGATTATTCGACCAAGTTCTAGTTCTAGTTAGGAAAAAAGTTAATAAACATCGCCTGTGTATCAATTATAGCGATTAAATAAGATCGTTGAAATAATTTATTATCCTATACCGGTAATAGAAGATGTTATTTAACGTCTGAGTGGAAAGAGATATTTCTTTACGCTAGATTTGCGGAATGGGTTCGGATAGACAGTTAGAATTCTATAAATTACCATTTGGTTATACCAATTCGCCGGCACATTTTGTAAAGTATTCTCATCGCGACAGAAAATCTAGAGGAGCATTTAACCATGTTTAGCAATTAATTCTGCATCTTGGCGAGGAATAATGTTAAATTTGCTTACTGGTAAATGTCATTTTATTAAAACAAAGATCGAGTAATTGGGATACAATGTCAGTTCTCCTGGGTATTACGTTGAGCGACAAACACATAGAAAGTATAACTAGATATCCCGTTCCTATGAATGCAAGAGCGTTACAACGTTTCATTGGTCTGGTTAATTATTTCCGGAAATTTATAAAAGGCTTTAGTGGAATTGCTGCTTCTTTTTACGAATGTATATTAGGCAGCTTGAGGACGAAAGTATCCAGAAAATAAAAAGATGAATAGAAGATCAGAGGTCAGGAAAGACGGAAGTAAATTGCAACTGTTAGTTCCAGAAAGCTTGGTTAGGTCACTTATGTATAAATATCATGATAATATGGGGCATGTGGGAAGCGATAAAAATTGTGCACTATAATAGGGCGACAGTTTTATTTTGCAAAAATGAAGGAACGGGTAACGCGACATATTAATGCTTGCATATAGTTTAAAAACCTGTAACTAAGGAAGCGTAATTATACCCAGTAGATAAGCAAAACTTTCCGTTTCAAACGTTGCATTTAGACCATTTCGGACCTCTGGATAAGACAGATAAGTAGAATATATATGTGTTACTAGCAGTGGATGCGTTTACTAAGTACATTAAACTTTTTCCGACTAGAACATAGAACACAGCGGAAGTATGTATAAGCATATGTTGACTTACTTTAGATATTATAGTATACCAAAGCGTATAGTATCTGATAGAGGAACGGCGTTTACTTCGAAGGAATTTGAGAAGTTAGTGACCGAGTGTTAGTGCCGTTATTAGCAAAGTTGACTTATGAGGGCGGAGGCCAGTGGGACAAGGTTCTAGGCCAAGCGGAATATATATTGAATAATACTTTGAACAAATTAATCAGTGAGGTACTTTCTAAAGTGTTGTTTGCATAAAGGAAATAGATGGTAGGTGTCTAGTGGAAGAAGGTCGGGATATTACGAAAATAAAATCGACAACAAGGGTATAACAAAAAATATTACGATAAAAAAGTTGACAAGTTAGTGAAATATGAGGAAGGAAGATTAGTGATGGTGCAAGAAACTCCTACAACAAACTAAAAACTAGGTTTAAGGGACCTTATATAGAATTTGAGGCGATCTCTGAAAGGAGAGCCACCATATGGTAGGCTCAGAGGTCGCTGCAGGCGACGATGGCTCCACGATGTAGAAAACGACTTGGCCTCTTCAGATTGTCTTAGACAGTATGAAGACCATGCTCGGGATCGAAACCGCTGGAGCCAAATTGTTGATTCAGTAAGGGGCCAGTAATGGCCTTTAAAACTGTTTTATTATTATTTATATAGGATTTGTAAAGTTTTAGATAGAGACCGGTATTTGAAAAAAGATGTAGAAGGTTATGAAGTATCTGGACGGCCGTTTGAAGGTATATTTGATTCTAGAAATATGCGTTTATACTCCAGGAACAATGACCAATTACAGGAAAACGAACTAGACGACGACGATGAAACGGAATATGAGGATGTAGAGTTTTTAGGCCCAGAATATGAGACTGAGTATTTAAATTGAAATATTAAACTTATCTCTTTACCTAAAAAAACCTTTACAATACTGCCCCAACAGCCAATCCACCTGAGATATTGCAATCTAGGTAAGATTAACACGAGTTCTATGCCGAAATATATAATTGGCCACTGTTTGAATATTTAAATCAATATTATCACATATAGGTACGAAATATTTTGTTGGTCAATGGGCTTATCTGGGATGATGGATGTGTGTGTTTCATTAAATATTTAACAACAGGACCATATTTTTCATTAGAAATGTGTGAATTTTCAAGCAATTTGTTTTTGATAATTCATTTTCAAAATTTACGAATTTACCGGTAAATTTAAATTTTTTTTACCTGGACTTCGGTAAGCCAAATTTAAAGGTAATGCGGTTCTTATAGGTGTGATCCTAGCATTAAAATCGTGAATTGTATATTTCCGTTTAAAAAAATTGTAAAACTGCTCTGGGTTTTTCAACACTAATAGTGTAGGTTTCAACCATTTTTGATTCGAACGAATGAAATTCTGTTTTCCGTTCCACTAGAGCTTTAACCGCATATAGCGTTTGGCGTCTTTTATTTCTTTAGGTAATAATTGCACCAGCCTATTTCGATTGCTAGGAAAACACAATTTTGTCCGTGGCACTAATGAGTACTATAAGGAGGTGGGATTTGATTCCTCCTTCAATTACAAGCTTGACCAAGAAGCAACATACTTTCATTTTTAAACTTTTGGGACAAAAATGAGAGTATTCGTTACACAAAAATAGTGTAAAGAAACGACCAACACTTTCGTGTTTAAAATCGTACGCCTATAAATGCCCATGATCGGACTGTGGCTAAAAGCTAACTAATACAAATCGTCAATTATCAAATGTGGACCTCCTATAACAGGATTATATTTGTGCGATAAATTCACGTCGATTTGTTATCACCTGCGACAGTGATGTTTTACAAAACCAATCCAGACGAAATTAACTCAAAGTCACACAAATATTTGAATTTATCAATAAATTCGTAGTTTTTCAACAACAACAACAAAAATTGTGTTTATCACAAACCGAAAAAACCATTAATTATTTTAAAAAAACAAAAATTAAATTTTAGTGGAGAATATTTAGGGTTTCGTACCACTATGAGCACATAAATTATTAGCAAAAACACTTTTTTCTATCTATACACTATGGGGGTGCTGTGTACACATGTAGTCTATGTGTTCTAATTTAATATCATCATATTTCTTGGATAATTTTATGGTTATTATTATATAGACCAAAAATAGTAATAATAGTAATTATAGTAATAGTTTTTACGAGTATGTATATATAGGAGTAGAACAAAATTTAATAATTTAAAATTTACAAAATGAAAATAAATTGAATTTAATAAATCGGCTGAAAAATGTTGTGTCGGTTTTCAAATAACCAAAAAAAGCACAAAAACATAAAATTAATCCGTTTGTTCACCTTTGTGTCGAGAAATTAAATTTTATACGCACAGTCGCACACCCCCCGCTGGGTAGTAAATTTTGTAGGTGAGTAGATAAAATTATAACCGGACACCAAACATCAAAAGTTCATTAAATTTCGTTTTTATTTTGACCATCCATTCTCTCCCTATCTCTCTCTTTCCTCTAAATATGTGATAATAATTTCATCAGAAAGCTAAATATTTATGTGCGGTTTCGGATTTTTGTTTTCAACTTCTCAAGCTTTTATGTTTGTTATAGTTAAGCTCGTTTATCTAATTTATTAAACATTTTTAAGGGATGATTAGTCCACAGTCCCAATTGATGTGGGTTTTGTGTTTTTTTTTTTTTATAAAAAGACCTACTTATGAATTAGCCTATATACATGTATAGGTCTATACGTAAAAGGGTTTGATTTAATATTATCCAAAAATAGGTAACCGTGTTATTTGCAGTAACAAAATGAAGAAGCAAAGTTTTTTTTTTAAATAAAACATATATCATCAGCTATTGGTTTACTATAATCAGTAATACTCGAATGAGTGATCAGAAATGGATAATATCAATCCTTTCTAAAATAATCGGATTCTACTGAGATCTCCTACGAGAGCCTGTAGCACGTTCACCACGAAGATTAACAAAATAATACCTACAGAACTGGTGGAGTTACCGAGAAATGCTTTTCCAGAGGACAATAATTGTTCTAAAAAAGAAGAAATGCTGTATCAGAAATTGCGTATGGCCAATGCTGCATTGGTTGAATCTAATAATTTAAATAAGCAATTAAATGATACAATTGCTTGGATGCAGGAACACATAACGATTCTTGGAAACGAACTTAAAGGCATTAAAGCAAAGGACAATGATTCTCCTCCTACCCAAAAAGTAATGGAACAAGAATACCATACGGATGAAGAAGAATTAGCTCACGAAACTGCGTGAATTAGAGTCAAAAGTCAGAGAAAAAAAGGAGAGTAAAAAAAAGTCAAAGAAGATCTAGGCTTATACCACAATGTAAAAAATGTCAGGCATATGGCTATACTCAAAAATACTGTAGGACAGAACCCAGGTGTGTCAAATGTCCAGGTAAACACCATACTAGAGATTGTGTCAAACTCACAGATGTACAACCTAGATGCGTCATTGTGGAGAAAACCATCCAGCTAAGTGGGCAAAGAAACTTACGCTCAATTAATGACGAGTAACGAAAACCGACAAAATACTCCTCAAACAAACAACATAAATCAAATGCTGAAGTTGATATTAAGCAAACTTAATACTTTTTGGCCCCTATGGTCGGGAGGCACTCACATGTCTCGTAAATCTAAATTTCACGAACATGTTTCCCAAGAATACCACCACTGTATCCTTTGCTTGTCGTAGGAGGCGACTAAACGGTTGGATCGTTGGGCTGACGACCCGCATCCGCGAAAAATAAAGTGTTTATAAAGTCAACAAAAAAAAATGGATACCGCCAAAACAACACCGGACCCCCAGTCAAGTACCCGGACACGAGATTTAGGATCGGCACGTGGAACGTGTGCTCACTTAGAAAACCAGGAGCGTTGGAGGGTCTAATCACGTGCATGAAGGAGTATCGGCTGGAATTCGTTGCTCTTCAAGAAACGCGCTGGCCTAATAGTGGAGACCATATGTGTCCCAGGGCTATTCGTTGCTCTACAGTGGAGATGACCTCGGAAATCTTGGAGCTGGATTTCTTCTTTCCAAGCAGTCAATAACAGATTGTGTAAGCTTTGCTTGCGCATGAAGTTAGCCAACCTGTCGACAATTAGTGTACATGCGCCCACAGAAGTGAGTCAGCCCCAAGATAAAGACTCATTTTACAATGACTTGGACGATCTAATGGGATCTATACCCGAACACGATGTTAGAATGGTAATTGGGGACTTTAATGCTAGAGCTGGCAGGAATCAGTTTGACTTGTGTGAAAACATAAGTCCGTACTCCCGACACGAAACTGCGACCGATAATGGTGAGAGAATGATGTACGTTTCGGTTGCTCATGGTCTTAGCAAGCACATTTTTCCCTCACAAACACATACATCTAGAGACAAGGACACATCCTCGCGGAGGTTCCCGCTGCTAAATTGACCATGTGTTAGTTTCTAAAGGGCGGGCTCAGGTTGTGCAGGATGTGAGAACTTATGGGTCAGAAACCAAATACGTAGGCAGCGATCATCATTTGTTCGCTGCAAAGCTACGATGGAAGTTTTCGCACAAGTCTGGGAACACAGCGAAACGCATGGTACGTTTCAAACTGTGAAGGTCTGATAAATGAAGATCAAAAGAAAGGCTATATAAGGATCTTGTCAGCGACAACATTGATGAAGCTAATTACCAGTCTGACTACGTGAACTCTGTGGGAGGTACTGAAAACTTCGGTTGTCAGTGCTGCTCAGCACAAAAGACTTTAGGTATAGTGAACGTCAGACCCAAGAATGATTGGTTTGATGACGAGTGTCGTCTTGCAGTTGAGCAACAAAATATAGGCCATAATGAAGTGCAACAGCGTCTCACAATCGCGAGAAACAACAAGGCTGCTCTTGCAAGAGGGGCAGCTAAGCGGATTTGTAGACAGAAGAAGCGAGAATGGTGGAAGGCCGAGGTTCTGAAAGTACAACAACTCAGCAATGAGCGCAGTTCGCGTAATTTCTTTAAAGGAATTACTGGAACCATACTCTCAGGCCTACGTCAACCGCCATTCGGGATCGGGATGGAAACCTCTGTGTCAACATCGACGCAGTACTTGACGCATGGAGTGTACACTTTACTGACCTGCTTGATGTCCATCATACGTCACAGACTGTTGTTGAGCCACCTCTAATACAGACTGCGGAGGTTTGCACTGAGGAGCCATCCCATGAGGAATTCACTAAAGCCATGCAGAGATTGAAACGAAACCGCTCACCTGGAGTGGACCGCATTAATTCGGAGCTCTTGATATTCGGAGGGGATACTTTGTGGAACTGTCTTTTTGACCTTATTCGATTAGTATGGAGAACCGAAGTTATGCCTGACGAATGGAAAGTGGCCGCGATATGCGTGTGAGAATTATCGCGGTATAGCTCTCCTTTGTACAGCATACAAGTTACTGTCATACATTGTATTGGATAGAATCACTCCTCTAGCGGAGGGCTTGGTTGGTGACTATCAAGGAGGATTTCGTCCGAATCGATCAGTCACCGATCAGGTGTTTTCGCTGCGAATAATTCTATCTAAATATTATGAGACATCCATCCCCGTACATCAGGTGTTACTGAATTTCCGGCGGGCCTATGACTCGATCAATCGAGAGAGTTTGTGGTTTGCCCTGGAATACCTACGAATGCCAACAAAATTGGTACGATTGTGTAGGATGACAGTGACCTAGTCTCAATGCTGTGTTAAAGTTGAGAACAGGCTATCGACAATTTTTGTAGTTAGCTCGGGTGTTCGGGAGGGAGATGCTCTGTCCCCAATACTCTTCAATCTCATGTTGGAGTATATCTTTCGTAAAACTGAAACACCTCAGCGCAACATCTTATATCGCCAGTCCAATCAGGTGCTTGCATATGCAGATGACATATGTGTGATTGGGCTGAATAGCAACGGAGTGAAAGAAATACTTGGTCTGCTTGTAAAGTTTTCAGCTTCTGTTGGACTCCAGATCAATGAGTCCAAAACGAAATACATGATCTCTGGACAATGGCACACCAGATTTTAGTGGTGGCCGCTACACGCTTCAGGGAGTGAGGAGGTACAAATATTTGGGCTATCTTATCCCTTACGATAACAGTGTGGCAGTCGTGCTTTGTATCTTCTAAGACCACTGCTAAAATCTAAATATATATCTTGTCTCGTGTTGGAAGGCCTAAAATATTTAATTCGGTTGTAGTATTGAATGTATGCATTAAAAACGAAACGGAATTTTTTAATGAAATTTGAGTTTTTATGTGGAAAAATGTTACAAGATTTTTTATTCAAAATACTTTTTCCCATCTTTCTGGCAATTTATGGATTCCATCCCAAAAAAACGCGCCGGCTTGGCGGCCAAAAACGAATCGAGCCAATTTTCGATACCTTGAACTGAAGTGAAGCGTATTCCTGATCGGGCATTCTGCATGGATCGAAATAGGTGGTAGTCGGAAGGAGCAAGGTCTGGGCTATAAGGCGGGTAAGGCAGAACTTCCCATCCGTTATTTTCCAGGTAAATTTTGACCGGCCCCGCAATATGTGGCCGAGCGTTATCTTGGTGGAAAATGGTTGACTCGTGTAAGTCGCATACGTTGGCCGCTCTGCCTGGATTTTCTGCTTCAATCGGATCAATTGTTGACGATAGAGTTGGGCATTGATGGTTTGGCCACTTGGCAACAGCTCAAAGTGAATCACACCTAGCTGGTCTCTCCAAATGCACAGCATGACGTTAGCCCCGTGAATATTCGGCTTTGGTGTCGATGGGCCGGCCTCGTCTTTCTTGACATACGCTTTTTTGCGCTTAGGATTATCGTAATGGACCCATTTTTCATCGCCAGTGACAGTACGATGCAAAAATGACTTCTTTTTGTGGCGCTCGAACAGCATTTCAGACATGCATGTCTTACCACGTCTCTTGGCTTCAACTTGTATGGCACCCAATTTCCCATCTTTTGGATGAATCGCAAGGCTTTCAAACGTCTGGAAATTATTGCTTGATCAACTCCCAATGGTTCTGCAAGTTTTTCTTGCGTTTGACATGAATCTTGATCGAGTAATGCCTCCAATTCTTCATCCTCAAAATTTTCGGCTGACCAGGACGCTCTTTGTCTTTGATATCAAAATCAACACTTTTGAAGCGACTAAACCACTCAAAGCACTGTGTTTTTGCAAGAGCATGCTCACCATACAAATCCACGAGCAAACGATGACTTTCACTTGCGTTTTGTTTGCGAAAAAGTGGCTCAACAAAACTTCCCGCAAATACTGTTTTTTTCTCAAATTTGATAAATTTTCCATCCTTGAAATCGGTTGGATGTGCACAATCAAAACAAAAACTTTTAGCTGATTTTGATAGGTATTGAATAGCGCTTTCAAATGACATAGATGTCATTGATGTACTATTACGCATAAACAAGTAATGACATTTACAAGTTTTCGATCGACAGATGCAATCGTGGGCACGTTCGCAATACAAATTTTTTGCGACGTTTACACATCGACATTAACTGAACTTAAAAAACAAAAAACCAAAAATTTAAATCGAGTATACTAGATGAAAATATATAAAAAAAATTGACATAAAAGTAACGGTTCCTTGATAAATTTGAATTTAAATTCGTTCAGTGTTTCAAGGTACCCTATATACCTGTACGAACATGAACGTCATATTGCAATATATTGATCGACAGAATATAAAGGGCAAGAAAAGTGTGATTTTAATTTGTGGTTATTTCCGTGTTTTTCTTTGTTGTTTTTTTTTTAAATCTTTAATATCTTTACACAAAAAAATTTTCCCCGAAGATGCTGTTTAATTAATCACAAAAATTGTTGTACAGGTATGTATATGTATGACAAAATCTTGACATTCCACGTCGACGAATTTTGTGTAACAACAAAAGAATAATATATAAGCTCACTGTGTTGTGCCCAAGGGAGAAACTATACTGCAAATCAACCATTTGGTATTTATGCACAATCTCGCATAGTTTTTTTCTGTTTGTTTGTTTGTTGGTTTTCGTTTCATTTTCGTTTCATTTTCCGGTGATTTTTATTTTCTCTGCGCCTTGCAATATACATCTCTCTGTGTGTTGCTTGTTGAGTTTTATGTTCGCTTTCTCCTCCAAGAAAAATGATTGTATATTATTATTGCTATTACGACCATTACTATTATTGTTATTATTTTTTAATTTTAGTTTCTATATTTTTTGATGTTGCTTTTCATTACTCACATTTTATTCCCATTTTCATCCCGTTCGCTGCTTCTATCTCGTCGTGTATACGTCTTTCAATTCTATTTACTTTTGTTTTGTGTTTTGCCTTTTAAGATGAATTGTCATTTTTATTTTTTATTTTTTATTCTTGTGTGACAAAATGTTTGTTTATTTTGTAAAAAGATTTATAATTAATGGACTGAGGAGAAAAAAAAATGGAAACTTTTTTTGTTTTCCTTTTTTAAATGAAAAATAAACGCAAATATATTACAACTTAACGTACACAAAAATAAAAATTCTGTTTGAAATTAAAGATTTTTGTTGTTTTGTGTGTATGGGTGTGTGTGTGTATGTGTGTGCGCTAGTGGAAAACGTATAGAATAAAAACGAGATCCAGAGCGAAAAAAAAGGGAAATTAGAAAATGATTGATTAGAAAGAAAATTGAATGTTATTTTGTGTCGTTTGTTTTGTTCCTTGTTCCTTGCTCATTTAATTTTTTTATTTTTAATATACTCGAATGTATTTGAACGTAATTTTCGTTTAAATATTATGCCAAGGTATACACACATACATACATAAACAATACATCTCGAGTAGTATATGATACACCTTAAAATAATCGTAATTTATATATAAACGGGAAAATAACGAAAAAGTTTATAAGCAAAGTAGATTACAAAACATAACCAAAATGAGGAAAATTATTATTGCACAACGGATTATTTGGGTATAAATTATATCAAAGCTATTTCCATTTTTTTTCCGAACAAGACAATAAAATACGAAACAGTGTGTCTCTATGTAATTTATGTTTGTGGCTTTTTATTAGCTGTATTACATAAGACTTTAGTATTATGATTACCTATTATTATAAAGGACTTTATGTATATAGGGATATATATAGGATAATAATATTTTATTAATTAAAATACTTTGTTCCTTTTTAAATATTATTGTTCTTACCTTGTCCCGTAAATCATTGGGACAGGTATAGAACAATTTAATTTACTAGCCCTACTTCAACTGAAATTTTGCATTTAATAAATGACGTAACGAAGCATTTATTTTGTATGTTCCGATAATTAGAAATTTGCGTAGTTCCGCTCATTTTTTAACTCCAAACTGATGTTAGAAATGACAACAATTGACCCAATAATGAAAATTATGAATGTTGAATATGTTTCCCACTTTCCTAAAGTATCTTTCATTGCACGCAAAATATTGTTTTAAACTTGTCTTGTACACATTGCACAGGAAGGATGTAACTGTTTTATTTTTAAAATACGACGCACCTTGGACCATGGCATTCTCGTACCTTTTAATAAACGACGAATACTTAGGGTCACCATGTGGGTCACCATTTTAATTATATCAAGCCGGCTAGATTTTCCGGCTCCCCTCGGATGGCCAGTGATTTCACCTTCGTTGTACATTCAAAAGAAACGATAGTTCAGGATTTTCGTATCTGGTTCAGAAATCGATATAAGTACTTTAAAATAGAAACCACCGAATATATAAATCTAACTGTTCTATTAAGGTTCAATTTTCTGTTTTACGATTTTTAAGAACATATTTTTAAAAAGCAATACATATAGTTTTTTTAATTGGAGTAATTTTCTAATAATTTAATTAAAGGACAGAGAAGAACATTATTTTCCGGAACGTCATATTGTTCCAAAGAAAATAAGAAGTATTGTTAATAAGAAGCATTGAAACGAGCTAAATCCCAAACTTAAACATGTACATAGGTTTACGAGTTTTTGACAGTACGTTTGATTTATTCGGTTTAATTTTTTGGGGTGGCCAATAAATGTTGACAGACATCCACATAATGAAAATTCCAATGATTTCGATTAGGGCCCTATAGAAGCCTTCATCTTCAGTACATTTTCAAACATAAACAAGAAGTGCTGGACATCACACTTGTCTCAGATTTCCGAACACCATTCCTTTTCTGACCATTGTTATCTCCAGTACGAAGTGGATACAAAACCCACTAGCAAACCACCCTTCAGAAATAGGAGGAAAATTGATTGGGATTGTTTCAGAACCATTCTGGGTAACTTATTACCGGTATCGGTTCCAAACCCTCCTCATCTACACAGGAGCTTGATACTCTAGTAACAAAGCTATCTGATGCTTTTAACAAGGCCATGTTAGGTGCATATCCTATCAGTAGGCCTTTGGGTAAATCTCGGCCACCCTGGTGATCGAGAGAACTCCTAGGTAGTCGTATGAAATGCAGGAGACTGTTCAAGAAAGCGAGGAAGAAACGCTGCTGCAGATTGGGACTGTTACAAGGAAGTCCTCAAAACCTATAAGCACGAGCTGAGAGCAGCCAAAACGAGGGCCAGGAAGCCTACTATGGCAATATACAGGAGTCCTCGGCAGCGGTCAGGCTACGCAAAGTGCTATGTTCTAGTCCTTCCATCCCGAGTTATCTATACAACGACCGGATGGTTCATGGACTACATGTAATGAGGAATCCCTGGAGCTATTACTAGAAACGCATTTCGCGGAGGCTCGGTACTAGCTCTGGAGAGACCCATGGTAAATAAGAGTGTAGACTCCGTAAGTCATATAGTAATAAGGCGGAATATCCTATGGGCAATAAACAGCTTAAAACCATACAAGTCGGCAGGACCTGATGGCATTATCCCTGCGGATATCCAGCGAACTTTTGACTCAACCCTACCCTGGCTGGAAGTTATCTTCAGAGGCAGCCTAGAACTCTGTCACATTCCTAGAAAGTGGACTGAATATTTGTTAAATGACCTGTTACTAAACCTGGAAGGACAAGGCTTCAAGGTGGTTGCTTACGCGGATGACGTTGCTATTGCGGTCTTCGGTAAATTTCCTAGTACGCTGAGCGAGCGCATGCAGTGCACGCTTGGCTACCTCTCTGAGTGGGCACGCGGCTGGGGACTGAACGCAAACCCACAGAAAACGGACCTGGTCCTCTTTACCAGGAAGCACAAACTTCCTCAGTGTGACCCGCCATTAAATGGTACTCGCTTGATCTTTACGGATAGAGCAAAATACCTCGGACTACTTTTGGACAGCAAGCTAAGCTGGAAACTAAACATCGTAGAGAGAGTAAAGAAAGCTAATATAGCGCTCTACTCCTGCATAAATGCCATTGGAAAGAGATGGGGTATGGAGCCCCACATAGTACACTGGCTCTACGTCTCAGTGGTCAAACCTATACTGCTGTATGGGGTTGTCGTCTGGTGGCCAGCGTTAAAAATTATGGCCAACCGTAAACGTGGATGAAAGTCCAAAGAACGGCCTGCTTGTGTATAAGTAGGGCTCTCAGGAGCACACCTACTCAAGCTCTGGAGATTCTCTTTCATCTTACTCCCTTGGATATTGCTGCCGAGCAGCATGCATCTTGCACAGCCATTCGGCTCAAATCCATATCTATGTGGACCTGTAACAATGCAGGGCACTCATCTATCCTATGCAACAGGGGTATTCCGGAAGCTACCGACTAAGCTATTCCTTTACCATCTGTTGAGATGAAATTCCAAACTGAGTTTCCCACCAGAGAGGACTAGGTGAACGAAACGGTTATGGACAATGAGGCGCAAGCTTCCTCACGGATGGCTCAAAAAGGGATAGAGAGGTGGGCTGCGGATTATTCTGTGAGGCACTAGGAACTAACCTCTCATTTCGCCTTCATCCGTGAAGTGAAGAGGAGGAAACTCGAATGTGGTACAGCTATGGACCAATTTTGTGTCTATGCTAGTCCTTAAGGACGGCCACCCTTATCTAACCTAACCTATTGGTTCTGATTAAAATTGATATGATAATTCCGTTTTAATATAAAATATGCTATACAGACTTACGATTCAGAATGATTTTAAATAAATCAGCTTCGAAAAGTTTTCTTAATTAAACCGAAAAGTAGTCGCCGGGAAATTGGGAATTTTGTCGTTTTTCTTCTGCCAAATGAAAACAATGGTTTCAAAGGGTACCAATAATGGAAATTGTTAATATTGAATATGTTTCCCACCTTCTTAACCCTGTTTCGTCGACCCAATAAAAATTGCTGATTTTCTTGATTGGGACGCAGTATTTCTTGGTCTTATACACGTTGCACAAGATAAGGATGTATCATTTTTATTTTTAAGACACTTAGGGTCACCGAATGGGTCACCATTTTAATTATTTCAACCTGCCTATATCTTTCAGCTCACCTCTAATGGCCAGTCATTTCAAACAGTCTATAATTGGGAAAGAGCTCACGATTAAGGTCTTATCGGGTATTTGGTTGCAGATTTTATTACAAAAACCACAAATAAAATGCATATCTTTTGTTAGCTCAACCGACTATTTCAGAACTGCAAATTAAGTTAATTGCATTTTTAAATAAAGAAGAGTTCGTGTGTAAAAAAACTGATAAAATAAATTCTACCGCTTTATGTGACACCATTAGTGTCGCATGGTTTTCGGTTGGTTGGTCTACTTAATGTAATATTCTGATTGTACAGGCTAGTTCAGCGAAAAATTCTTAAGATCCTACACTTATAAGTATTTGAAACCCAGCATTTAAAATTGTTGTTATTTTAATTCAAATATTAATGACGTTTAACGATTTAGTCGTGAACATTTGTACTGGCATTTTTAACAAGAGGGAAATGATTCCCAATTTGCTATAGAATACACTTTTGGTAAATATGGAATAAAAATTTAGGTATTTTTGTAGTTGGGAATTATAGCAATATTTTTTCAAAATTCTACGCGAAAACCAGGATAGGGTATCCACAGAATATGTAAAAGCTACTCAGTGTAGTCGTCGTCCGACCGTGGAACAAGTTATGCAATTTTTAGTGATTGCTTCTATGTACTATGTACCAAAAAAAAGAGTGCGAAATAACTTAGCATCTAGCGAAGAGTTGCGCTAACAAGACGATTATCTCAAGGAAAAAAAAATCTAAGTACTCAAATTATGTTGGTATATTCAGCATCAGATATAGGCATCTCTACGATATCCTGTCTCTATTGTGCACTTTAATATTTTCATGTTTCCACGACCAATTTAAATCTGCAGAAACTATAAGCATAAAGATGCCAATTAATAAATTATTGTTTAAAATTAGGAGTAATTCAAATTATTTAAATTAAGCATTTTCAATAGATGTCACTAAAATTATATTTAGTGCTGTCATCTATCCAAAACATTTATAGTTATATTAAAATATAATAGTTATTCATTGCAATTAGATTCCACAATTTTAGATTTTGAAATTTTAATTTGGCGACCAATTTCATTCAGTTCAAATATTTCCGCTAGATGTCACCAAAAAAATTTAATACAGATTCGAATCATTTTTATTTCATTGAAATTTTTTAATGTTTCGAAAATCAAACTAATTAGAAAAGATGTCGCTACCGCCCACAAAAATGATTATTTAAAATTTAACATTATTTATATATTTTATTAACTTGAAAATTCTTAAATTTATAATTTATTAATAATAATTTTAAAAAATTTAATTTTGTTTGCTTCAATTGTTCCGCATATCATCGCTTCTGTTGCTGCTACTTCCAAAATAATCACAAAAATCATGATGAACGATAATACCACACAACATGTGCGCAAAGAATGCCTTAATTTGTATATAAATTGATTGTGCATAATTATCCAAAAAATTTAGATACCAAAAAAATGACGTCATTACATGACGTACCACAAAATAAAAAATATCCTCTCATATTTTATGAAACCCTTCGCTTTGTACTATTCGATTTTTTGTCATGCTTCCGCGAATCATTCTGCTTCGATTTGTTTTGTTTGTTTTCTGTATTTAACATATTCTCAACACTACCTGTTTTACTGATTGTGATTACGGGAATTGTATCCGGTTGTGCTGAGCTCACTGAATCTGGTTGACTTGGTTTGCGCTCCAATGTGCCCGCCGATCCCGTCGACGAATTTTTGAAATGTTTCTTAGATCCTGATGTTTTATGTTTGTCCTTGTCCGATTCATTATTTCGGGTTAAATTAAAAGTTTTGATTGGATTTTTCGGTGAATCGCTCGCAGTCGCACCATCCGGACTATTAATATCACCTTCGGATTTTTTATTTTGAACCGCTTCGCGTACCAAATTCAAAAATGAGTTTAGTTTTTTTCGCCGTGTCGATTTATTCTCGTCTTTATGTTTTTTGATCGGTTCGTCAGCTTCAGCGGTATTCGAATCGATCGGATTCGATTCGCTGCTGTTCGGTTGTTGTACCGATTTCTCGAAATTGGTGAGATTTATTTCACGATAACTGGACATATCATCGCTTAGATATTCATCCTCCTCCTCTTTCAATTGTTTCTCTTTCTCCTGCTGTTTCTTGCTGTCACGCTCTTTTTTCAATGCCACGAGGACATCATCGAATTTAAATACTTCGGGTTCGGTGTTTCCAGATTTTAATAGTTTTTCGTTGACAATCGAATATTCTGGGGCCGCTTTATTCGCTGATTTTTCCTTATTTGCACGGTTCTCCGCTTCGTAGTTGGTCGAATTCTGATAGTTGATATTGTTTTTATGATTCTTGTGCTGAATGTCTGCATTATAATTGGACTCAGTGTACTCAGGCGCTGGCCCACAAGGCACCTCATCTTTTAGAGGCTTTTCCTTTGGTCCTGCCGATTTTACAAGGGCTAACCAACTTGAAACTTGTTTCGATTTACTCTGATCGATCAGCTTGCTGTGGTTACCATGTGGTGCTCTTCCTTTTTTCTGTCGTAGCTTCTCCTGTTTGTAGTCCTTGTCGTGCGGTAGAGATTCATGTTGTTCCGTGTCGGTAGCGTCATCTGCATGCATTAGATGACTGTCGTCGTCCGAAGTGCCAGAACTTTTACGCAATGCTTTCTTCATGATTCTGGCCAATAGTTCTTTCCTCGCTTGCGCCTTCTCCTCATCGATTTCGGGCAAATTAGCTCCGGTCGGCGTTAGCGGCGATCTATTTTCCAACACTTTTTTCCATCGTAACGAAAGTGCGTTCGGGCCATTTTGTGAATCGTTCACCGGATTATTCTCAGCAATCTTAAACATTTTGCGTCTCTCTTCGGTGCGTTCACGGCGCAGTTGCGTTTTTAAATCTTGATTGGCCTCGCGCAAAGCATTCGTGAGCGAGATTAAATAGTAGATGATTAAAATTAGAAGAACGAGAAGTGGAATCACGGTGCTTGGTGAGGCGACATATTCTAATGGTTTTTTGATTCTGAAACGAAAAAATGTTTAATGTCAGACAAGATTTTAATGATGTCCGCGGGAATCTGTATTACTCTGGTAATGCATGTTGTAACGTGTCCGTGAAGTATAGATAAATGCGGGTCTTCATTGAAAATGGCCCGCAATGCCATGATGGTTCAAGCCAAACGATGGCAAATGCAACGGGCAGCACGCACAGAAACAGCATAGTGAGTAGCAATGCCAAGTAAAAATTATTAGATCGAGATGCACGAAAAACAACTTCATGTGGTACATTACAGGTGAGCACAGCCCATGATCGCATATACAAAATTATCACCAATTTGATAAGATTCAAAATTGCTAGTCCCGGTGAGAAGAACATTCCCATCCACACCATTCCCTGGTTGTTCACTAAATGCAGAATATTTTCCGCAATTTTAAAATCGCCATACTTTGGAAATTTTTTCTCAAGATCCCAGCACCAAAATTTATTCATGAACCGCACAAAAAGAGCCCGAATAAAATCCAAGGCGAGAATTGATAGCACCGTCATAAGCTAAAATGAATTGAGCAAAAATATTAAGCAACAATAAGTGTGCCCATAGTCTAGAGATGACCATACCAAATCCATAACGGTCAGTTTAACCAATTCTTGGCCAAACATAGTTTCCCAGCACAATTTTCTCAATTTGCCTTGAATCATCACCGTATAGTTTTTAACTGGTCGCACAATTGTAGGCTTCATTCCACCATCAACGGAGGTCACTGTGCCATTTGGAATACCACTACTATTCAGGTTCCTAATTGTAGAGGTTACCGGGATCATAGTGGTCGTGAAAATAGTTTCTGATAGCACAAAAAGTGGCATCGTTGATGGACTTTCTGAATATTCTTGGGTTGTTGTCGTCTCATCATCCTCGGGACACGTAACATTATAACAAATTTTACTCGTAACGTTATGATCGCCCAATCGCCCAGTGATATTCTGTAAGAAATCGCGTAAATTTTCTTTCGAAATTTTTCTACTAAACGGTTGAATTTCATCTAATTTATCATCACTGTCACTTCCGTAATAATCATAAGGCACCGTCGTGGTATCGAACTCGGTCGTAAAACTATTGATAAATGTCGTGAATGCCGTATCAATCAAATCGGTAACAGTCTGAATGTGCGAACTACTTTCGGTCGTCAGCAACGGGTCCAGCGTCGAATCGGTCACCTCATAGTCAAGATAAAATTTCATCAGATAGTCATTAATATTTTCACTATCGGTGATCACCTCATCGATTACAGCGGCCAATGGTAATAAATAGTCATCGTACTCATCGGGATCATTTTGGCGTTTTAATCGAGTGTAATTTCTCGAGGCGGTACTGCTGTCGTCATCGAATTCGGTCGAATTGTCTGGGTCGAGAAAAGTTTGTGTTGTATTCAGATCGTTCAGATCGAATAAATTACTCGTGCTATAGTACGGGTAATCGGTTGTGCTGAATTCAAAATCGTCCCCGGTTGTGATCGGTCGCTTTGTATTTAAATTTAATTTTTTCAGCATACGATTCGATAAAAATTTCAGCACCGACAACGGGAGTATAAAATGTTTGCTTAAATCGTATGGCCCATTACAATTGACTTGTGTATGATTACAATATGGTGTTGTCGAACTACTCGACGTACTACCATTAGAGTAATCATAGTAGTTTGTTACTATCTCGTTTATGAAATAGGTTGTGATCTCGGCTATTGAAGAGACTGTTGCGGGCATCGCGTGTTCCGCCATAACATCGATTGGTCCTTCTGAGGATAATAGGACGGTTGTTGATTCAAGCGTTGTCGTCTCAGCCATTATTCGATCGTATTCGGTGATATTATCACGAATTTCTTGCATTTCCTTAGTCATACCGTTAATTTTACCAAACAGAGCGAATATCAACGAATACAAATTTAATAAATTTAAGACCATGATGCGAGCTAATTGGCGGCGTAACTGTATTCGTGGATGATAGCTTTCGAAGTAGCCTAGACCTTCGAAGAACATCGGAAAAAAATATGAGATGAGCGCGATTACAATTGTGATTTCACTTCGGCGCCACCACGAACTATTTGCATCGTCATCGGTTGAACGGTTAACGACGAGCACGACAGCGAATGCTGAGACACTAAGCAGGCATAAAATGGCAATATTGACGAAAATTCGAACCGTTATGACTTTCCAACTGAAAACGATGGAAGATATAAAAAGAGATTAGTATACAAAGCACAAGGATGCCATGAAATAGCATAACTACTTTCGCTTGTCTCGTTTTTTCTCCGCCTCCTCGAGGAGCGCCTCTTTAAATCCCAGCACGACGGATGCCACACGATTATGTGCCGTTTCCGCATGACCGATCATAAAATCCCATCCGGTGAATAATTTCCACGTGAATACACATTCATCGTCCTTGGACGAGAGTTTAGACATTCGCGAATTTTCCGCCATCCTGAAATTTAGTAAAAGAAAATTACAAAAATTGAACACTCAGTTAAAGTTTGTCGTATGCGCACTTACTTTCGCAATGTCGCCACAAAACTGTAAACGTAGGCGACGAGGCCGGTTAAAAAATACGCCATCGGTAAATTGTAGTGAAGTTTCTTTTCGGCCGCCGTCGGGGAATAATATCCATAAAATAACGGTGAATACTTTAAATAACCTTCAAAATCCCAGATTGTAATTAAATTAGGTGCTATTATCTTCTCTTCCTGCAGCATTATGTTACGTTCGTCTTTGGTGCCTAATTCTTGTGCAAACAACTCGGGTGTTACAACAAACGCGGTCAGCACGACCGCAATCACAATATTCACCCAAAACAACCATCGTAAAAATGTAAAATATGAAGCTACGACGGAACCAAAATGAGATTCGATTTCCTTGATCCGACGCTCCCACGGGATTAAAACCGTTGACAAATTTGCTAATTCGCGACGTAAGTGTTGCAAGCGCTGAATTAAAATGAATATATGTTTTATATACGAATCAGCTACGCTATAGTTTCATTACTTACCGCAGCCAAAACTATTCTAAACCGGGTGAGTAGATCTTTTGTACTCCTCGACATGGCAAAACGTTCCTGCAATGCACCCTCATGCCGTGCAATATATTCGCGTGCTTGTCTAACTAATCGTAATTTACGTCGCATGCTCCATGGTTGCAGCTTCACCGACTGGAGCACTTCTTTGTGCAGTCGAATATTTTCGAAAATTTGTTCCTGTGTAGAATCCTGATTTGTGCCGTCGTCGAACGAAATAGCCGTTCTGAAAAGTAATACATATAATCAATTAGTAATACTGGACAGAACACAAGAACAATTTAATTCGCACTTACTCTCCCGAACTGGTTGTAAATACACTCGATCTTCGTCGTTCATTTAAATTTCCCAACCCGATAATATGACCCATTGGACTCGATGTACGTCTTGATCCTCTAAAACTTTTACGTTTGCTACCCCGTACACTGGCACGTCTCTGCATAATAGCAGAAACGCTTAGTGAATAATCATCTTCGTCCGATTCATTGGCGCCGTCGCATGGTGTCCCCGGTGAGATATCAAAGGTTTTGTTTGGTGTGATACTATAACGGTGTCCACTCTCAGTCGAATCGCGTTTTGCTAGTTGAATATGCTGTGGGTCTAATTGCTGCTGTTGTTGCTGTTGTACCTGTTGATCCTGTGGAAAAGCCCAGGTCACCGAAAGTTGCGGTGAAACAAGGGTTGATGTTGAATTATTACGACCCTGTTAAATTATACAATGGACGATATTTAAACTATGTGCGACACGAATTCAAAATTGAAACTCTGCGATGTAAAGAAGGAGAATCGATGTATTATAGGGTTGAGGAGCGAGAATATTAAAATTAAATTCCAAAATTATTAAAATAAACCTTTAAATATTATGTTAATTATAACATTGGTGGCCCAAATCATACGAATTAGTATATGGAATTGAATAAAGTGTAGGAAAATTCGCCCTAACTATTTTGTACCAGAATTTCCATTTTCATGGTCTAAACCAAATTTAGAATAACGGCCTGTAAAATTAAACAAAACCATAAATTTTTTAACTATAATAATGTACAAGAAAGCTCACTGAACCATTTAATTATAAATCCTCAGTTTGGTTTAGGTCAACCTTCCGAAATATTCAAATCGTCCTAAAACAATAGTAAATTAGTTCGAATTTCCTTAGGTCGAAGTTCTAGGCCGAATTTCTGTTAGGTCGAATTGCTGTATGTCCAATTTCACGGAGCCATAAATATCGTATAACAGTAAAGTGAAATAAATTCGTGGTCTAATTATTGAGAAAATCTAGAGGCAATCAACGCACGTTCATTTATTCCGATTTACGCTCGGTAAATTGTCACAAGTACGATGGATACCTCTCTGACACTGATAAACGGGAATTTGCTATATATAAGTACAGCCAAATGTACTACTTGACTAGAGCAAACTAGAAAAATTGTGTTGTCCAATACGTTCTCAATATAAGCACATCGAAGGATTGCCATTCCGCATTGATGAATATATAAATCCGTCAAGTCAATCAAATTTATTGACTTGACGAATTTATATATTTATTGAAAGCTTTATTGTCAAATGCCCTAGCCACCATAACAGAACATAAAGTAGCAAGCAAGCGAATGAAATCATGCAAAAATGCATGAGTTGGTAATAATTTTGCTGCTGACCTGCGAGTCTTAAGTGAGGCTATGTGTCAATTAGTTTAGAAAATAATTAAATAATAACACAATGAACAAATAAATCGATAAATTTGATAATCCTGTCAAAATTTAAATTGTTATCATTTATTGTAATTATTTTAACGACGTGTCCGATTTTCATAATAATTACATTTTTTGGAATAATTATGACGTAAGTGAAATAATTTACATTTTCATTTTTTACGATAAGCTCATTTGCTGTCTGAATTCTGTAAAAATTTTGACAATAATAATTTTGACGACAATAATAATCACGGGAATTAATAGTGCAAATTAATCCTCGAGCCATTCTAAAGGTGAGTTCGCGAGATGATATACCGGGTGTTTTTTTTAAACTGAGACGATCAAATATCTCGAAAAATAGCCACTCTACGGAAAAAATGTCCATAATCAAAATTTAATCATACCGCGGGGGAAATACATTAGTGCAAAAAAAAAAGTCCCCCCACCTCCGCTTTGTAGGTGGGGCGGGGGTAACTTTTAAACTAAGATAGGAAGCCATATTTTTTATTGCAGATACGGATTCTACGACTAAAAGTACGTATGATTTGAATAAAATATTTTGTTCGGTTCATGATAGATGGCGTTGCAATCGACGAAATTCAATTTTTTCAATTTCTCCTTCTTAGAACACACGCATTCGATTCTGCAATACGTTTGAAATAAAAAACATCACGTTTTCATTGGAAATACTCGAAATTCGTCATCAAAACAATTTATTCAGTTTTGTAAATCTAAATAAGTGTTCAAAATTAATTTCAAGTTTTATTATTAAATTTCAAAAATACAAAATTCAGGCCATCATTTTGAACACTTATTTAGATTTACAAAACTGTATAAATTGTTTTGATGACGAATTTCGAGTATTTCCAATGAAAACGTGATGTTTTTTATTTCAAACGTATTGCAGAATCGAATGCGTGTGTTCTAAGAAGGAGAAATTGAAAAAATTGAATTTCGTCGATTGCAACGCCATCTATCATGAACCGAACAAAATATTTTATTCAAATCATACTAAAAGTACGTATAAGTCGTAGAATCCGTATCTGCAATAAAAAATATGGCTTCCTATCTTAGTTTAAAAGTTACCCCCGCCCCACCTACAAAGCGGGGGTGGGGGGACTTTTTTTTTGTACTAATGTATTTCCCCCGCGGTATGATTAAATTTTGATTATGGACATTTTTTCCGTAGAGTGGCTATTTTTCGAGATATTTGATCGTCTCAGTTTAAAAAAACACCCGGTATATACCCTAGATATTTACATCCGAGCTCTAAACCAATAAAATCACGAAAAAAGTTCTTCAACAACCAAAAAAATTCATCCATTTCCCCACTTTAAATATAAAATATTTTTATCTTACTGTCGGATGTAAATAGCTCGGGTAAACATCCGACCTCACGAACTCACCTCAACTTTTACATATTGCTTAGCTTGTATTTCGGATATTTTGGAACTTTTTAGATTTCTGACACTGCTGGCTGATCGGTAATGAATCTACAATTTGAATTCATGAAAACAGGATAAATTCAAAGAGACTATTGATATTGATGGACCACGGGAATGAATTTACAATTTGATCTTATTAAAAACCTATAAATTGATGGAGATTCTTGATATTGATGTTTGGTCAGTAATGAATCTACAATTTGAATTTGATGGTAGGTCGGTAATGTACCTTCAAATCGAGTTGATCTAAAAATTAATTCAAATAGATTGTTGATATTATTGATGGTTGGTGAAAATCTACAATTTGGACTATTGAGATTTTTGACAGTGATGGTTGGTCGATAATGAATCGTGATATTGAAGGTTGGCCGGTAATGAATCTACAATTTCAACTTATATATTTATATTTATTTATTTATACATATTTCTGAAATTAATGTTAGGTCGGTAATGAAGTTACGATTTGAGTTGATCAAAAACTAAAATTCAAAGAGTTTTTTGATATTATTGATGGTTGGCTGGTAATGAATTACAATCAAAATCCGATATATTCAAAAATCTTTTTGACAGTGATCGGTAATGAATCTATAAATTTGAACTTTAGAATGTTTTTTGGCAGTGATGGTTGGACGATAGTGAATTTGAATTTCAAAACCTGATAAATTCAAAAATAATGATATTGATGGCTAGTTGGCAATGAATAAGAAATTTGAAGTTTTGAGATCTTTTGCAGTGATTGTTGATCGATAATAAACTATACAATTTGAATTTGTCAAAGACGTATAAACGAAAAGAGATTCTAGATATTGATGGTTGATTGGTAACGAATCTACAATTTGAGTTGAACAAAAAATAAAATGCAAGGAGATTGTTGATATTATTGATGGTTGGTGAATAAATCTACAATTTGAACTTTTCAGATTTTTGACAGTGATTGGTCGATAATGAATCGTGATATTGATCATTAATCGGTAATAAATCTTCAAACTGAATTTATCGAATGCGGATAAATCAAAAGAGATTTTTGATATTGATGATTGGCCGGCAATGAAAGTTTTGAAAAGTGATGGTTGGTCAGTAATTAATCTAAAATTTAAATTTGATTGGTCGGTAATAAATCTCCAATTTGAAATGAACAAAATATAAATTCACAGAGATTGTTGATATTATTGATGGTTGGTGAGTAATGAATCTACAATTTGCATATATCAAAAACAGATAAATTCAAAAAGATGTTTGACTTTACTGTTAATCTCCGTGATATATATCTTAATGGACCTCAAAGGATTAATTCTCTAAAGATTGGCAAATCTGGAAACATCTCTAAGATTTTGGATCAATATTCTTTTGTAATATATATTTAAAAAATAATTCGCAGAAGAACAAATGTTAGGTTGGATTGCGTATTTAATAGGATATTGACTTTAGCATGGAAATACACCACAAAATTGAAAAAGTCTTTTTGAGATGGTTTTTCTACCTCCTTGTTTGTAAACATTCTATCGGAATCATATTTGTTTATGTCACAGCAATAATGACATTTGCCAAGTGAGGAGTGTTGCTGTTCTATAGTCCCTATATAATATAAAATTCAGACATATTCGAAACATTATATAATTAATTGTAGTTCAAAATAACCTCCAAAACATAACAGAAAATCACGAATCAGCTTGGGCTTTGGTGAACTCTCTTATTAACCGTATTACATAAAACCCTATAAACCATGATCATGGAAAACAATAACACAATTTATATACACACATTAAATTTCCAACAGCATGCAGTAAACCATTTTATTTTATAAAAAATTTGAATATTTCATTTTGATTGGTTACACCTTTTTTTCAACTATTTGTTTTGAAAACACGTCGTTTGTTTCAGTTGCATCATAATTATTTTCGAATTTGGTTGACGCATCAAAGTATAATATAACAGCAATAAAAAGTGCAATGTGCTAATTTATTTTTCTTAATTTATAGAAAAGTCGAGTTTAATTGTAGAGTGCGGCAACAAGTATGTATGTATATCGTGTAATGTAACGTGTAAAATTTGAAATAAAGTCTTATCTTGAACATGTTTTCTTCAGGTGATTAACAAAATAAAAACTCGAATAATTCTGTTTTAGATAACTGTATTGTGTATATAATCATACATATTAGACCGCATATAGTTATATGTAATTTGCTAAAATCACGCAACTCAAATACACCAATTTCTATAGTATTGTGTCTTAAGATTTAGTTAAGGGGATGGGATCTATAGATATGTTCATATTATGGATTAATGTCTGCATGGGTTAATTCCACTATCTTAGACATGATAATGTTTTTGGTTGTATATATCCGGTAACATTTTTTTGTATAGGTAATCGGATTATTTTCGATTTTTTTTTTTTTTTTTGGTTGAACAAGGCTAATTCCTTAACCTCTCGAGAAACGTGGATATTGGTTTATTCTACATACATATATACACATAAATATATTTATATATTTTGCATATTTACCTCCTAATTATTAAATCAAAGTCTAAAATTTATGTGGTTTGTATATTGGAAAAATTCTTTTATCCGAGAGGTGTGTCCGTTTTTTAAGGGTTCGACAGTAAAATAATATACATAATACATACATATATATGCTTTCATGTTTATGCTTTTTATATACATATACGATTATTAGTTAGCCAGACTCATAAGTATATACTATTGGAAATTCAATTTTCAGCTTATAGCCAATTCATTAAAAGTGGTTTACACCAAGTGATCTCAAAATTTGTGAGTCACAAAATAGTGGCTTCAACTACATAATTACCACATGATTGATTTTTTACGTTCCGGTTTTATTTATTTGAATGTCACAATAATCAATTTTTGCTAATTTCGAAATGACATGATATTTGTTCTTTGTATTTATACATATTGGGGCTTGTCACAATCGAATCCTTTTTTTTTATTTGTATTTGGACAACACATATGTTCGTTGTTTAAATTGGAAATGGTTAATAAGACGGGCCACGCATATGCGTCGATCACAACTGTGTCGCGATAAAAGATGTATTGTGTATATACGGTTTAACAAAATATAATTGGGACAGACATAAACCTATATAGCTGAGAAATTGGGAAATACAAAAAATGTTTAAATTGGTTTTTGGGTTAATATTATAGCATTATAAAGGTATAGTAGGGGAAAATGATTATTAAGAAAATATATATAAGTGTATTTGAGTTTTGATGAATATGATAGCCATACTCACAGTCGATTATTAAGTGATTGGTTGTTTCAACCAGCAAAACAATAACTTATCTTATGAAAAGTTATAATTCAATTCCTAACTTTATGGCTTTTAAATAATAAAGTAAAGTTGATAAATCAAATAAAACTTTGAAGAAACGGGAAGAAAATATTATTTAGCTATTTCGTTCATTTTAATCGATATATCGATTTCTACTATATGTTTTGAATTGTAATTTAAAAAGTTAAATAACATTTTACTCATTTCAATACGAAACTTAAAATTTCGTCTAAAACGAGACTTTCATAAATAGTCATAATACCTCAATGAAAAGCACCATATTACTTGAGAAAATAGACAGTTATTCACTGATTAGAGCGTTGAAAAATTTTAAACTAGATGTGAAACTATTGGAAAAATGTTAAATTAGATAACAGTTTTCAAATTGGTCGAATCGCTAATGTATACAAAAGAATTGAACCAACCATCAACGCAACATGTATACTATACCAATTGAAAAAGTAGGTATCGGTTCGAGTTGGAATTGTCCTGACCAGCTATATCCAAACTAGATATGAAATCTTTTGCATTAATAGACTAGCTTTGGTGTATGATACGGTTTGAAGAGACATTCTGATAACATACTATTGTGTATTGTTTCTATCCTACGTTTTTTTAGTTATCAAGGTAAATCTATTACCGCATAATCACATGGACTGAACGATTGAATATTGAAGAAAATTTGGGTTATTATTTTTTTTTTCATAAGCAATTGGATATTAAAATAAAATAAAAAATCAGTTTTACTAATCTCCTGAAAATTTCAACACCTTTCTAATGCGCGTGTATAGTGGTGTACATATTAAGTGCTAAAATAATGAATTTTCTTATCAATCACGTACCATTCGAAGATATCGAGCTAATCCAGCATAATGATTACAGCTTTAGAAAGATTGATTTGATTGCCTCATTCGGTCTCTGTTCTACAGAAAATCACAGAAATTAATTTTGAGCTGCTTCCTTTTTTGGCGAGCATGCTACCAATAGATTTTGGACCAAGTCCGGCGTGTAAGAATCCCAAAATTTAGGTTTTATTTTCCGATCTTCTCGTGGTTTGGCCAGTTTTCTGTGCTCTTTAATAAAGATTTTTTCGGTTTCCGTTGTATTTTAAATTGTGGAAATAAATCAACCGAAAATTAAAATGTATATGTATCCACATTTGTGGGCTAGTGAAATGTTCATAAAAATACCTTTCATTTGATATATGCTACGAGTAAAGTAAAAATTAGAAAACAGACTAAAACATGTGCACGATCGAACTAAAGCTCGCTTTACATTGAACGATTTAAGATCTGCATAATCGAAAGAGAAACGTCAAAAATAACTAATATTAACTATAATAACTATAATATTTCAAATTATTTTCAATGTGTGTACAAAATTTAGTATATTATACATTTTACGTACATGTATTGACGTCTGTTTATATAGAGTGATTTTTTAAGAGCTTGAGAACTTTTTTTTAAAAAAAAACGCATAAAATTTACAAAATCTCATCGGTTCTTTATTTGAAACGTTAGATTGGTCCATGACATTTACTTTTTGAAGATAATTTCATTTAAATGTTGACCACGGCTGCGTCTTAGGTGGTCCATTCGGAAAGTCCAATTTTGGGCAACTTTTTCGAGCATTTCGGCCGGAATAGCCCGAATTTCTTCGGAAACGTTGTCTTCCAAAACTGGAATAGTTGCTGGCTTATTTCTGTAGACTTTAGACTTGACGTAGCCCCACAAAAAATAGTCTAAAGGCGTCAAATCGCATGATCTTGGTGGCCAACTTACCGGGCCATTTCTTGAGATGAATTGTTCTCCGAAGTTTTCCCTCAAAATGGCCATAGAACTAAGTTCAGTTCTTCCATTTTTGGCAACAAAAAGTTTGTTAGCATCGAACGATAGCGATCGCCATTCACCGTAACGTTGCGTCCAACAGCATCTTTGAAAAAATACGGTCCAATGATTCCACCAGCGTACAAACCACACCAAACAGTGCATTTTTCGGGATGCATGGGCAGTTCTTGAACGGCTTCTGGTTGCTCTTCACTCCAAATGCGGCAATTTTGCTTATTTACGTAGCCATTCAACCAGAAATGAGCCTCATCGCTGAACAAAATTTGTCGATAAAAAAGCGGATTTTCTGCCAACTTTTCTAGGGCCCATTCACTGAAAATTCGACGTTGTGGCAGATCGTTCGGCTTATTATTATGAAATGTTAAAGCATACTGAGCATCTTTCTCTTTGACACCTTGTCTGAAATCCCGCGGGATCTGTCAAATACTAATGCATGAAAATCCTAACCTCAAAAAAATCACCCTTTAGTAACAGATGAAGCGTGACATCTTTTTTTTCATCTGCTTTTTTTTATTTATTGGGATCTTTTCGGTATGATTTTTTTTGCAGATGATATATTTTTCTCATTCTCGCTTTAATCAATTTTAATTATTGTATCTCAAAAGCTTTTTGTAGATGTCGAAAGTCGTCAAATGTAAATCAAGCTTAAATCGAACGAAACCAGATAGCAATACAATAAATAAAATTGATTTGTAAAATTTAATTGTTTTCTTAATTTGAGTTCAAATTCAACAAACCCGTTGTCAGACTAACATATAATGCTGGGTTCCGAAACCTTATATTTTAGCCATGAAAGACTGAGTCATGGTTGGCCAATTTCATCTGGTTATCAATTTAGCGTCTGATAAAACATTTTATTTCTCTAACTTTTAGTTTTTCAGCTGCGTACTTTAGAAATTATCTGACAAGATCAGTAAGCCGCATATGAAATTGTTGGTGTTATCTCGATAGATATTCGCCATCGAACCAATCCCTGCGTATTTTTCTGCGGCCTATACGCGTTAAAAACTTATTTCCACTAAAAAATAATTTACTTTATTTGCCACGCATGACATCATTAACATGCTACGGTATCGACTGGAATTAACCATATCATGCCTCTTCGACGTTTTAAAAAAAAGTATGGCCCTAAATGAACTTATGAAGCCACTGAAGTTTCTTCAACTCGTCGAAATATTCATATAAATTTTACAGAAAGTACTTTTAATATAGAATTTGCGTGGTATAAGTTTGGATAATTTGTTTGCGTTGTGCAATTGTTAACGACTACATAATTAAATTGCCGCACGGCCTACTTGATGTCCTTCAAAATAAAAAGTCCAAGCCCGATGCATCATATGTCAGATATGATAATCTACATTCACGCTATCTGTTGGGCCATCCTTTATAAAAAAAATTGAGATTAGTGGAATCAATCAACCGGTTATCAATTTCTGTTACGATAAGATTAGATATTTAAAAAGGGAAATGTGAAAGTAAATAGTGGTTCGACTTAATTTCTCAAAGTTTCGACAAATGTTTAATTCGTGTATATATAGTGTGGTGCTGAAATAATGGAATTTCTAATCAATCACGTGCCATTCAAAATGAACCAAATATCGAGCAAACTTTTTAATTTACAATTCCTGTAGGACATTACATTTATCGTCGATCGCAAAATGATTTACGCCCACTCGCTAGAATTGATGAAACGTAGCAGTGTATTTCAACGTCAGTTGGAGGCAACATTCCGTGAAAAAAAAGGTGTTGAGAATTACTGGTTATCGATATGAATCCTTTTATCAGTTGATACGGTTTATATACACCGATGAATGTACTATCAATGAAGAGAATTGGTATGAATTATTTAAATTGGCGATATTTTATAATGTGATTTCAGACTTTTGTGTTGTGAAGAAGTACCAACTTCTTTTAAATATTGTTAAAACCAATATAGCATATAACATAAAATATGTTTTGGAATGTAATGAATTTATATCGATTCATTCAGCTACCGTAGAAGAAATTTTAAAACTTGATCAAATTAATGCTTATGTGAGCGAACTGGATATGCTCAACGCTTTGATCCGTTGAATGAATCACTATTGTACTCAAAATCAAATACAATTTTCTAAGTGTCGCAAACAATTTGATATATTAATTCGCTTAATACGTTTTCCGACGCTGGCCAACGAGGAACTGCTTGATATTAAAACTATATACCCGGATTTGTTTACGAACAGCGGTTTAAAGGGTATAGCTGGCCAAAAACATTTCAGAGTTGATAAAAAAACGGCCTGTGGAATTGCCAACAAAGAATATTGTTTACATCGCCGCATGAATGGAAGAAAATTTCAAATGATAATTACTTTGAAACTAAGTTTTCCGTTACTTCCGACATAATTCTGGGTGGATTTATTTTTGGATCGAGCAAAAATACTATGTGTATTCACTTAACACAATTTCGTGCCAAAACCATAAATTAAACGGACCAACACAAACACCTATGTATATAGACATAAATGTTGATAAACGAAATCGAGATTTTATAATCGCAATAAGTTTAGGCTGATCAATCCGTCTAAGTCCTAATTTTACGTATAAAATCAGTTATAAAACTATGATTAAAGATAAACAAATTGATTTCGGATATTATTGTCGTAAACCACACTCAGGACTCATTACTAAACCACCAAATTCGGTCAAAATATTAGAAATGCATGAAACCATGCTTGACATTTTATTTTTGGGACCAGACTGCAATTCCAACTAATGTGTGTAATAAATTAAATAAATAAATAAAATTGGTTTGTACAATTAGATTTTTTTCTTAATTTGAGCTCAAATTTAATAAACCTATTGTTAACTAACACCATGTGATACTGGGTTCCGAGACTTTACTTCAGTGATCGAAGATTGGCACTTGGTTTATCAATTTTAACTGATTATCAGTGCCGCGTTTAATAAAGTTTTTCTTATTGGGTACTTGAAATTATCTAACAAGATCAGTGAGATCTACGTATGGAGTAACGCAGATAAATGATGTCAAATTATCACTTTAAACTTGAGCGATTAATCTAAGTATTGTTCTTACCGGATTCAGACTTGGAAAATTCTAAGCCACTTATATAAAAGAATATCAATATATCGCGTTTTCTAATGGTATTATGACACTGGCTTTTTTCCGACTTTTCTAGCGGCTAAAGACAAACTGAGCGAGAGAAAAAACTTGTATACAAAATATACACATGTGTGGGTGAATACGACATAGTACGTAAAAAAATCATTATATGTCAAAAAACCACCGTAGCTTGTTTAGAAAAAAAGTGGGCAATTCTAGCAGAAAAGAATTACATTTTGTTTCTTTTTTTTTGACATACACACTTTTTATTTGACATCTTCAATAGCGACATTTTAAAAATAAAATTTGAAAAACGTAAAATTAAAAATTTCGGTATTTTCAAGCATATAAAAAAAATAATTACCAGTTAAAAAATTTGCAAAAGTCGTTGTAATTGGTGCGGGAATTTCAGGACTAGCACCAGCGCAACAGCTTCAACAATTTGGAATGGATGTTATTGTGTTAGAAACAAGAGATCGTATTGGAGGGCGTATTGCCACATTTCGAAAAAATAATTACATTGCTGATTTAGGTGCAATGCTGGTTACTGGAATATGGGGTAATCCTCTAACTATATTGAGCAGACAAACTGGTATGGAAATAGCTCCAATAAAACAAGCCTGTTGAAAGAGAATTTAATAGACTGCACGAGTCCACAAGTTATCTCTTCCACCAATTAGATTTTAATTATGCCGGAAATAATCCAGTATCGTTAGGCCAAGCATTGGAATGTATTATACAATTACAAGAAATACATGTTGAAGAAAAACCAGTGCAACATTTAAATAATGTGATCCAACAACAAAAAAAAAATTGATAATCAAAATAAAATCGAACAAATTAAACGAAGTTTGACCACTCTACTCTGATGGAGGTAACTAATATATTGAGAATGAGTTTCATGTACGTTTAGCTCACCGTCAATTGCATGTTCTTTGGGCTGACGTAGAACAGTTGAATTTAAATCAAATAGGAATGGAATCAAAACTCAAAGAAATGGAAATGAATCTTCCAAGTGATGTATATCTGTCATCAAACGATCGTCAAATTTTAGATTGGCACTTTGCAAATTTAGAATTCGCTAATGCGACACCACTAAGCACTGTGTCCTTAAAACATTCGGACCAAGATGACGGTGTTTAGCTCATTGGCAATCATACAACTGTGCGAAATGGATATTCATGTGTTCCAATCGCGTTACCAGAGGGATTGGATATCCGCGTTAATACCGCTGTAAAAACAATAAAGTATTTTCCTGGCGGTGTGGAGGTTACTGCGGAAAATTTTAAAACCAATAATTCATCAGTAACTTTTAAAGCTAATCTAGTCTTATGTACCCTTACGTTTGGCGTACTGAAAATTTCGGAATCTCCATCATCCAATCAATTAAACACGGTTAAATTTGATCCCCCTCTTCTGGAGTGGAAACAAGCGACCATTCAACGTTTGGGATTCGGAAATTTAAATAAAGTTGTGGTGTGCTTCGATCGAATATTTTGGGATACTTCGTCAAATTTGTTTGGTCATGTTGGTAGTACAACTGCAAGTCGTGGTGAGCTATTTTTATTTTGGAGTATTTCGCAATCACCGGTATTGTTAGCCCTTGTGGCTGGACAGTCCGCGGCAGTTATGGAAAAAGTATCTGATGATGTAATTGTAGGACGTTGTATTGCCTTACTCAAAGGTATTTTGGAAATCCGGCAGTACCACAACCAAAATAAACTAGTAACAAGATGGCATGCTGATCCTTGGGCCCGAGGATCTTACAGTTTTGTCTCAGTTGGATCATCCGGTTCAAATTATGATCTACTCGTCGCGCTTGTTACACATCTCAAACCGATTCGAAGAATGACGATAAAGAATTACCCCGATTATTTTTTGCTGGAGAACACACAATACGAAACTATCCAGCTACCGTGCATGGTGCATTTTTAAGTGGACTTCGAGAAGCTGGAAGAATTGCAGACTACTTTTTAGGTTTTCCAAATACAAGAGCGAGTGATTCCAAAGTCGAGTAGTACAATTTTAGTACATAGTTTGTGTTTAAATAAAAATTTCATATTGAATATTTATGTTACTAGTTTTATTGTATTTGAACAAAACTAATTATAAATAAATTAATGTTTTAATCAAATTTTTAATAAAATTTAATAAAATCAATTTAAACTCAAACTCAAATCCCATATAAATTCCAATCCCAAAAATTATTAGGAAAATTAGTTTTTTGTTTATATTTATATTTTACATGCTGACCCACGTGGCGTCCATTATAATAATGTAATCTTCTGTTCCTTTCTCTTTCTTACAAAAATTGGTTTACAGCACTTTATCGCACTTCAAAATTAGCCAGTGTCATAACACCATAATAAGGACTTGACAACTTTTTTTAAATAAAACACAAACCATTTGAGCTATCTCGAAAATTGTATTATTGGCTTGAAGTGCAATCATAACATTTATGTATGTAAAGCCTCTATTCCATTGTGAAAAATTTACTGCCAACAATTTTTTGTTGCCATAATGAAAGGAGAAAGAAAAAAAAAACTCCATTAGTGTGACAGAGATAGTAGTTTTTTTATTTTTTATTTTATAGCGAAACTTTTATGGTTACGTTTTGACATCTTCTGTAACATAACCAACAAATTTCATAATTTTTTTTATGTCTAGAGTGCGAACATAATTTTATTCATTTATTCATATGTTATTACATAATAAATAGTTTATTGTAATATAATTAATAATAATAATAATAATAATTTGTTATTATAACGTCTGAAATATTAAAAAAAAAATGTACAAAAAATAACATTTGACCATAAAAATATCCAAACATGTGTGTGTGAAAAAAATTTCGTATCCGCACACAATTTTTATGTCGATGTGTGTAAATGTTGCCATAAAAAATACTCAACTTGATACTTTTCTATAATAAATTATGGCAACACACCAACACAAACACATTTTTCTCTCCAGTAAAATTTTGCTGATGAAACTTTTTGTTTCTTTCGCACCACCAGCAAATCTATATTTTTATCCCATTTTGGTTTTGCTGACAGCAAATTGTTCACAATGGAATAGAGGCTTAACAATTACATATAGACGGTTTAATCTATTAACATTTATCTATAGATGATTTTGCATTTCTCTATCGAATACATACGCGCATAATAATTTACGCACGAGAGTCTATCTTACTCTATGGCGTGATACTTATTTACCAATCATCTTTCGTCACATCATTTATCATGCTCACCAATATTCATGACGAAAAACACGAAATCACTTGAACATGCATTTGGTCTAGATGATTATGATTTAGCGCGCGTAATGACCGACGCACACTTAAGCATTTTTTATTTTATATTTGTGAATTCTCTCGGTCCATGCAATCTTTTCCCTTGCCCATTCATCTATACATACAAATTATGTATATACATGCGATATTTTATTAGAATCTTCTCACTCTTTTTTTCGGTTGGCATTGAAAATGTTAACTGTGTGTGTATTTGTTATTATTTGAGAAAAGTTTAAATAGGAGACAACTCCCTAAAGATTACACTCTCGTCACATAAATGTTACGATATATTCATCATAATTTGCGTTATAAATTTATTTTTGTGATAAGTTTGGCTTTTAAAAACGAAAAATAAGAAAGCAAATATTTTAGTTCTACTTAATACTTATCTCCTCAAAGTTTTGACAATTGTTTAATTCGTGTGTATAGTGTTGTGCTAAAAAAATGGAATTTCTAATCAATCACGTGCCATTCAAAATGAACGAAATATCGAGCAAACTTTTTAATTTACAATTTTTGTCGGATATTACATTCATCATCGATGGCAAAATGATATACGCCCACTCGCTTGAATTGATGAAACGTAGCAGTGTATTTCAACGGCAGTTGCAGCCAACGTTCGGTGAAAAAAAAGTAATGCCTATTACTGGTTATCGATACGACACGTTTTATCAGTTGATACGGTTTATATACACCGATGAATGTACTATCAATGAAGAGAATTGGTATGAATTATTTAAATTGGCGAAATTTTACAATGTGATAAGTTTAATCAATGTTGTGCAAAACTTTAAAATTCACCATTTGAAGCTTTCAGACTTTTGTGTTGTGAAGAAGCACCAAATTCTTTTAAATATTGTTAAAACCGCAATAGCAGATAATTTAAAATATTTTTTGTGTAGTGATGAATTTATATCGATTCATTCAGCTACCGTAGAAGAAATTTTAAAACTTGATCAAGATGATGCGAACGTTAGTGAATTGGATAGGCTCAATGCTTTGATCCGTTGGATGAATCACTATTGTACTCAAAATCAAATACAATTTTCCGAGTGTCGCTCAAAATTTGATAAATTAATTCGTTTAATACGTTTTCCGACGCTGTCAAACGAGGAACTGCTTGATATTAAAACTAAAAATACCCGAATTTGTTAACGAACAGTGATTTAAAGGATATAGCTGGCCAAAAATTGTTCGGACTTGGTAATGAAGACGATCGGTGGAATTGTGCACCAAGATTAATGCTTACACATCCGTTTACATGGAAAAAAATTTCATGTAAAAACCACTTTCAGACCAAGCTTGCCGTTACTTCCGACATGCTTCTGGGTGGATTTATTTTTGGATCAAGTAGGAACACTTGGTGTATTAACATCACAATTTCGTACCAAAACCCTAAATTAAATGAGCCAACACAAACACCTATAGACATTAATTTTGAAAAACAAAATCACGATTCACTAATCGCGATAAATTTAGGCTCATCAATTCGTATGAAACCTAATTTTACGTATATAATCGGTTATAAAGTTGTCACTGAAGATAGCTTAGCTGATGTCGAATATTTATGTCATCAACCACACTGTGGTCTTATAACTAATCCACCAAATTTGGTTAAAATATTAGAACTGCATGACACATTGCATGACATTTTTTTTTTGGAACCAGACATTAATGCCAACTAATGTTTGTAAATTTAATAAATAAATAAAATTGATTTGTAATATTTAACAGTTTTCTTATTTGAGGTCAAATTTAACAAACCCGTTGCCAGACGCCGGTGATGCTAGATTCCGAAACTTCTCTTCAAATCCATCGAAGACTGGCAGGTTTACCAAATCTAAGTTCGGCATTTGATAAAATTAAGATTTTTTGTACCTCTTAGTTAATTAATATCCAGCTAGGTACTTCTAAAATAGGCTAACAAGATCAGCAACTAACGCATATGGTGTTTTAGGTATCAGATTTAATATTTTAAAATGCTCGTAGATACGAGTTTCTTATACATATTATGGAGGCGTTAGAAATGGATCGAGCGAATAAAAAAGCCTAGTTAACTAATCACAGATACGTATATCAAAAAGGTACGGTCCTTTGATGACATAACCCGATAAACTACACCAAACGGTCAATTTTTCCTCTTATTCCTGACACCATAGGGCAATTATGTCGCCCGGTGTAATTACAAATTTTACGGCATGTACTTTTTACGGAACCATTTTCGTAGTAAAAGTACTCATGTCGATTACAGAAGGCACATTATACTCAAACATATTATTGCCAATACATCTTGGACAGTCAAAAAACGAAGCCAAATTTGTTCGTGATATTTCAAAAGATCAAATTCAACGGGTAGTTCCTTAAACCGGCTAAGCCGAGTAGTATTTTTAGACAGATTTTTTTGTACCTCTTAGTTAATTAATATCCAGCTAGGTACTTCTAAAATAGGCTAACAAGATCAGCAACTAACGCATATGGTGTTTTAGGTATCAGATTTAATATTTTAAAATGCTCGTAGATACGAGTTTCTTATACATATTATGGAGGCGTTAGAAATGGATCGAGCGAATAAAAAAGCCTAGTTAACTAATCAAAAATTTAAGTTTGAATATAATTTATGGCCTACTTGATATATTTCAAAACATAAATTCCTTGACCGATACATCATTTGCCAGATAATGGTTATCTATATACATACATTTACGCTATTTGTTGAATCATATTTTCATAAAACTTCTACAGATTAGAGGAAAATATTATAAAATCTGGTATGTGCTCAAATGGTTTTCGTCGAAAATTCATTAACTTTTAGACGATTAAACTATTGCGAATTTAAAATGCCCTCTTTCAAATACATATATTTAACTTTGCTATACAAAAGCAAACACCTAAGCTCTTGTATGGCCAAAACCTCATTTATACGATACCTTATTTTTAGTAAATTAAGGAAAGTAGAGCCATAGGTTATTACTGATTTGCTGGTTAGCCATTTAGGAGTAAATTGTGAGAATAAAAATTACAAATATTTATGTAACTCCCTTCGAGCCGTCATTGGATAAGAGATATTATGTGTGTGGTTGAATTTTGAATTTTGGATTTTTCAGAATAGATATTTTGAGACAACGGGCTAATCCAGCACAATGGTTACAGCTGTAGTATGGATTGAAGCCGTCTGTCGGTCGGTCTGTTACTATAAACTATATAACTTGCGTTCATGGTTTGCCTGGGGACAGCATTTGATAGGGACGCTTAAAATAAACTGCCAAAGAGTTGGGAATGCCTTCTGCCGCGGGTGTCAGGTAGAGAACAAAAAGAAATTCATACATCCATCGATACCCGGATTTGTTAACGAACAGTGATTTAAAGAATATAGCTGATCAAAAACTGTTCGGACTTGCTACGATCGGTGGAATTGTGCACCAAGATTGATGCCACTAGGCACAAACGCGATACTGGGCCAAAATGTGTATTATAGTTTGTTTCAATTAGTACCTTGATAAAAGTTGAGTTTCTGAATATCTTTTGTATGACTTGATCATATAACATTTATATTGAGATATATTGCGTTTACAGTTGGCCGATCTTCGCCTATTCTAGTCATAATAGACTGTGTCGCAAAATAATTTAGTTATGCACAATGTGGCACAACCGAAATATATTAAAAAATGTAAGTAATATATTGTTACGATCGTAGCGACATCTCTGTTTGAGTAGCGACACTATCGTTAATGTAAAAAAGCAGTGATGTTATCACATAAGGCGACTTTTGCCGGGACCATTGCGTGTGCTTTAATAAATGAGACTGCGCAGGCTATCATAAAGCCGTCGCTTAAGATACGACGAGTAGAAATGGATAGCAGCACCAACGTCGGGCGGTCGGTTCCAAGATACGGAGAGGGTGGTAGCAAAATAAAATGTTGGACATGTGACAAAATGGGTCATATGTCGAGAGACTGTAAAGAAGGAAAATGGAGACGTACAAGATCACGATCTCCTATGCAACGAGCAACAAGTAGAGAGCGAAAACAGACCTATCATTACCAGATCGAACATCGGAAAGGGAGTACACATGGAAATGCCAATGCATTATCAAGATGACCAGGTCAAGTAGAATGTAAGCACTGCGAACGTATAGAAGCAAAGGAAGACGTTATCGACATCAGGCTTAAGCAAATACTATTCGATAAGGAATGGACGGATGAAACGGTTAGGGAGAACGGATAATCGAGAACGGATGTTTAAAACGAATATGGGAAAGCTCGGACGGTAATGTGAAACAATTGGTAAAAGTGGTGCCTAAGTCTAGAATTGCCTAGATATTAAAGGAGTATCACGGAGGGGCAAGTGGGAGTCATCTGGGAATTAATAAAACACTTGCCAAAATACGCCAACGTTTTTACTGGTCAGGATGTAGACAATCTGTAGTGGAGTGGTATCAAAAATGTGATCAATGTGCGGCGGTAAAAGGTCCCGCACGGAAAAATCGGGGAACAGTGCAGCAATACTACGTTGGAGCGCCGTTTGAAAGGATCGCAATGGATGTGGCAGGACCATTCCTGACTACGGATATTAGTAACAAATATGTGCTAGTAATAATGGACTATTTTAGCAAATGGCCAGAGGTGTATCCCATACCCAATCAGGAGGCAACCACGATAGCTGACGCCGTGGTTAATAATTGGATAAGTCGTTTTACAGTACCAATTGAGATTCACACAGACCAAGGAAGAAATTTTGAGTCAGTTGTATTTCAGGAAGTCTGTCAGTTGCTCGGTATAAATAAAATAAGAACAACGCCTTTGCATCCTCAGTCGGATGGTATGGTGGAAAGATTCAACGGGACGTTGGAGAAATATTTAGCAAAGGTCGGTGTTCCTGATGGCGTATCGCGCAGCAGTACATGACTCAACGGAAATGACACCAGCGAGAATCCTTTTTGGAATTAATCTGCGATTACCCGGAGATCTAAAGTTTTATAGCTGTTCCGTCATCAGCTCTAGATAGGCAGAATTATGTTGACCAGATGAGAGGAGAACTCGACGAGATACACCAGTTTGTACGAGAGAAGATACGAGTATCAAGTGACCGGATGAAGGCTCGATATGACATACGAGCAAATAATAAAAGTTTCGAAAAAGGAAATTTAGTATGGCTTTACAACCCACAACGAAAGAAGGGTTTGTCACCAAAGCTGCAACCTTCATGGGAAGGGCCGTACACCATCATCACCAAAATAAATGATGTGGTCTACCGGATACCACCGAAAGGGCAGCGAGGATAGTTAAAGGTGGTGCATTTAGAGCGATTAGCGATCTACAGGGGAAGTGAGTTGGATCCTGTTCGGGACGACTCAGGATTAAGGCGTTGCCACATGACAAAAATATCGGCGAAAGCCTGGGACCGATTTTTTCATTTATGATTAAATGATTGCACAGTTTTGGTTTAAATTTTATTGAGAAAATATGTGAAATAACTAAAATTAGTAATTAAAATCATAAATTTATATGTAATAATATAACAATTTTAATTGAATAATAAGAGTTTTTCTATTCTGTCGGTCCGACAACCGACCGTTTTTTACGTAAATGGTATAAATTTTGTCGGTTCCGAACGCTTCCCAATAGAAATTTTGTCGGTTCCGAAGGCATCAAATATCACCGATATTTATTTTCGTTGTGAGTATACTTCGGTGATAATTTTATTTTGTTTACAAACGCAGCTGTCAATCTGTAATAATTTGATAAATTATATAAACATATACACTAAATATCAAAAACTCATGACAAAAAAAAGAAACAAAAAAAACAAAATTGTTGTAAAAATCGGTCGGATTATTGTTTTGCTGATGTGGTCTTACCATATTTTCTACCGAATCGGTCGGAATGACAACTGCATGTGGCATTGCATTTAGGTAAGGGTAATGTTACGATCGTAGCGACATCTCTGTTTGAATAGCGACACTATCGTTAATGTAAAACTGTTATAAAGTAGAAAAAATAGATAGATGTGTCTAGACTAATCGAATATTGTAGAGATTTCTAGAATGGTTAGAATATTTGATAAGCAACAAACATTTGGGAGTAAATCAGTTGTGTTTTAACCGTGAGAGTGCTAATAGTAATTAAAAGGAAAAAGTGAAGTGTTTATAAAGTAAAATAAAGTGTTATTAAAGTGTAATATAGCGTTGTTAAATTGTAGTAAAATAATTATTGTGAAGTTAAATAATTAAGTTAAATAAGAGAAATAATTAAATTAGTGTTTAGTGTAAATAATCGGAATAAATAAATTTAGTGTGATCTAGAATTTACATCGTTAGATTTATTCACAATCCAGTGATCGAACCTTGAATTTGACAAGGCAAAAACGTAACAATATTAAAGGAAATATATGGGATTTCTGGTGTCACGTCAGAAAACCTTTCGTATTTCTTAAAGTATATATACCGTGCATAAATGTTTTAGCGGAAGGCACAAATTAGCACAATCCATTCCAAGTATCAAAAATATAAAATATTTGAGTTTTCTAAAATGGGATTTTTGGTCAATATAATCAATAATCTCGTCTGGGTTGATTTTCAAAATAATTTAGTTTAAAATCCAATGTATCGTGCTCTGCACCTGTCCTAGTCTAGCGCACAGCAGAACAAAATTTATGGGAACTTCCCCTTTGAACGACCTCACGGATCATAGGAAGATCGGGATCCGGGACCTAAACGCTTCTTGGTAAGCTCAGGATATAATTCTGCATAGTATCTTGCGGTAATGGATTCGTAAAGAATGCGACAAAGATATTACAAAAAACTTTGTATCTATATACTAAAGTATATTAAGCAAACGATTTATTAACCATAGAATTGGTGATGACCCCTTGCACAAAATTTCTTATACGTCTTGTATTTCTAAATTTATGATTGCAGCCAAAAAGTCTGCCAAGCATAGAAAACATATGAAACTACAAATATCAAAAATAGGGCAATGTGGAAAATGGTAAGTCAGTCGGAATATATATTTACCTTGAAAGTAAAACGAAATATCTTCAATTTTAAAGTATAATCCATCGGCCACACTTAAATCAAATTCCGGTCAAATCAATTGGCATATTGTATCGTATTTATGTATACAGTATACAGCAAAAATTAAATTCAAAAAATATATAGATTACACTTTCGTCACATAAATGTTCCGATATATTTATCATAATTTGCGTTATCAATTTTTTTTTTTGTGATAAGATTGGCTATTAAAAACGAAAAATAAGAAAGCAAATATTTTAGTTCTGCTTAATACTTATCTCCTCAAAGTTTTGACAATTGTTTAATTCGTGTGTATAGTGTTGTGCTAAAATAATGGAATTTCTAATCAATCACGTGCCATTCAAAATGAACGAAATATCGAGCAAACTTTTTAATTTACAATTCCTGTCGGATATTACATTCATCGTCGATGGCAAAATGATATACGCTCACTCGCTTGAATTGATGAAACGTAGCAGTGTATTTCAACGGCAGTTGGAGCTAACGTTCGGTGAAAAAAAAGTAATGCCAATTACTGGTTATCGATATGACACGTTTTATCAGTTGATACGGTTTATATACACCGATGAATGTACTATCAATGAAGAGAATTGGTATGAATTATTTAAATTGGCGAAATTTTACAATGTAATAAGTTTAATCAATGTTGTGCAAAACTTTCAAATTCACCATTTGAAGCTTTCAGACTTTTGTGTTGTGGAAAAGCACCAAATTCTTTTAAATCTTGTTAAAAACGTAATAGCAGAGGATTTAAAATATTTTTTGTGTAGTGATGAATTTATATCGATTCATTCAGCTACCGTAGAAGAAATTTTAAAACTTGATCAATTTGATAAAGACGTTAATGAATTGGATATACTCAACGCTTTAGTTCGTTGGATGAATCATTATTGTACTCAAAACCAAATACAATTTTCCGAGTGTCGCAAAAAATTTGATAAATTAATTCGCTTAATACGTTTTCCAACGCTGTCCAACGAGGAACTGCTTGATATTAAAACTAAATACCCGGATTTGTTAACGAACAGTGATTTAAAGGATATAGCTGGCCAAAAACTGTTCGGACTTGGTAATGAAGACGATCGGTGGAATTGTGCACCAAGATTAATGCTTACAGATTCGTTTGAATGGAAAAAAATATCTTGTAAAAACCACTTTGAGACCAAGCTTTCCGTTACTTCCGACATAACACTAGGTGGATTTATTTTTGGATCGAGTAGTAATTCTCAATGTATTAACATTGTAATTTCGTGCCAAAATTCTAAATTAAATGGAACAACACATACATCTATAAATATAAATTATGAAAAACAAAATCACGATCCAGGCGTGGCAATAAGTTTAGGCTCATCAATCCGTATGAGGCCTAATTTTACGTATACAATCAGTTATAAAGATATTATGGAAGATAACTTAGCTGATGTAAGATATTTATGTCGTACACCACACTACAGGCTTACCACTAAACCACCAAATTCGGTCAAAATATTAGAAATGCATGACACCTTGCATGATATATTTTTTTTGGAACCAGACAGTAATGCCAGCTATACTGTGTGTAATAAATTTACTAAATAAATAAAATTGATTTCTAAAATTTGATAGTTTTCTAAATTTGAGTTTAAATTCAACAAACCCGTTACCAGATGATGGCTTCCGAAACTTCTCTTCAGCCATCGAAGAGTTAGACATGGTTTACCAATTTCATCAGATTATCACTGCGGCGTCTAATAAATTATCTTTGGCTGTACCTTTAAGTTACTTCTGAAATTATCTAACAAGATCAGTAGGTGCATATGGAATCTTTGTCATCAGATTTAAAATTTTCTAAACACAGAATATACCTATATTCAACTAATATACATACATTTACAACATGAATATTATTTAAATATTTACATATAATGGTAAAGTACAGGGCTGGATTACAACAAGGCATTAGAAATGGGTCGAGTGAATGAAAGGGGCTATAGCCACCCCAGCGCCGACCACAGATAGGTAACGCCGCTTCTCAAATAACCAGCTATCTTTTGGAAGATGGCTGATTATTTGAGCTTGTTTTGTTCAATTTCTATGAAAATATAAAAGACAAATTTCTCAATACGAATTCCGGCATTCCGGAACAGTGATTTAAAGGATATAGCTGGCCAAAAACTTTTCGGCCTTGGTATTCAAGACGGTGCGTGGAATTGTGCACCTAGAATCATGCTTACATCACCGTATGGATGGACAAAAATTTCAAGTAAATACCACTTTGTAACGAAGTTTTCCGTTACTTCTGATATGATCCTGGGTGGATTTATTTTTGGATCGAGTTACACGGCTCATTGTATTAACATCATAATTTCGTGCCAAAATCCTAAATTAAATAAAGCAACAGAAACTCCAATAGATATTAATTATGAAAAACAATATTCTGATTTGATAGTTGCGATAAATTTAGGCTCATCAATCCGTATGAGGCCTAATTCTACGTATACAATCGGTTATAAAATTATTACTGAAGATAACTTAGGTGATATAAAATATTATTGTCGACAACAACACTGCGAACTCATCACTAAAACACCAAATTCAATTAAAATAGTAGAACTGCATAATACCATGTTTGATATTTTATTTTTGGAACCAGACTGCAATTCCAACTAATGTGTGTAATAAATTTAATAAATAAATAAAATTGGTTTATAAAATTTGATAATTTTTTTAATTTGGGCTCAAACTCATCAAACCCTTGCTAAAACCCGTGGCAGACTAATACATGTGATACTGGGTTTCGAAATTCGGCTCCAAGCTCTATCTCGAAATCACAATTCCATCAAAAATTACAAAATGGCGGTGCAGGTCCAACTAAAAGCTTAATTTAAACAATAAAAATAAAAACACTAATATTTAATTAACAATTCACAAAATTGTTTAAAAATATGGATACCACCGGATTGTTTTTAAGAATGCGTTTTGCACCGTTTACACGGTAAGGAATATGGGTACCACAATATAAGCAAACTTCTGAAATGGCCCCCAATAAGATGCTAAATTAAAATGTTCAGATGTCGGTGCTCGCAATTTGAGGTTTTCGCAATATCTACACAGTACTTCAGCACTCCTACGATTAAACCATTTAAAAGGTAAAGATATGCATATTCCGTACATAACATTTTAGGAGCCTCAGATTAAATAAATTATATTAATTTTAAAATGCTTGCATCGTTGTTTGTATATTGCCGGTCAATTAAATATGACACTATAGATAATTCTAGAGTAAAATTACAATAAAAGCTCAAGAACGCCGCAAATTTTAGGGCCCCACAAAATTAATATACCATTAAGCGGAAAGCTGCGACTTTCTTTAATAAATACCAAAAAGGTTAAATAGAGAATCTATAAATTGAATAGTGGTTAGCTTATAAATATTATTAACCGATGACTAGCAAATTACATCGAAAGTCTAGCTTAGCTTGAAAACTTAAATTAATTCAAATATTGAAAGTATATTCGCTGCAAACATATTCACGACATTGAAAATATTTATAAGTATTGCTAGCACTAATTGTTCAGGAGAACGATCCTTTTCTGCATCAAAGCGCAAAACCGTCAATTCAAAACTAACAGTTTTGCATTCTAAATCCTTTTAAAAATATCAGTTTTGTCTCTAATAGCATTTTAATTTTAATGTTCATAATATTAAAGCTTCATTTGTATGATTTTATTGCACCATAATTAACTTCCAATCTCCACTTGATTCTACTGGAACTTAAATTCCGGTGGAAATATTATTCATATCATTAGTTCCAGTGGGATTGTGAAATATTTTATTAATTAGTAATTGTTAATTAAACGAACAAACAGGTGTTTGTGTGAAAATTAATTTTTATGGTAAAAATCGTAAATAATGGATACCATTGGTGTGGTTTTAATTGCTGAATAGAAGGAAAATTTACGAAATTGTGAACATATTCATTTGAAAGATGTTTTGAAAAATAAACTGCGAATATCAGTCAATGGATTAATTTTAAAATAATAAAACCAGAAAAACGGCTCGAAATATCTGCTACAATATTTTCGTAAAAGTGTAGAAGCCGGAAGGTTGAAGAGAGAAAGAATTCAGACAAAAATTGTTGGAGGGTGGCAAACACTTTCGTGATTTACATTTTCAACTTTAGGTTTATGTTTGGATGTGCTTTTCAGATCATTTTCGTTACTTTGTGTGATCGAGCTCAGTATTCAAGGGACTCCCATACACAAATTATTGAGCTTTATATTCGCGTTAAAAGCTTTGTGAGTTGTTATAAAATATTATAAAACATTTTAATTTGTCGATGTTTGACTGAAAGCTCTCAGTTTATTTGTATTATTATTTTGTAGTAGCAGCTAAATACCTTAACTTAAATAGATAATTTAACTTATTTATAACAGTTATAATTTTCTAAAGAATATATCTGTGAAAGCTGTTATCCATTGAGTAGAGTAAAAATCTCAATTATGCCTCTATTAAATATTATGTTTTCACAATCATTTAATAACAACTCTTATGCTAATAAAAGCTTACCGATTATAGTGACAAATAACCTAGAGTTTTTTGATATTCCAGTTAATACATATAAAAGCTCAATTACTAATATAATTCTCAAGGAAAATTGGAAATTTTTTTATTAAAAAATATTTTGCATAGTTTTAAAATAAAACCTCTAACAATTAAGTACGTGGGAATCGTATTTTATCATAATTAAGGCAATATAAAGCTTCTTAAATTTGTAAAGCTTTCAGATAAACCTTAATACAAGTATATTGTGGTTACCATTAAGAAGCACTTAAATTTATTTCTGGTTGACAGTTTAATAACTTTTTTTCGAGGCTATTGATTGTGATTTACGAAATTATATCTGAAAGCTCCTAATCATTGAATAGCAATTTATTAAAACCAGTTTTCTGTTTCTGAAAGCTTTCTGGTTTAAGAGCAATAAATACAAAAGCTCAATTAGTGAAATAATTTTTCGCACCTACTGGAAATATTATTATGATAATGTATCATAAGTTTACTAAACGGATTAAGTTTTATATATAATAGCTACAACTAACTTAAGAAATTAAATCTAAACCACAATAGTTTAAAACTTAACTGTCTTCTATTACTAAAATTGCTTATATCATGTACCTTCTTTCTAAATTTTTGTTGATCAAAATTAAGCATTTCATTGGGATAAAGTAGATTTTTGGTGTTAATTAAATAATTTGGATTTTTAGCCTCAACTTGCACAAAATTAATATCTTGTAATTAATGATCAACCCCAGAGTGGATAATTATATAACAAAAGCTCTCTCTCTAGTCGATATACATACATAAAAAAATAAAAATAAATCGATCAAACTAAGATTGGCACCGCAGAACTTTCCAACCATAACCTGTGAAGCTATATAAATTTGCGACATAAGAAAAAATTATAATAAGACTAGACTAAAATAGTTTCGGAACGAATTACAAGGGCCTCAAAAGTTAATGATCATCCGAGTATCTGCGCTATAACCTGATTTACTAATTTTTGAAACCATAATGGTCACATATTATGGAGCCTATCAGCCAATTTAACATACATTGCACGGATGTCACTGCACTGATAGAACATACTTCTATTTTCCTGATCATTCAGCTTCCAGCAGTAATCATTGGTATTGTAATGGGTGACCATATCTACAATATAAGCCACTTGAGGGCCATACATCAATTGTATGTGGCTGAGGGTAACAGGGGTGTATTCAACTACATCATGCAATAAACCAGCCAGAAGTATATGGGTCTTTGGTAACATCTAACAGAATTTTACCACTGCCATAGGATGGATATAGTAAAGTTCTCCGGATTTACGTTTGATCAGTCCATGTACATTTTTAATAAACTCAATGGCTGTCTCCATCAGCTCCAGCGTTACAGTAGTGTATACAGTAAGCAATGTGACCAGCTCTTCTTCTTGTACTACACTTTCTGGTGTTTCGGCTACCTCACGAGACAAGTCGGAAAAATCTTAGATTTTAAAATGCATGACATCCTTACCAGAAATAGGCAATACGTACAGAGGCAAGTGAGCCAATCTTGTTTTTTTGTTATTTTACATAGTCACCGTGCGCTTGTACAATTTGCTTACTTTCTGCCTAATAAAGCTCTGCTTCAGTTTTAGGGAGGAAAACAGCAGTTTCCTCATCTGTAACATCATATCCATACAATATGCCTTCTGGAATAGCCGTATGGGTACTCATGTGGAAGGCCAATGCTGGTAAAAAAAATACAGGCTCTCCCCGCTGGGTAGTTTTTACGTAGTCGTAACTCAAACTGGGGTCTGAAATAGTTAAAGCAACTATATGGTCTGGTGACTGTCTACGTTTTATTGCATTTTTATTCAGCTTTAAACAGCGCTCTTCTTTACTACTCTGGAGCAATAGGCTGCTAAATTCGCGTAGCTTTTTCATGAACCCATTGATATCCTATGCAAGTTTTTTTTGTCCATGGGCATAAAGGTTAGTGACAAGGTGCTTCTAGCATAGTCTATGCCAGTTCACCTGGTTATAAATAGCCTCTATTACAACTTTAGCTTTAGCAACAACCCGCTCACGGAGATATTTGTATGTACCCAATCCGGCAATAGCTAATCCGGCTAATAAGCTACCCGGTAACTCCCAAGATAACCTCTGCAAAACCTTATTGTATGTATGTATAAAAGGCACACTGGACGATATAAACTTGTGGAGCAGCATGCCCAGAATAAATAGACCCTTGTTTAATTTTAGTGATAAAAAGAGCATACTGGCTGTCAGATGACAGACCAGCAATGCACATACCATAGCGCTTAAGTGGACTAGTTTGGCAAACTGTATGCTACAAATAAAAAATAACATAAATAGAACCAGAAACCAGACACAATAGATAGAAACTCATTTCTATACATACTAAAAGATTGATAAATATCTAGAATGGTTCCAATAGCCATTGCAGCCATGTACCAATAGACATAAGTATCAAAATAATCTTTCATAAAGCAGAGCCCGAACAGGGAATGCAGGATTATATATAACCACAAATTAAATAACTATTTATTTGATTTGTGATATAACCCAAGTATGACAAAACTACTTTCCTTTTTAGGAAAAAGACCTTTAAGATATTGTTTGGTCAGCAACATTTTAAAATTATGTCGCTGATACGTCCACCAGCGTTGGCTGCTTTGTAGTTCCATAGCACTGCGGTTTGTAATGGCAAAGACTTATAGCAAGACTAATGACCAGCACCTTGTTTACGAAAAAATAAGTTTAAGCAGAACAATCAGCATAAGTAGCATAACCCACAACAATCACCATGGCTACCAATGCAACAGCCTTGCGTTGACTAAATCCTAAAAGAGCCATTGCAAATGGTAACTGCCGATTAGTTTTACTGTTTAAAATGCTATGTAGCTATACGATAGTTGTATACGAGCTAAAATAGAATATACGCTAATAATTATACAAAAACTACTTCGGACACAATATAGGGACTTATTTGAAACCTCGGATTTTAGGAGCCTCAAACTAAATAAATTATAGTCATTTTAAAATGCTTGCACCGCTTTTTTCATATATTATTGTCGATGAAACACGGTATCGCGGCATTGAATAAAAAAATTATCTTCGTTCATCTTAAATCGACAGTTCAAGTTGGATAGGCGTTTGACTATTCCTTAAACGATTTAAATTCAAAAGATTTAAAATGTGTTCACGAGAAATTTACTGTTTAAAGTTATGTATTTGTTTTAGCAAAGATCAAAAGTTTTACTACGGAACAGTTTTTAGAAGCAAAATATGATTAAAATATGACGAAAATTGAATAAAGCTTGATCAAATTTGTAGAGATTTTTGAAAAGAAGAATTTTAATTCAAACTCCATATTACTAGGAGCGAAGTATTTCATTGGAATCCGATTAAAATATTTTTGAATTTTAAAATTTAAAATTTAAGTTTGAAAGAAGATTGAATAAAATTTGAAAACTTTTTGAGTTTGATAAATCAATTATCTATTCAAATTGCTTTCTAATTGCAATTTCTTCTGTGGCATCGGAATTTGAGCTAAACATGAATCATAATATTTGTAACCAAACGCTATTCAAATCCCACTCAAATTAAGTTTGAATTTGGTCAAATGTTACAATCAAATTATGTTCTAGCTCTTGGCAAGTAATACTTAAATCTTTGACTCAAAGAAGAACTTTTTTTGATCGAAATATTTTTGATAAAATCTTTAAAAAAAATTTTACATGAAGAATTTTCACTTAAACTTTTAAGAACCGGTTTATTGAGTACAATCCAACAATTTATTGAAAGTAAACTAAATAGAATTTGAATGAAAGATGAGTTTTGTAAAATTGCCTACCCAAACCCTACTCCAATCCTATTATAAAATCATAATGCTTGATTATCCGAATTTTCCAAAAATTGTGTTTGATTGAAACTGAAACCTATTCATACTCAAGACATAACGTCCACCCGTAGCTAAATTTGACTTAAAGTCCAACAAAAGAATGTATGAGTAGCATAATATGATTAAAATATAATGAAAATTTAATAGGGCTTGATCAAAGTATGAATAGATTTTTGAAAATAAAAATTTTAACTCAAATTCCATTTCTATAGTTAAGAAGTATTTCATTGAAATCTTGCTAAAATATTTTTGAGCTTTAAAAATTTTCTTGAAAGAAAACTGAATAAAATTTGAAAAATGAGTTTTCTAAAACGATTTTCTATTCAAACTCGGTTTCGGAATTTGAGGCCAAATAACACAATCAAGTTATGTTCAAACTTGGCGCGTTATACTTACTCAAAGAAAGAGAAAATACTTTCGATAGCACTTGTTTCGAAAGTTGAAGAAAATTGAATAATTGAGCGAAATTTGTAAAGAAAACCTTAGTTCAAACTGAACTTTTGTAATTAATTAATTGTTAATTTCAAAAATTATTCAAACCAAGTGAAATATTATTTGTTTAAATAATAATTTACTTAGAACATAAACTTCAACTGAACAGAAAATATTTGAAAGGCAAACGTCCTTTTCAAATCCTACTGAACCCAGAATTTCCGCTCGATGCGGAAAATTGGTCTAAACTTAAATAAACGAGTTATTAATGGGAATTGAATAGAACTTGATCAGAATTTGAAATGGACTTTTAAAAAAAAGAAATTTCAGATTTTCATTGAAAGTAAATTGAATAAAAATTTGAAAAAATATTATTTAAAATATCGAAATTTGAATGAAATTTTGAAAAGATGAGTTTAAGTTCAAATTCAACTGGTGCGTACGTTTGGAACGAGTTGGAATTTATTGCCGTACCTTAAGTTACAAATATATCCAATTGGGATAAATTTCGTTGGCTTCTCATAATGAAAGATTGCTTCTCATTCTCGTGTATTGTATCAAAGTTCAGATCGGCCCTTAACAGAGTTCATGTCAATATAATAAATTGCGAGCTGTGACCTGATTCTGAATTTTTCCGAGCCGTTTTAAAAGATATATACATATTTATTGCCCACTAACCGTATCTGGAATGTTTTACAACACCAATCTTAAATGGGCGATCAATTTCATCCATCACTGCGAGGTGTTCTAAGCATATAAAATACATAAAACCAATCCAATCCAATAACGTTTACAACGCAGCTTCAAACTCCAGCAACGGAGGTTTGAATGATCTGATTGACCATTATCATTCAGAATTATGTAGAGCCATATTATGTGATGAAAAAAGTCCAAAAGTTAAATCTTCTTCTCTGACTGGTAGGGTCGTATGGACATTTTAAACAATAGCACAAAAAAATTCATCAAATTTGGCCATTCCACTTAAGCTCAAATTTCCGATTATATAGGTACTGTATTGCAACAATTCCCAAATTAAGAGGTCTCTGATTCAATGGCAGGTCAACTCATATATAAATTACAAAATCTTTCGAAATATTACCAAATTTTTTTCAATATTCTATAAAATTCAAAAATTTCAAATTTTTTAAATTAAATTTTTAAAATTGTTCGATTTTTTGAACAAAACTGAGAGGTTAATCACCTCTAGTGGTATTCAGCATTTTAGCGTAGGAAATTATATGAGAACCTCAACAACATCGATCTGAAATTCCCGAATTCATAAATTTCCATCCTAATTTTAAGAGGCAAATTCTAATTCCAAGAGCAAAATATTTAAAAATCTAATATAAATTAGTAATTTTGTAAAATAGAGGTTATTAAAAATTTTAATCGGCTTCTGAAATTTTAAACTTGTCGTAGGTAAGGAAGCTGTATATTAAAGCTTTCGGTCGAAAATGCTTACAAATTTTTTCGTGATAATTTAGGAAAAAAAATTTATAAATTTAAAAATATAAATATATTTAGATCGATATCCCCTAACCAAAAATTGTATTTCCAATTTTTTTTGGAGGTTTAGGAAAACTTTTTACAAACCAGTATTTGAAATTTGAAAATAAAAAAAAAAGTAGAGTTTGAAAGATTATATATCTCTTTTATATTTTCAAAAAATTTTAAAATTTGATTGGTTTAAAATTTTGAAAAAAACAGAAACTTTAAACAAATAAAAATCAAGATAATTTGGTACAAAGTTAAAATTTTAAATTTAATTTGAACGTAATTTATAAATTCTAGGAAATTTTATTTTCACCAAATTAAAAATTTAATGATTGAAAAAATTGAGAAATTTGGGTAATTGTGCTCCATGATATGGGAGGTTTTAATTTGAAAATATTTTTTTTAATAATGATTCTAAAATTTTACAAAATTGTTAAATTGTATAAAATTTTAAATTTTTAAAAACTTTCTAAATTTTCTATCATTAAATTTTTATTTTGGTGCAACATCATTTGTGAAATTTAATAAAATTTTATTTAAAAATTATCTTAAAATTTTAAACATTTTATTAGTTTAAAATTTAACAAAAATTGAATTTGGAATCTTGTCTGAATTAACAGACACATAGAAATGTTGTCGGGTTTGTCTTTTGTATTATAACATTTTTGTATTTTCAGTAATTTTATTAATAACTTAAAAGTTTCGTTTTAAAAAAGTCTACTATGTACTTTTTTGGTAAATTTTGTAAAAGTGTCTAAAGAGCAAAGAATAATGTACTCTAAGTTTGTAATGAAATTATTTTAGTATCGGATAACACTAGCAATCAGTTTTAAACTATGGAATTTTATTTAAATTCATCAAATTTGAAAAAATTCAGCAATTGTAAACAAGATTTAGGAAATTAAGGATAATTTAAAAAAAAATTCAACTAAAATTAAAAATCGAATTTTAATTGAATGCTTTGCAAAACAAATTAGACAAAAGTCAAAATTTGTGTAAAAACAATTTTAAAGCATGGTTTTATTGCAACTGTATAATTATTTTATAAGCACCTACTAAAATCTAATTTTATCACTAACGGCTTCTTGAAATTTAACAATTGAGCTTTTTTAATATATCTGATTGCCAAATCAAAAGCTTTAAATCAAAGCTTCATGAGTTGTAAAATATTATAAAACATTTCAACTTTTCGGTCCCCGACTGAAAGCTCTAACTAATGAATCATTTAACTTATTTATAACGGTTATAATTTTCTAAAGAAAATATACGTGTAAGCTGTTATTCATTGAATACAGTAAAAATCTCAATTATTCCTGTATTAAATATGTAGTCACAATCATTTAGCCATAACTCTTATGCTATAAAAAGCTTTCTGAACATAGAACTTTTAATATTTCAATTAATACATAATTTTCAGAAGCAATAGGAAATTGTATTAATGAAAATGATTTTGTAGAACTTAAAGCAAAAGGCTTAAAAGTAAAAAGCTGTCTTCAGCTTTTAGATAATTTTTATTAATATGTTGTGGATGTCGTTAAGAAGCACTCAAATTGAATTCTGGTTAAACGTTGAATGACTTCTTTTTTATGTTATGGTTGTAATTTGCGAAATTAAGCATAAAAGCTCCCCAGCATTGAATATAATTTAATAAAATCATTTTTCTGTTACAGAAAGCTTTCTGGTTTAAGCGCAATAAACACAAAATCTCAACTAATAAATTAATATTTCGCAGCTACTAGAAATATTATTATTACGTGGATGCTTTTACAGAAGTTAAAGAAAAAAGCTTTAACCCTTATACAACTACATATAGTTGTTTAAGGGCTAAAAACTTAGTATAGATCTTTAAAAAGTCATTCAATTTTAATCACTCTAGTATCGCACTGATGAATACAATAATACATAACCAACCCCGAAATATTTCACTCAAAATAAGTTTCACTCAAAATTATTTCTATATGGTGTTTTTGTTTGAAATAAAGAAATAATTCCATTTATCATTCTCTATTTATTATGATAAATAGTTAAAAATATATCCGAACACTTAGTCGCACCAACAACAAAAAATTCTGAGTATTTCGACACATAATTTTCTTCACAGCATGGGTGCTGCTTATTATCCGCCCATATAAAATTGTATATCATGTACCTGATACAAATAAAAAACGAATTAATCAGCAGAACAGTATTGTGTGTATCCAATTTAAAAAATATATATATATCCAATATTTTTGATATGAGCTGTTTGATTAATTAATTTTCACCCAACTATTATTAAAATTATTCACTAAATTTATTTATAATCACAATATTAAATCACATAATAAATTTTAAATTATTTTTAATTAAAAATTCACTAATTTTTTCTATTACAAATAAACAAAACAAAAACAACGAAAGCTCGCGAATTTATATTTTCCCAATACAATATATATTGCTACTCGAGGCGAATATTTCGCAAGAAGAAAAAATCAAAAACTAAAAGTTGAATTCAAAGAAAATAGACGATTTTCTTTTGAATAATTCTAAATATGTATGTGGCCGCGGCATATACATATACATATACACACACACACAATGTTATGTTGATTAATAGGATTACATATTTATGTTATACATTTTTTTTTGTATCTATATATTTTACAGGGTGGTCAGCCATCATACATGTATTTACATATACGTGTATGTATATGTATACCGAGTATTCGCTAATTTTTTGCATCTAATAATTAATAGTAAATAGTCCTACATACATATGTGTACGAGTACATAAGAAGAAGGTGGATATGAGCTTTTTCGTTTGTCATTTGACTTAATTAGATATGATACGTACGTGTATATGTATATATTTTTGTTAGAATAATAGCGGGTAAGGTTATCTTGATACCGAATAATAATTAAAATTTGTATATACATAATAATGATAAATTATATTAAGGCATGATGAGCACATAAATTATGCTTAAATTCTAAAAACTAAATAGATAATAATTATATGTATGTATATACGAATCTGCTTTCAACAAAAATCCAAAAACCAAAAAATGGTTTAGTTTATGGAATAAAATTAAGATTATCGTGAAATATTACACGCGGTATTAGTTTTAGTACACACATTAAAATGAGCGGTCACGCGTTATAGGTAATAGTTTTATTTTATGTGCATACATGTATATACATACCTGTCACTATTATTTAATGTGTTGTGTAATTTTATTACACATTACCATGGATGGTATTTTAAGAACGCGCCTATATAAATGTTTAACAATTTTTTACGGCAACAGGTTTAGTTTTATGTGCATACATAAAAAACTTCTAATGAAATAATAAACTGACACTCTATAATCTGCTTGTCTAATAATGATGAATCGAACGTTTATGGAGATAACTATATTTAAATCCGTAGAGGCTCTATTAATCTTAACTTTAATGTAATTTAATCTTTATAGCATCAAAAACATTATTATGGAGTTCCGGTCGAAACAGTATAGTTCACTGATTATTACAAAATAAGATGCGGATCGGAAATATAGTCTATAGACTATATTTCTTATCTGATTGGCCTAGTTCCGTTACAGTCAACCATAATAATAACAATAACAAAATTTTTTTAAGGCCATTACTGGCTCCTTACTGTATCAACCATTTTGGCTCCAACGGTTTCGATCCTCGCTGAGCTCTTATTTCATGTACAATATCTCAGATCTCAACATTGTACAAACCTTGGTATGTACCATCTAATTCGCGTTTTGGGCCGTTTCAATCAATATTTTATCAAATGTAAGGAGCCATCTCACGTACTCATTTGTCAGTGCCCAACTTTCACATCCATACATAAAAACTTCAGCTTCACGGCACTTGATAGGTGTCTAGATTTTAACAGTGGGCTTAGAGGATACAAAGCACGACTACCAGCCGCTAGCCGCGCTTAAATATCCCCACCCACACTGTTATTGTGTGTGATAAGAGAGCCCAAATATTTGAACCTCCTCACTCCCACAAACTTGTAGTGGCCACTACTAAAACCTGTTGCGCCATTGTCCTTATGCCCAGAGATCATGTATTTTGTTTTGAACTAATTGATCTGGAGTCCCAGAAGCTGAAAATTCTACAAGCGAATCAAGTATTTCCTTTACTCCGTTGCTGATTGGACTGAATCACGGTGTTGCAGTTTTACGAAAGATGTATTCCAACATGAGATTAAAGAGTATCGGGGACAGACAATCTCTCTGAACTCCCGAATTAACTGCAAAAATTTTCGATAGCCTGTTCTCAATTTTAACACAGTATTGAGACTGCCTCTCACTGTCATCATACACAGTCGTACCAATTTTATTGGCGTTCCTAGATATTCCAGATCAGACCAAAAACTCTCTCGATTGATCGAGTCATAGACCTGACGGAACTCCAGGAACACCTGATGTACGGAGATAGATGTCTCGTTATATTTAGATAGAAACATCCACAGCGAAAAGATCTGATCAGTGGCTGATCGATTCGGACCAACTCCTCCTTGATAGTCACCAACTAAACTCTCCGCTGGAGAGGTGATTCTATTCAATATAATATAAGACAATAACTTGTATGCTGTGCAAAGGAGAGCTATACCGCGGGTAATTCTCACACCTTCAAGCGTCGTCTTCCTTCTTGAAGATGGGGCAAAACGCGGCCACTGTCCATTGATCAGGCAATACTTCTCCGAATTAATGCAATCCACCCCAAAGAGCTCCCAATTAATGCATTTCACACCAGGTTAGCGGTTTCGTTTTAGTCTCTACATAGCCCTAGTGAATTCCTCATTGGATCGATCCTGAATGAAAATTTCCGCAGTCTGTATTTAAGGTGCCTCAGCAACAGTATGTGACACATGATGAACACCAAACAGGTCGGTAAAGTGTCCACTCCATGCTTCGAGTACTGCATCGACGTTGACACAGGGTTTTCCATCACCATCCCGAATGACGGTTGATGCAGGCCTGAAAGTATGGTACAACCCAGTAATGCCCCTAAAGAAAATACGCGTATACGCGAACTACGCTCATTACTGACTTCGTGTACTTCAGAACTTCGGCATTTCACCATTCGCGCTTCTTCCGTTTACAAATCTGCTTAGCCGCCCTCCGAGCAATAGCAGCTTTGTTTATCCTCGCGATTTTTAGATGGTGTTGCACTTCACTATTGGCTATATTTTTTTGCTCGACTGCATGACAACAATCGTCATCAAACCAATTATTCTTGGGTCTGACTTTCACTATACCTAAAATCTGTTGAGCAGTACTGACAACCGAAGTTTTCAGTACCTCCCAAACAGAGTTCACACATTCAAACTGGTAAATAGCTTCCTCAATGCTATCGCTGACAAAATCCTGATATCGTGTCTTTTGATCTTCATTTATCAGAACTTCACAGTCGAAACGTTCTATGCGTTGCGCTGTGTTGCCAGATTTGTACGAAAACTTCCATCGTAGCTTTGCAGCAACCAGATGATCTGGTTGCTGACGGATTAGTTCTCGCATTCAACACAACCCGATGCTGCACTTTTGAAATTAACACGTGGTTAATTTGGCTGCGGGAAGTTCCGCGAGGATGTGTCCTTGTCTCTAGATGTATGTGTTTGTGAGGGAAGAATGTGCTTGCTACTCTAAGATCGTGACCAATTGTAAAGTACATCATTCTCTCCCCATTATCGGTCGCAATTTCGTGTCGGAAGTACGGACCTATGTTTTCATACAAGTCGGCCTGATGTCTGCCAGCTCTAGCATTAAAGTCTCCAATTACTATTCTAACATCGTGTTCGGGTATAGATCCCATCAGATCAGCCAAGTCATTGTAAGATGGGTCTTTATCTTGGAGCTGTCTAACTTCTGTAGGCGCGTGTACATAAATTATCGACAGGTTGGTTAACTTCATGCGCAAGCGAAGCTAATACAATCGGTTATTGACTGCTTGGAAATTCAAAACAGCCTTCTTTACCTGCGGCCCAAGAAGAAATCCAGCTCCAAGATTCCAGGTCATCTCCACTGTAGAGCAACGTATAGCCCTGGGACACATGATCTCCACTTTTAGGCCAGCGAGTTTCTTGAAGAGCAACGAGTTCCAGCCGATACTCCTTCATGCACGTGATTAGGCCTTCCAACGCTCATGTTTTTCTGTGACTGCACGTTACGATTCTAAATCTCGTGTCCGGGTACTTGAGCGGGGGTCCGCTATTGGTTTGGCGGTATCCAGTTTTTCTTTTGTTGATATTGCAAACAGTAGAGTTTTTTGCGGGCCGTCAGTCCAGCGATCCAACTGTTTAGTTACCTCCTACGACAAGCAAAGGATACTGTAGAGGTATTCTAGGACTCTATCTATCTGGTCACATGCTATAAGCAGCAGATCCTCTAGTACCACTATTAGCTGAAATATGGAATGCTCGAAAAATTCCACTAAAATGGAAAGAGGGTTTAACCATTACACACAAACATGCCGGTATACAACAAAAACTATCAGATCTTGTATATCCATGACGTCGGTCTCAAGGTCAACATCAGCGAGACGAAGGCCATGACACTGAACACAAACATTAGTGGCACTGAAGAAGATTGATTATTGATCAATGTATCAACATAAGACGTTCGACTTGCTTCATAAGATTCGGAATGCGTCCGTCCTTGGATTTGTTAAATAACCCAACTCACGGAGTGTTGTCCAAGAAAAATGAAATTTTACAATTGAATAGTCTAGTTCGCCATAAAGGAGTGGGATGCAGGAGAAGGGATTCAAAAATGACAAAGCGAGAAATTAAGAGTTTGCAGAGTATCGTATCTGTAATGAACGAAAAGATATCAGCGCTCTCGTAGCACCGTGTTACATAACTTAAAGGAAACCGATAGATGGGCAACCAAAAATTCAATACAGTATAGTCGTGGTCAGTCGTAGTCAGATTGCCGATTATTTAGGAAATAATTCGAATTCGTTTCTTCGAAGCTCAGTTGTAGGTCGACTTGAAAATGATTAATAAATTTATCTCTCTCTCTCTCTCTCTCTCTTTTGAAAATCACGCTCCCATGCCGATTATTGTGTTAAGAAGTACACAAACATATCTATAGTTTCATAAAATAAAAAAATTAAATTAAAGGTGCGACTTTAGTAATGCCTCACACGCATATGCTTCTTTTCCGAGTATTTAGCAACTCATGCACCAACCCAAGTCTTCCCAGTTGAAATAAGGATTTCGTGCCCAATTCATTGTTTATTTATATTTATAAGTACATGCATGCATTTCTGTTAAATTATAATAAACAGAATAATCGAGCTTTTGGAATAGAATAGAATTTAATAATCGAAACGATTCGAACGTTGGAGAATTCATTAATTCAATTCAATATTTGGGCCTAAAAGCATAGTTTTGCTTGTTACGATAACAATTTTTGGCCACTGAAATTCACAAAATCACAAAAGTAAGTAGCACCCTATAAAATATTGTTGAACTACCCAGTAACTATAACCAATACATAGAATCTGTGCAGTAACCCTCGGAACAACGCATATAGTACTAGGTATAGTTTGGGCAATTGGATGTTACGCCCAGCTAATTATATCCTCCTTACTCTCAAGTATTACCGCCTGACGTTGACCCATTGGTTTTTCGATATAACATACTACGGATTTTGTGCCTTTGTTAAACCCATCCTTATATTCCCGATTCTTATATTCTTAGATTCTTTTTTCACAGCTCCCCGAAGAGAACGCGAGAGATATCTCTCCTACACATGATGTACTCTGCCTTGGCGACCAAGAAACGGCAACCACCGATAAATTAGAAAATCATGATCATCTAGTCCTGTACCAGCCCCAGCTAGTGCAATAGCATACAATGAGTCCAAAAAAATAACACACCAGCTATTATACCTTCTAAATACCATGAGAAATCAATTTTCTAAGCAAGCTAGCCCAATGGATTCTAAGGAGAGCGAATTCCTCTTGATGAATTCCACAATCATCAACAAAAAAACACTGAACTTTAGTTCTCAGCTAGGTAACGTAGTTAAGATGCTTTAAAAATGAGATACTGGGTAAGCTACATACTGTCAAGCATGAAGAAAATAATCTTATTTTATTACTGAAAAAGACTAAATGAAAGCATGAGCAATTAACAAAGAAGACAGCGGCCCCTAACTTAACAACAATGTATATTAAAAATAAAGGAGGGCTTGGTTGGACTATCAAGGAGAGTTTCGTCCGAATCGATCTGTCATTGGATTTCCGGCAGGCGAATGGCTCGATCAATCGAGAGAGTTTGTTGTTTGCCCTGGAATCTCTAGGAAAATCAACATAAGTCGTACGATTGTGTAAAATAAAATGACAGTGACTCAGTCTCAATGCTGTGTTAAAGTTGAGAACAGGCTATCGAGATTTTTTGCAGTCAACTCGGGTGTTCGGCTTGCAAAACTCTCCATAACCCATTTAACATACTAAACTCTAATCAGATTTAAATTATCTTCAAAATTGCCAGATTTATTCCGTGTAACAGTTCTGAGCAGCCATCATTAAAAACGATGTGCTAACCGTGCTTAAGTATTTACCAAAGCAAGCTATCGCTACGTCATCTGCATCACTCCAATCCCCTCTTTCTCTCCAGTTCCAAACCATTGATTGCTATGTTCCAGAGAAGAGCGGACAGAACACTACCGCATATGATTGAATAATCTACCCTACATCCCGAAAGAGTGACAATCCCTCCAGAATAGCCTCTGCATCTCGATGACACTAGACATTTGCAAAATTTGAACGAAAACTGAAATCAGTTTGATAAACATAAAATCATTTATAATGCAAATGACTCCGTTTAAACAATCTGATGTGATAATTGATGAACTTGTTTGCATATTCTGCAAATTTTAGATCTCTATTTTAGTAGAAGAGATTTGCACTGAGAATCAGACACATAATAAATTCACTAAGGCCATGCAGAGACTAAAACGAAACCGCTCACCTGGGCTGGACTACATTAATTCGGAGCTCTTAATATTTGGGGATAGAGAGGGGATACTTTGTGGAACTGTTTTTTGACCTTATTCGATTAGTATGGCGAACCGGAGTTATGCCTAGCGAATGGAAAGTGGCCGCGAAATGCCCCATCTTCAAGAAGGGAGACCGCTGAAGTGTGAGAATTATCGCGGTATCGCTCACCATTATATTGGATAGAGTCACCCCTCTAGTGGAGGGCTTGGTTGGCGACTCTCAAGGAGGATTTCGTCCGAATCGATCAGTCATAGATTTAGTCTTTTCGCTGTTTATGATTCTATCTAGGTATTATGATACATCCATCTCCGTACATCAGTAGTTCCTGGATTTCCGGCACGTCCATGACTCGATGAACCGAGAGAGTTTGTGGTTTGCCCTAGAATACCTAGGAGTGCCAACAAAATTGGTACGACTGTGCATGATGACAATGACGCAGTTTCAATGCTGTGTTAAAGTTGAGAACAGGCTATCGACAATTTTTGCAGTTAACTCGGCTGTTCGGCAGAGAGATGCTCTGTTCACTATACACTTTAATCTCATGTTGGAGTACACCTTTCGTAAAACTGAAACACCTCAGCACAACATCTTATATCGCCAATCCAATCAGGTGCTTGCATATACAGATGACATATGCGTGATTGTACTAAATAGCAATTAGCAACGGAGTGAAAGAAATACTTGATTCGCTTGTAGAGCTTTCAGCTTCTGTTGGACTGCAGATCAATTTGTTGAAAACAAAATACATGATCTATGGTTATAGGGACAATGGCACGAATATTAGGGCTCTCTTATCACTCACGATATCAGTGTGGGTGAGGATATTAAAATAAAACAGACAGCTGGCAGTCGTTCTTTGTACCCTCTAAGGCCACTGTTAAAATCTAAGCACCTAGCCGCCCTCGGTAGCACAGTAAGTAGCGTCCTTGCTTTGTTATTCGAGGGTCTCGGGTTCGATTCCCGGTAGTGACCAAAAATCACGGTATATGTGTTTGTCCGGGTATTGCACCGTGGGCCCATGTGGCATTGAGTGCTGGAATAATCCGCCCAACTTTAATTTTTTTAATTTTTAAGCATATCAAGTACCGTGAAGCTTAAGCTTTACTTAGCGTTGACCAGGCCCTTTACTATGTTTGGATGTGAAAGGTGGGCGCTGACGGATGAGTACGAGAGATGGCTCCTTACATTTGAGAGAAGAATCATGCGTGTGATTAACGGCCCAAAACGCGAAGAAGATGGTACATACCGAGCTCTGTACAATATCGATATCAGGAATCTGATGAAGATCAAGTTCTCGGTCAAGTTCTTGGCTCGATCAAGTTCTGCGCGCTGAGAGCCGCCATATGTTGTAGGCGCAGAGGTTGTTGCAAGCGACGATGGCTCCACGAAGTAGAGAACGACTTGACCTCTTCAGATTGTCTTAGACAGTATGCAGACCATGCTTAGGATCGAAGCCGTTAGAGCCAAATAGTTGACACAGTAAGGGGCCAGTAATGGCCTTTAATAATTTGATTATATTTATTATTATTTTAGTAGAAAGTAATCTGGTTGTGTACCTTGTGGGGGTGAAATATAACACACATTTGAAAAGTTTTAGCAAGACATATATAGTCATTCTCACCATTTAACCAGATAACCATTATATAGTCTAATGTCTACCTGTAGAATAAGTAGGGGGAGTAAGCTATTCGCACCAAAAGAAGTGTAACCAACCTTTCTGGTGTGCTGAACATAAACAGTTAAGGAAGAGTGTGCGTAAAATTACAAATAAGGCCAGAGCAACGAATCTCATTTCGGATTGGAATCGAGTTTTATTAGCTCAAAAGGCTTATAAAAATAGCTTCCCGCACAGGACTGCGTGGAAAAATTTCTGTGAAGAAATTAACAGGCTGATCACTACTGATGTTTTAACGCTGGAGTGTTTTCTGGTTTGCACCCTTCAAATCGAGTGGACCAGACGGCTTTTCCCTGCTGAATTACAGCATGGTTTTCTACACATCAGCACCTACCTGCTCAATCTGTTCCAGGCCTAAGTTGCTTTTAGCAGGAGTAGAGTAGTATTCATACCCAAAGCTGCCAAGTCGGATTATACTGACCCAAACGCTTTCAGACGTATTAGTCTGACCTCTACTTTTCTTAAACCTTTGGAGAGGATCATCGACAGATTTAGTAGAGATAATTATTTAACTATCTCCCCTATCAGAAACATGCAACATGCTTACAGAGCTGGTAAGTTCGAAAGGATCGAAAGATCACTTAATTGGTAAGGATCGAAAGATCACTTAATTAAAAATTGTTTCATAGTAGGTACCTTCCTGGACATTGCGGGAGCTTTTGATAGAACTTCGTTTTCCACGATCACAAGTGCGTGTACCGATTTTAATATTAATCAAACCATTGTTAAATTCATCGATTCCATGCTTAAATCTCGGATAATTGGGACTGAGCTAGATGGCTCATCAGAATGAAACCCTTGACAGTGTCTGAATCCCCTTAATATAGTAGAAATTTGGTGTCTTGAAAAAGCGATGTACGTCAATCCCTCAAAGACAAATCTGGTTACCTTTACGAGACGTTGAGACACTGCTAATCTGTCTGTTCTCAATCTCTTTGTTAGAGCGGTCACTAGGACAGGGCACGTCAAGCACCTAGGTGTGATTTTAGATGGTAAACTCTCCTGGAAGTTTTATCTTGATTATAAGCTGTCATTGCAATTTTTGGGGTCTCACCCCAAAATGAAGTCGTTCATCTCCGAATCACTGGGTTTAGCCGTGCTGTCCTATGCTTCAGTTGTTTGGTGGCCGTTTGTCAAACTAACGTCTTCGGTAGCAAGGCTGAATGAATTGCAAATGACAGCCTGTAGGTCTATAACCGGGGCTATGCCATCTGTCCCCCTTCTTGTTACCAATTCATTCTCCGTCGTTTCCCCTTCGAGAGGATGGTGGCTATCAAAGGATTTCTATAGACAGCTGTCTAAGGCGATAGTTTTTTTTGCGGATGGCTCACGTTTGGAACTCAGTTCAAGGTTTTGATTTTAAAGTCATAAGTATGAACTAAGATTCTCGGGTATAGTCTGGGCAAACACGGCACGGTTTTTCAAGCTTAATTAATTGCACTTAACCAGAGTGCGATTGACGCGTTTAAGTTTAGCGATTTAGGGAGGGATATTATTATCTGCACAGATAGTAAAGCAGTACTTAACACCCTCATTAATCCTTTGACTGTGTCCAAACTGGTCAAAGATTGCAAGCACTACATTAATCTGCTTTGTAAGGATAATGTGAGTGCCTGCTCATTGTGGCATTGAGGGAAATGCGGTTGCTGACTTTTTAGCGAAAGCTGGTTCGCGTAGAATATTTGTTGGCCCCGAACTAGCAATTCTTCTATTCTTCAATGGTTTGCTAAGATTGCAGTACGCTCCTGCGATTTAGAATAGAACCTCTTGGTTTTCACCGTGGGCCCATTGTAGCATTGAGTTCGGAACCTCAGTAGGTTCCAACCGTTACAATAAAATAAAATAAAAGCTATTCGCTTACCAATTTATAATTTAAGTTAATATTTTCCTCCCGATTTCACACTTAACAATCGACAGATGTAGTAGCAGGAAATCCATCTCGACGAATTTTAGATTTACCGGCGTAAAGAATGACAGGACAACATCGGATCCAATTTTACAGCAGTTTGTCAACACAGTACGATCAGCTCTGATCGTGCGTTATGGCCACGATACACGCTTATATTTTCCACACATACTGTAGACGTGAATTGTTCAGAAAAGCGAAGATTCACCCTTTCATTTGAACATTTAGAAAAGTAGAAAAATTAAAAAGATATTCATAAATAAATAAAAAAATATTCTTCGTTTACGAATATACGAATAGATATTTTTTCAATGTTGTGGTAGTGGTTGAATGGTCGATGAATGGATAAAAATGTAAAGTAGATAAAATAATTAGATTTCGTGTTGTGATAATTTTTAAGTTAAAGAAGGCGGTGTTATATATTTTTTTTATATGTAAGTATATATACATACACATATACAAAAATATTTAAGTCACGAACTCACATCATTATATATACCATCGTCACCATCACCATTGTCATACGTATGTATCGTTTTTTAGTTTTGTATATAGAAATGTACTTAAAATCACCTACCGAGCTTTTTATTACACACAATAATAGGAGCTTATCTCGCACAACACTACTTATATACAATATTGTTGTGTTCATGGGATTATGAGTCTATTCGATTATTATGTCATTAAATATCGATATAATAATTGAGAACAACATTATATGCCCGTGTATAATGTAGGTACACATATGTATAGTATATTTCGCGAGGATTTAGTAACTATCACAAAACAAAAAAAAAAACTACCAGTTGCTGACTTTTTATATTCTCCTTATAGCCGACAGCACACAAATATGGGATGGTCACGGACATCACAACGCAAATACATAAAATATAAATTTCTGATTTATTCACGGTAATTTCAACAAAATGATAGTAAAATTGATAATGGTCACGACTGACGAGTAACCTATATGTATATATAGAATGTTTTTTTTCCAAATAAAATGTTAATTCTAAAATGAAACAGGAGCTATATAGTAGTAGATAGTGTTGTTATAGGTGTACATACATGGAAAACCATTTAGTCATTGTTGTATAATTATATTAAATTATGTGGAATGTGATGGAAATTTAATTATGTATTCTCGGTATTTTTTGCCTATGTGTATGACCTTAAAAGCTGTGTAATTAATTCTGACCTTAATTGGCCACTGATGCCATATAACACAGTAGTCACACTTTTTACGATGTAATACAAGTAATACTGAGTGCCTGGCACCGATTTTTTTGACTAGATACCCGATTAAACTAAATTGATGACTAGTTGTGCTATTAACCGCCAGGTCTTATCATTTATTTTAGATGCCTGATACCAAACTTTTCGACTAAAAGAGTTGATTAGTTAGATAAAACTCATAGTGCCAAGTATAAACTAAAACAGATTTCTTATTTTAAAAATTTGTACACATGCAAATTTCTGTTATGAGCTTGGTCTTCATATTGTCTTAGACACTCTGAAGAGGCCAAGTCGTTATATACACGGTGAAACCATTGACGCCTGCAACGATTACTGCGCCTACTATATGGTGGCTCTTCATTGAGCCAGACCGAGCCAGCGTACTTGCTGAGATTTGTTTCATGTACAACATCGGGGATCTTCATCAGATCTCTGATCTTGATACTGTACAGAGCTCGATATTACCATATACTTCGCGTTTTGGGCCGTAAATCACACATGATTATCTTCTCTCAAAGGTGACATCACTCGAACTCATCCGTCAGCGCCCAACTTTCACATCTAAACATAACAACGGGCCTGATCAACGATTTGTAAAACTTCAGCTTCACCACACTTGATAGGTGTTAACATTATAGCAGTGGCCTTAGAGGATACAAACGACTGCCAACTGCCAGCCGCACTTAAAAATCCTCACCCACATTATTTCGAGAGTGATAACAGAGCCCAAATATATGAACCTAAAATCTCCTAAAAACGGGTTGTGGCCACTAATAAAATCTGATATGCCATTGTCCCTAAATCATGTATTTTGTTTTGTACTGATTGATCTGGAGTCCAACAAAAGCTGAAAACTCTACAAGCGGATCTAGTAGTTCCTTCATTCCGTTGTTATTCAGTCCAATCACGCATGTGTCATATTCATATGCAAGCACCTGATTGGACTGCCGATATAAGATGTTACGCTGAGGTATTTCAGTTTTACGAAAGATGTACTCCAACGTGAGATTAACGTGTATCGGGGACAGAGCATCTCAAAAGTTCTAGATAGCCTGATGTCAACTTTAACAAAGCATTGAGACTGCGTCACTGTCATCCTACACAGTCGGTCCAATTTTGTTGGCATTCCTAGATATTCCAGAGCAGACCACAAACTCTTTCGATTAATCAAGTCATAGGCCTGCCGGAAATTTAGGAACAATAATATTTAGATAGAATTATCCGCGGCAATGACAGTGACGCAGTCTCAATGCTGTGTTAAAGTTGAGAACAGGCTATCGACAATTTTTGCAGTTAACTCGGGTGTTCGGCAGGGAGATGCTCTGTCCCCGATACTCTTTAATCTCATGTTGGAGTACACCTTTCGTAAAACTGAAATACCTCAGCGCAACATCTTATATCGCCAGTCCAATCAAGTGCTTGCATATGCAGATGACATATTGGACTGAATAGCAACGGAGTGAAAGAAATACTTGATCCGCTTGTAGAGTTTTCAGCTTCTGTTGGACTCCAGATCAATGAGTCCAAAACGAAATACCTGATCTCTGGTTTTAGAGACAATGGCACACCAGATTTTAGTAGTGGCCACCACACGTTTGAGGGAGTGAGGAGGTTCAAATATTTGGGCTCTCTTATCACTCACGATAACAGTGTGGGTGAGGATATTAAAGTGCGGCTGGCAGCTGGCAGTCGTTCTTTGTATCCTCTAAGGCCACTGCTAAAATCTAAACACTCATCAAGTGCCGTGAAGCTGAAGCTTTACAAAGCGTTGATCAGGCCCGTTGTTATGTTTGGATGTGAAAGTTGGGCGCTGACGGATGAGTACGAGAGATGGCTCCTTACATTTGAGAGAAGAATCATGCGTGTGATTTACGGCCCTAAACGCGAAATAGATGGTACATACCGAGCTCTGTACAATTTCGAGATCAGAGATCTGATGAAGATCCCCGATATTGTACATGAAGTTAGATCTCAGCGAGTACGCTGGCTCGGTCACGTTCTGCGTGCTGATCCGGAACGAATTGTGCAGCGATCTCTGAAAGGAGAGCCACCATATGGTAGGCGCAGAGGTCGTTGCAGGCGACGATGGCTCCACGATGTAGAGAACGACTTGGCCTCTTCAGATTGTCTAAGACAGTATGAAGACCAAGCTCAGGATCGAAACCGTTGGAGCCAGATTGTTGATTCAGTAAGGGGCCAGTAATGGCCTTTAACACTGTTATTATTTATCCGCGGCGAAAAGACCTGATTAATGACTGATCGATTCGAACGAAATCCTCCTTGACATGTAGTCACCAATTAAGCCCTTTGCTCGCTGTGCAAATTAGGGCTATACCGCAACAATTTTCACGGTTCAAGTAGTCTCCTATTTTGAAGATAGGGCATATTTCGTCCACTTTCCATTCATCAGGCATAATTTCGGTTCGCCATACTAATCGAATAAGTTCGAAAAGTCAGTTCCACAAAGTATTATAATATCAAAAGCTCGAATATCAAGAATCACCTCCCAAGAGTTAATGCAGTTCACCCCAGGTGAGCGTATTCGTTTTAATCTCTGCATGGCCTTAGTGAATTACTCGTGGGATGGATCGTCATTGCGAATCTCCACAATCTGTATTTGAGGTGGCTCAACTACAGTCTGTGACGCATGATGAACACCAAGCAGGCCGGCAAAGTATCCACTTCACGCTTCGAGTACTACGTCGATGTTGACACATAGGTTTCCATCTCGGACCCAAATGGCAGTTGATGCAGGCCTGAAAGTAAGGTGCAATCCAGTAATTCCTTAAAGAAATTACACGAACTGCACTCATTACTGAGTTGTTGTACTTTCAGAACCTCGGCCTTCCACCATTCTCGTTTCTTCCGTCCACAAATCCGCTTAGCTGCCCTCCTAGCAAGAGCAGGCTTGTTTTTCATCACGATTATGAGACGTGGTTGCACTTCACTATGGCCTTTATTTTGTTGCTCGACTACAAGATGACACTCGTCATCAATCCACTGACTTTCACTATATACCTAAAGTCTGTTGAGTAGCACTGACAACCGAAGCTTTCAGTAACTCTCAGACAGAGTTCACACAGTTAGACTGGTAATTAACTTCCCCAATGTTGTCCCTGACATATGATCCTGATATTGTTTCTTTAGATCTTCGTTTATCAGACTGTGACAGTCGAAACGTCCCATGAGTCTCGCTATGTTCCCAGACTTGTACGAAAACTTCCATCGTAGCTTTGAAGCAACCAAATGATGGTCGCTGCTTACGTATTTGATAGCTGACCAAATTAATTGAAGAATATTGAAGAGTACTTTTAGTTTTTTCTTAATAACATATTTTTTGAAACACTTTTCCGATATTCTAAATGTAGAAGTCAACATAAGCGACGGAACTAATAAGTTTAACGTTAGCTGCGTAAATTTGAAAAGTTCATCGTATAGGTATGTCTCTGACGTAGTATATCCTACAAATTTGACTACTCATTTTAAAATGAGCAATCGCCTACCTATGTGCATATAGACCATCAGGTTCAAAATATGTGTAACTGAACTATTCTTGCTGTATGTGAACAATAGGACAATCTCCTGGGTTTGGGTAGACGGGTAGCTTCAATAGGGTAGGCGATCGTCTATGGTTATGAACCATATTCCAGCGTGCAACTATCTGAATCTACCAAGTGTTTAGTATACTTCCACGATATGACCCGGGCAACCATATAATTGGTTACAATCTAATCGACTAAAAACTAAATGGCAGCGCTAGTATAGCAATAAACAATATAATTAATAATATAACTACCCCAGGTGGTAAATCTGATACTCAGGTGATTCCACCCTCTGCTGAGGTCGACTCCAAGGATTCTGGGGATTCTAAATAGAGAGAATAATGAAATGACTCGAAGCTTACCGAGCATCTTTCAATCGAGTAGAAAAGTATTAACGTCTTCTACTTTAACGATACCAAATATAAATTGTTTGACGCCACATCCAAAGCCACCGGCAAAAATAAACGCCACTGAAATAAATTGTACGCGACTGGAAGAAATTACTAAGGTTCCAGTGAAATCCAGACAAGAGAATAAAGAATTAAATGCAACAATTTACTGATTGCAGCCTTGCAGGAGCATATGCAAATGTTTGAAGAGCATGTTAAGCAACTCCAAGAACATGTTAAAATGGACTACCAAACTGAACCGGAGTACAAAACAAAGTTATTTATTCAATAGACGAAGATCAACTAGCTCAAGAAACGGAGTTGATATACAAGATAAAAGTCAACGGAAAAAATGAAAGTCATCATCACACCAAGTCCACCTAAAGCAAACCACATTAAAACAACTGTTCCCATAGATAAGTTTAAGACGAATTTTATGAATGGAAACAATGAAGTAATGAAGAAAATGGTGAAACTTATAGAGAGATCACTACGATGCTAAATGAAAACAACCTTGCTTGGCACATATATGAGAATATACTAACTAGGCCTATTCGAGTAATGGGTCAAAAATGTACATCATATATGTAAACGTTGCTGCTATTAAACTCAAATTACGAAGTAAAAAACCGCCAAACATGTTTAGGTTAACGTTTAAAATATATTAGGTTGTAAATTTGACATGCAACCAATGAGACGGTCAAAACTCATACCACAATGTCAATCTTATGAGCACACCCAAGCATATTGCAGCAATAAGAACCTCGTTGCGTTAAATGTCTTGGGAAGCACCTTACAAGCCGAAAGAGCACCGCCAAAATGTGTACTCTGTGGGGAAGATCACTCAACTAATTATCGAGGGTGTAAGGTACCTGTTGAATTTCAGAAAATTAAAATAAAAATATCAAATTCAATGATATGAAATTCAAAAACACAAAACATAGAAATAACTACCAGACAAATAGGTACGCAAACAGTATAAATAATAATAAAAATATTGACGCTGCACATAGTCCACCTGTAGATGGTATATTAGCATATGCACAAGTAACCGCTAAAGGGATAAATCAATGCAAATATCAGCCAAACGATACAAATGATATGAAATAAACTCAACTCGTTTGATGAGCGGTTACTACGACTTGAGTATAGCAGTAAGACAGCTATCCCTAAACAAAGAAATGGGTAACCATGTAACTATGCTGTTGCCATTACAGGGTTGTATTGTTTGCCAAGACACTCTCAAGAAGAATCAATACATAAAATTCTTTAATCATATATGGGAAATAGATTTAGAGCAGGAGGTGATTTTAACGCTAAGAACGCTTACTGGGGATCGAGACTAACAACAACTAAATGAAAGGAGCTGTTGAATGCAATTATATATAGAAAGCAACTGCGAATCGCTATCCACTGGCTATAGAAAAAGAAAAAATTGCCACTATAAGTAATAAATTCACGGATTGGGACTACTTTAAGATTCGTTTAAATAGCTATACACGACTGACGAGTCCAGTGGCAAACAGTGAAAAACTGGATGCTGAAACTGAAAAATTTGTTAAAGACATTCAACAAGCAGAATGGGAAAGTAATCAAAGCTTCTAGTTCAATATCAGCGAGAAATAAATGGCATCAAACAACATGTGGCTGAAGTCATTATGATTCTCAAACCAGGAAAACTTCCACAGGAAGCAAAGTCATACAGATCAATACCATTAATGCCAGTAATGTCTAAAGTATTTGAAAAGATACTGCTGCAAAGACTCCTACCAATGATTGAAAGGAAAAGGTGTCTGCTCTGCAGTGTTCTTTCATGTCGCACAGGCTTTTGTTAAAGTGTGACATGAAGGTCTAAATCATAAGCTGAGGAGTTTACTTCCAAAACAATACAGTGATATATTAGAATTATTCTTAACTGAGAAATATTTTAGAATAAAACAAGAACAAGAATATTCCTCAGGGGAGTGTACTGTTCTTATTGTACACCTACGATATACCACAACCACACAAAGAAAATATGAATGTGCTGACAATACCGCTATATTGGCAGTAGGAAATAATATTGATAGTTCAATAACAAAGTTAAATTCTGGATGGTAAAATTGTGGTTTGGTGCATACAATTAAATGAGAGTAGATGTGTTCACGTGGATTTGACTAAAAAATGTGTAAAACATAAGCCGGTATACATTAATGCACAACAGATTCCATATGCTAATACGGCCAAGTATCTATAGGGATGACTTTAGACGCCAAACTACGATGGAAAACTCATATTTAGTAAAATCAAGAACTACGACTAAAATATCAGAAGATGTATTGGCTCATATAGGCGGACACTTCCAAATGTATACTAGCAACAAACTATTGCTATACTTATACAAGCAAATTCTAAATCCTGTACGGACCTATACGAAATTCAACTGTGGGACTGCTCCAAACAGAGCAACATCGATTCAGTGCAGAGATTTCAAAATAAAGTTCTACGAAATATTGTAGATGTGCCTTGGTTTGTTAGAAATAGCGACCTCCATATGGCCTTGAAGGCTGAATCAGTTGGGGAGGTAATTGATAAATAAACGAACAAAGCCTTTAGCGGGTCAAAACTTTATAATTTTATACTCGTATATAAACTAGATCTCATATAAATCTTATTTTACAGGCCGACTTATGTGAAAACCATCATTTGGTTCGTGATCGTGGACTAAAGTTGAGTTCAAATAGACAAGCTGTAATCAGTATATATCTTATTTATTATATATTTTATTGAAGTACTAAATTGTTGACATATTGTCACCAAACGAAAAAGAAGCCCGAAATCAGCGCAATTAGTTAGTAAAACCAAAGCGTCTAGATTAGAACATGGTGCTGATTAAATACCTCTTGGCAATAGATTTTCTAGCCTGGAGGTGGATGGCGCCGATGGCACAACAGCTAAAAACACCGAAAGACGCCACCAATTTATTTATTTGAATTTCGAGACCAACATGGTATTTGCATTAGAAGAAAAGTAATATTGTTCGGCAGTTTTCCTAGACATGGCGGAAGCTTTCGACATAGTATGGCATGAGAACCTTATATATGAAATTAAAACTCGCCTGCCAAAAAAATTCCATGCAGTCCTTGAAAGCTACTTGTTTCAAAGAAAATACCAACACATAAACGCAGGAGTTCCACAAGGCAGCGTACTGGGGCCAACACTGTATTTGCTGTATACTGCCGATCTACCAACAACTGATAAGGTTGTCACATCAACATTTGCAGATGACACAGGTCTCATGTTTTCACACAAAAATCCTCAAACTGCATCAAGAGAATTGCAAGATCACTTATACAAAATTGAGAATTTGCAAAGAACGTGGCGGATAAAAGCGAATGAAAACAAATCAACACACATAACATTTACGTTGAATAAGCTTACATGTTCAGCGGTGAAATTAAACAATGTCACCATCCCTCAACAATCAAATGTCAAATACTTGGGTCTTCATCTTGATAGAAGATTGACATGGAGAAAACACATTGAATCAAAGCACAACCAAATTTTCAAAAATGTATTGGCTGATTGGAAGAAAATCAAAACTTTTCCTAAAATGCAAGGTTCTACTATACAAAATGATGATAATTCCTATATGGATATATGGAATTCAGCTATGGGGCTGTACAAGCGCATCAAATATACATCTTTTACAACGAACGCAATTAAAAATGCTTCGCCGTATTACAAATGCTACCACAGAGCTAAAGACCTTGGGATTAATAGGTTCAAAGATATGATACACACAGTTTGAAGTACCTTTCGAAACTGGAAACTCATTCCAATGAATTAGCAAGGCAACTATTAAAGCAACCGAAATATAGCCGGCTTCGCAGACTAGATCCACTAGATAAAGGGGACTTAAGTTAGATAGTCTACAAATAGCTCAAATGACTTCCTCACCTGCACGCGGTGCACCCCGCTAGGTAACTAACGAGGCTCTGGCGAGCGAACAGCGGTATAACCGGTTACCGAGAATTTAGTAAATGATGTTCTCAAACCAGACCCACTATCAACTCATAGTGGTTAGCGTCAACAAAACAAAATCTTCAACGAAAAATGAACAACGTTACTAATAAACTACGCTTAATGAGCACATATACATCAACGGAGTACAAGTGCCACAGGCTGAATCGGCCAAATACCTTGGTCTGCATCTAGACTCAAGGCTAAACTGGAAACATCACATCAGACAAAAAGCTGAACAGATACGATTAAAACAACGTCAAATGTACTGGTTAATTGAGCATCATTCCAAAATGAACCTGTATTGCAACAGACTAATTTACCAGACCATCTTCAAACCAATATGGATGTATGGTGCGCAGCTATTACGTTGTACTCATAAGTCCAATAGAGACATTATCCAACGTAGCCAAAATAAATTTCTTCGAATAGCCACCAACGCTTACCGATTTGTAACTAACAGGGAAATACACAATGATTTACAAATACAATTGATAGATGACGTCATCCGCGAATGTGCCATCAAACATGAAAATATAGACTAGATTAAAAAAAATTCCTATTCGTACTGTTTACTACTTGCACTGCGATTCTAGCTCTTGGTGACACAATCGGTGAAGTCATACATTCAAACAACAAATAGCCATAAATAATATACAAGATTGGCTAGCTAACTGGTTAATTGGTAGTTAATTCATAATAAACTTACACTTTATAAACAAGTGCTCAAGCCGGTTTGAACATATGGTATTCAACTATGGGGATGCACGAAAACCAGCAATCAACAGATAGTTCAAACACCCCTTTGTACAGTAGAAATAGTAACTTTCATAGAGATCTCCGAATAGACACTGTCGTAAGTGAAATAAAGAAGTGTGCTCAAAAACACCAAGAGAAGCTCCTTCATCACCCTAACATCGAAGCTGTACTTCATCAAGAGGGTATCATAAGAAAACTCAGAAGAATTACCTTAGTCCGAATAATGCAAAATCAACCAAACCAACACATTTACAAAGAAAGAAAGAATACATAGGAGTGCTTTATTATTATATTGTCAAAGTCAAACGCGTCAAAGTGGCCGCGTTATATCAAAGAAGGACAGTGCGGGCACTGTCGTCTTTTATCTATTCGCATGACCCGCTTACAATTCGGTGACCACCAAAATTGCAGACTTATTGGTAATGGTGTGAAAAAGTTGTAGCGTTCGCTGGTGGTCAACCTCACCAGAAATCCACCAAATGAACGCATTAATTAGTAAGTGCTTGGCTGATAAGCGGCTAGTGGTAATTGTCTGTGATCAACTCCATTATTAATGTCTCCATCCATTAAACAAATCCCTCCCATTGAATTGATTGAATTGATTATGGAAATGGCAAATAATATCAATCTAAGTCGACGATATTAATTATGTTTTGTTATTCTTTTCATTACAACATACACGTCCAAATGCAAATGAGACAAAAAATACATCAAGCGATACGCCAGCATCATTCAGGCGTTTTGGTTTATCAACACAAATGACATTGTTTGCGCTACTGCAATGGAGATGGCAGCACACACCAGTAAAACATGATATTGTTACGATCGTGGCAACATCTATGTTTGAATAGCGACACTATCGTTAATGTAAAATTGTTATAAAGTAGAACAGTAGAGGTGTCTAGACTTATCTAGACTAATCGAATATTGTGGACATTTCTAGAATGGTTAGAATATTTGGTATAAATACGCGACAGACATTTGGGAGTAAATCAGTTGTGTTTTAACCGTGAGAGTGCTAATAGTAATTAAAAGGAAAGTGTTTATAAAGTAAAATAAAGTGTTATAAAAGTGTAATATAGCGTTGTTAAAGTGTAGTAAAATAATTATTGTGAAGTTAAATAATTAAGTTAAATAAGAGAACTAATTAAATTAGTGTTTAGTGTAACTATTCGGAATAAATAAATTTAGTGTGATTTTACATCGTTTGTTTTATTCACAATCCAGTGATCGAACCTTGAATTTGACAAGGCAAAAACGTGACAATATAGACGGATACATTTTCGAAAATGAAACGTTGATGAACGAAGTGCTCGCCCAAACGCGGTCATAAGCAAATGAACAGGGGAGCCAACTTATATTTCAAAAAAACATGACAAGCATTTTTGGGAAAAAGCGATGAAGATAAAAAATAACGAGGATAGAGGGTCAGTCAAGTTTTGGATCTCTGAGGCGAGAGATCGTAAGATAAAATAAAATTAAAATAAAAAGTTATACTAAAAGAATTGTATGAAGATCGACGGCGTAGCCATTTGGCCGTGATCATTTAAACGAATGTAAATTAAATTCTTAACATAATGTATACATGTGAATAGTTATTGTAATATAAATTATGCGTTTGATTATTTAGTCATTTATGTTTAAATTAAATTAACCTCCGAATAAAAAATAACGTTTTCACCAAATTAAAATAAATATGCGTTTTCATTAGTTATTTTGGTGTGATTCGTTATCCACATAGTTGTAGTGTCAATAGAGGTTAAAAGTGAATAAAAGAAAAAATTGTTGATCGAAACTACTGAAAGACGAGATTCCCATAAAAAAAAACATAAGAAAAAGGGGGGAACAATTGTTAAACACAAGTTGGTGTAAAGTGTGTGTACCGCGTGTGGTAAAACTAAAGAGCACTGAACATCATGAGACGCAGAACCAGAAATTATTACTTCTCCACTTTCCCTCTTTTGCACACATACAATTGCCATTAGCCGTGCGTACATAATCCAAGTTAACACCACCAGAAATGCTGCATAAGCACAACGTGCACATATAACATCAACGATCATATGTCATCAGCACAACGAGTAATGCTGCATAAGCACAACGTGCATAGATAACATCAACGATAATATGTCATCAGCACAACGTGACTATCAAGACACGCGAAGAGCAAATATGCTGACTTGTGGTAAAACATATTGTAATTTAAGACTCCTTTCCAAGAATAAGAATTTTTATATTATTATTTTTGCAAATTAAGTATAATTTTTTAGATATAAAATCATGTAATTTTTAGAATAAGTTAGTTTTTAGTTTGGATTCAATAAATAAAGTTGTTTTTTTATTCGAATTCCTTACGGACTCGTTAATTTCCATTTTCTGTTGACGCTCGCGCTGTTGCGTGTGATTTTAACATTTGGTGGCTGTCTGTGGTGCGTAAACGCCCCGCCCGAGTCTACCTGCTTCAATTGAGCATAGCCGGAGACACGTGCTGGTAGCCCGGCGCCCAGCGAAAGCTTTTATTTTAAATTGTCTACCCAGCCACCAAACCCAATAAACTGGGTAATAGCACGTCACAAAGTTTACATCAATGGTGGTTTTCACTAGATTCACTGATTTGAAACTCTGATAAATTACCAAAGAATGTTTTGCCCAGACCGCCTCATTTTGCCCTTTACTAAAATCTAATAATATACAAACAACACTGCCGACAACATTTAAATGTAACAATGTTAAATATTTTAGAATTTCTTTCAAAATTTATTTATTAATTCTACGTTTAGATCAGGAAAAAATCGCTAATCAGCGAATCAATTATAATGAGTTTTATATTGAGTTACAGGCAGCCACACTGTACTCATTCACTCACTGAAAATTTGAAATGTGGTATGGTGTTACGAATCCGACGGTCGATCTATCAAGTTTTACTTACTGATTCGCTGATTAGTAGACCTTATAAGCCAGAAGTAATTAAAATAAATATGATTATAACCTTTTTTGGAAAGTTGAGGCTTCTGAGTTTAGGCTTCTGAATCGGCATGTTTGATCGAACGATATCACTACACTTTAATTTGGTCACGTTTCACAATATTTTTGTAACGTTCAAAATAAACTTTCACTATAAGTAATTGGCCACGAATCACTAAAAAATATACATAAAATTCGTAATACGTTTAGTTATGTAGTCGCAAACCACACAGCTACCACCACTATGTATATACGTTTATATACGAGTATTTATAGACAATCAACAATTTTCCGTTTTTGTTAATTTTTTTTTTTTTTTCAAATCATTTCCTTCTTGTACATGCAATACACAAGCCACTTGTTGGAACCGGCACACAACAAGGAAAAACAGATTAATCATTCAAAATTAATTTCCATCAATGTTTTTTTTTTTTTTTTTCAAATATCATCACCGCCGCACATTTTAATAGTTATCACTTGATTTTTTTATTTACCACATTTTTTTCACACTCACAAATGGTGAGCTTTTTTTAAATAATAAAACTAATGTGTTTTATAACACAAAGGATAAAGCTCATGTGAATTTGTATAGAGAATTTTCCAAATGAAAATGAATGCCACAATTTGTTGTTTTTTTTGTGCGGTTTATGAAAAATGGGACTAAAAAAACTATATGTATGTACGTACGTACGTGTGTGTTTATAAATTATGATAAATGATGTGGATTGGATGGAGAGAGCGCTTACCTGTCCCAAAAATTCGGGTTGATTGCGAAATTCAACAGATCCACCAGATAATCGTCTCGGTTTTCCGATATCAACACGTAAAATTCCTGACGGGCGTTTTGCCTTTATATCACCACCTGCACCATCATCACCACCACATTTATTATTATCGTCCATAATTATTATTAATTGTTATTATTAATTGAATTTTTTTATGATTATTACTAAATAAAATTATTAATTTTAAAAGCTCGTTTTTTTATTTTTATATTCAGTTTTGTATATTTGTGTACGGGCGAGAGTTGCGATACGCTCCGCACTTATTTGATTTTAAGGTGTGATATCAACTAACTGAATAACAACATCTAAGTGTCGTTTATACAATATTTTAATTTTTATTATTATTTTTTGTTTAGGTTTTTTTTGTTTTTTTTTTCAGTTTTTAGTTTTTCATGAAAAACTGGAAAAGGTATTTTGCATATTATGTGTTGTAAAATGAACACTAAAGTTATTTATAGTGACATAGATATACACTGGTAAAGTTGTGTATATGGTAATAGCTATCTATCTCGGGTGTTGTTGTTTGTTGAATGATTTTTTCCGCTGAACTATATTACACCACATAATATATATATATATATATATATATATATATATATATATATATATATATATATATATATATATATATATATATATATATATATATATATATATATATATATACACAGAACAGAGTGAAGAAGGTATGCTAACGTTTTATGTATATTGTATATCAGATGGAGGATAAGGAAGGGCGCGCAAACAAAAATTTTACTGTTTGCATGTTTAGCATTTTAGTGAAGCGGGTAGACCATAAATTTATTGTAAGCACACATTAGGCGATGTACATACATACATGTAATTACTCAAAATATATACATATCGCCTAGCCATAACATGTATATGTACATAATAATAATAATAATAATAATAATCAGTTTTAAAGGCCATTACTGGCCCCTTACTGAGTCAACAATCTGGCTCCAACGGTTTCGATCCTGAGCATGGTCTTCATACTGTCTAAGACAATCTGAAGGGGCCAAGTCGTTCTCTACATCGTGGAGCCATCGTTGCAACGACCTCTGCGCCTACCATATGGTGGCTCTCCTTTCAGAGATGGCTGCACAATTCGTTCCGGATCAGCACGCAGAACGTGACCGAGCCAGCGTACTCGCTGAGATCTTATTTCATGTACAACATCGCGGTATGTACCATCGCTTTCGCGTTTTGGGCCGTAAATCACACGCATGATTCTTCTCTCAAATGTAAGGAGCCAATTCTAGTACTCATCCGTCAGCGCCCAACTTTCGCATCCAAACATAACAACGGACCTGATCCACGCTTTGTAAAGCTTCAGCTTCACGGCACTTGATAAGTGTTTAGATTTTAACAATGGCCTTAGAGGATACAAAGAACGACTGCCAGCTGTCAGCCGCACTTTCATATCCTCACCCACACTGTTATCGTGAGTGATAAGAGAACCCAAATATTTAAACCTCCTCACTCCCTCAAACGTGTGGTGGCCACTACTAAAATCTGGTGTGCCATTGTCCCTAAAACCAGAGATGAGGTATTTCGTTTTGGGCTCATTGATCCTACTGTTCTTTCATTCCGTTGCTATTCAGTCCAATCACGCATATGTCATCTGCATATGCAAGCACCTGATTGGACTGGCGATATAAGATGTTGCGCTGTGGTGTTTCAGTTTTACGAAAGATGTACTCCAACATGAGATTAAAGAGTATCGAGGACAGACCATCTCCCTGCCGAACACCCGAGTTAACTGCAAAAATTGTCGATAGCCTGTTCTCAACTTTAACACAGCATTGAGACTGCGCCACTGTCATCCTACACAGTCGTACCAAATAGGGATAAATTCCATAGACGGTAAATTCCAATTGGATACAATATGGCAAGATCAGAAAGCAAAACTTAGCATTTCATCTCAAGAAGATTTAAATAGAGTTGAGAGTAATATCACGGCCTCACTCATAAGTGCCTGCAATAAGTGAATACCACGTAAACGTGTTGCCAAAATGAAACTGTCCTGGTGGACGCCTGAACTCTCCAAGAAGAGATTTACGGTTCAAAAACTAAGGAAGTTTTACCAAAGAGAAACGAATCCACAAATTCGTTTCAGCAAAAAGCTTAATTATGCCGTACACCGTAATGAATACATACGAGACATAAATGAAACAAGCCGTAAAAGCTTGGAAAAATTCATAACGGAACATGGTAACGCAGAACCTTGGGGTTTCGTATACAAATATAGTGCTGGAAAGCTTAAAACTCCAGAGGTACTTAGTACTCTTATTAGCAGTGGTGGCCAAACAACTACGTGTTGGGAGGACACTACTAAATATTTGCTAAATGTTTTGCTACCCGATGATAGTGTTGAAAGTGACACAAATGCTCAAAGGGTGATTCGAGCCGCAAGTTTTATCGCGTCAACCATAGGCCGAGGAGGTTTCTTTCAGAAATGATGAAACCACTTCCGCCATAATGTCAATGAAAAGAGGTAAAGCACCCGGCTTTGACAATGTTGAGGTCGAGGTGGTCCAAAGAGCTTGGTCTATTATAGGACCTAGCATTACCGATCTCATGAATGCTTGTCTGAATAAAGGAGTTTTTCCTAAAGCTTGGAAAAATGGTAAAGTCATAATCGATCGACATCCGACCGACCCTAAAGCTTATCGACCGATCATGTTGCTGCCAGTCTTAGGTAAATTACTTGACAAATTGGTTACTGGCAGGCTGATGGACATTTTTCAGAATAGCGGTAGATATAGTGAGAAGCAGTTCGGTTTCAGAAGAGGACGATCCACAGAGGACGCTATGGTTGAGATGGTCAACATAGTTAAAGGATCGAGCAACAAGTACGCCCTTGGTGTATTCCTAGACGTATCTGGTGCTTTTGATAATCTGTGGTGGCCAAGTATAATGAGTGAGCTGAAGCAAATGAGTTGCCCAGCGACTCTTTACTCCTTGTTGTACAGCTACTTCTCTGATAGAACCGCAACTGTAATATCTAACCATGGCACACTCTCTAAGAGTGTAAACAAGTTGTCCACAAGGCTCCATTTTGGGTCCGCATCTCTGGAATTTGGTGTTCAACAGTAGTATGCATGACGAGATCCAAGAAGTAGCATTCGCGGATGATAAAGTTATGATCTTTACTGGAAGTTCTAGACAGGCAATTCAGGAGGCTGCTCAGCGCGGCATTGACAGTATGGTTAAATGGTGTGATATAAATAAGATGGAGTTATCTTCCACCAAAACAGTGATGATCCAATTGAAAGGTTCACTCGACATAAGGAGACCACCCTTGGTTTATGTCGGAACCGAAAGGATAAAAATGGTGAACTCTGTATAAAATGGTTGGAAGTCGACTTCGACGAAAAACTTGGCGTCACTACTCACGTGAAAAGGGTGGCAGAAAACAGCAAAACAGTTTTCTACGCACTAATAAGAGTTGCTAAAGAGACGTGGGGCCTGAAACAAGGCACACTCGCAACGATATACGAAGGCCTAGTGGTTGCGACCATGACATACGCTTGTGCGGGATGGGCCGACAGGATGAACTGTCACCATCGCAGAACTCTATTAAGCGCTCAAAGGTCAATTCTTCTTGGGATAACGAAAGCATACCGTACGGTTTCGGCGGATGCCGTGGCTGTAATGGCCGGTGTGATTCCCATGGACATAGTACTTAACGAAAAGTTAATTAAGTACAAACTGAGGAAGAATCAGGAGTTCATTTATGGCAGTATGCAGTGGCAAGGCACACCAAGTGACCTATCGAACAAGACATCCCTCAAAAAAGAAATTCGTATAAAGAATCCATTAAAATCTGGCAAGACAGATGGAGGCGATCTGAAAAGGGCAGAACTACCTTTAGTTACTTACCGAGTATCGAAGGCAGATTAGAGATGCGCCTATCCATAAGTGCCTCTTTTGCGCAAATGCTAGCCGGCCATGGAAAATTTGCTGATTATATGTTTAGACTTAATTTGGCGGACTCAAGCATGTGTGAATGTGGACTAGCTGCTGAGACAAATGAGCACATTCTTTACGACTGCGCTCTGGCCACTGAAGCTAGAGAAGACATGATTAATGCAATTAACACAGAATTGCCGGCAAGTAAGCTAGTGCTGATGGTGCCTGCAAATATCACACATCTTAAACGATTCTGGGACACAATACTTTGTGGAAGGTAGGCTAAAGATCGAAGATTCGTTTTAAGGTATTAAACAAATGACAACGGCATAGCCCGAAAATTTTATTTTAGTTATAAGAAGTTTTAAAAAGTAATGACACTAGGTTACAAACCTAAAGATTTTTAAATAATTGAATCTAGTTCTTGGCCTACGGAACACAAAGCTGAATAAAGCTTATGAGTATTTTAACAACTGACGCTGGATATACTTCTATATCCAAGTAAATTTTTAACCAAACATAAGCAATAGTAGAAAAGTATGCGCCTTCACGCGGCAGGGATGGAAACAGGTCTCGGACCTGGCTAAGCATACTAAACAGTACTGACATACAGAAATAGCACGACGGATTAGAATTGGATATAGGCACAGCCTGGGTGCCATTCTTAAGCGAAAAACGTCCAACTTCAACAATGACAATGACAATGACTTGCAGAACTTCGGTCTTCCACCATTCTCGCTTCTTCCGTCTAGAAGTCCGCTTAGCTGCCCTTCTTGCAAAAGCAGCCTTGTTTTTTTTCGTAATTGTGAGACGCTGTTGCACTTCATTATGGGCTATATTTTGTTGCTCAACTGCAATACGACACTCGTCATCAAACCAATCATTCTTGGGTCTGACTTTCACTATACCTAAAGTCTGTTGAGCAGCACTGACAACCGAAGTTTTCAGTACCTCCCAGACAGAGTTCACGCAGTCAGACTGGTAATTAGCTTCATCAATGTTGTCGCTGACAAGATCCTGATATCGTTTCTATTGATCTTCATTTATCAGACCTTCACAGACGAAACGTACCATGCGTATCGCTGTGTTCCCAGAATTGTACGAAAACTTCCATCGTAGCTTTGCAGCGATCAAATGATGATCGCTGCCTACGTATTTGGTTGCTGACCGAGCCCGTCCTTTAGAAATTAACACATGGTCAATTTGGCTGCGGGAAGTTCCACGAGGATGTGTCCATGTCTCTAGATGTATTTGTTTGTGAGGGAAAAATGTGCTTGCTACTCTAAGATCATGAGCAACCGCAAAGTACATCATTCTCTCACCATTATCGGTCGCACTTTCGTGTCGGGAGTACGGACCTATGTTTTCACACAAGTCGGTCTGATTTCTGCCAGCTCTAGCATTAAAGTCCCCAATTACCATTTTAGCATCGTGTTCGGGTATAGATCCCATCAGATCGTCCAAGTCATTGTAAAATGAGTCTTTATCTTGGGGCTGGCTGACTTCTGTGGGCGCATGTATACAAATTATCGACAGGTTGGTTAACTTCATGAGCAAGCGAAGCTTACACAATCGGTTATTTACGAGACATGTGAGTGCCCCCCAACCACAGGTGCCAACAGGGGTATATGTACATACATATATGAATGAAAAGGAGATTCATTATTTTTATATGGAATTTAATTCAACAAAAAAAAATTTGCGATAAGATGATGAGTCGAATATATATGTACTATATAGTGTGTTATGGTACGTTTACATTCATATAGAAATTTAGTAATTATTATAGTTTTGGGAATAATATTTATATCCAGTTTGCGTAGGATCTATAGTCACGACAATTACTATAATACCTATGTGTCGCAAATAGCAACAATATATACGTTATCTAAAGTCATGCTTTGTATGGCATCACAAAATAACAAATTTTAATGATTACGATAGGAATTTGAATACTATATACATAATTGGACACATACCAAATTTAATGCTTCCTCCAGGAAAGGAAGATAAATCTGGTTAACTTGTGTTTGCTCGATAAATAAAATCTGAAACCTTTAGTATACAAAAATGAACTACATATTCGGTTCACTCAAGCCGCTTAATTAATTATATGAAAAGTAACATATTTGCCTCATAATGTCCGCCTCCGGGTCCCCGTTCATTATGAACGGGTGGGTAAAAGTGATCTAGGTGTGAGGCGGGTCACGCTGAACGACGACAGATGGGCCGGTTTAAGGTATTACGCGACCCATGCCAACAAACTACCAGGCTGGGGGCCCATTTAACAAAGCAAAGCAGTCGCAAACGGAGCCCTCTGGATACCTGGCGACCTCCAGTTGTAAGTAGCCTTACATGCGTAAACGGATCTCTGCGCAGGTGGCCAATTTCTCAAAAACACCAGAGAAGGGCGACTGCAGGGCACCAAATCTAACGCTGCTGAAGGTGGATCGACTAACGTGCCTCAGGCAAAGCTGCGCTACCGGTTAAGGCGTTCGGCATTCAAGATTCTGGACAGGTGGGCTACAACCCCTGAGGGGCAGCTCACGGCTGAGCAAAGAGAATCCGTGGTTTGCGCCAGGAAAACGGTCGGCAGCGATAGCTGGGAGAGAGACCATGTGTCGAAAAGACAGCGGTCTCAGGATGAGCTAGAACCTGTCGACACTAAACGGGCCAAATTGCAAGCGGAGAAGGAAACTCCTCAGAAGGTTATGCCGAGACACAAGTCTTTCAGCGACATTGTGAAGGAGCGTGTTTTGGTGCTAGCCGTTCGTTGACAGGAGTCACGAAGACGGGAGCATCACCATGGAAAAATAGAGATTAGTTTATAATGCACTAAACTCCGTTTTCTCAAGGTCCTAGGTGAAAATCCAGGACCCCCTCCATTCTGCAGAGATGCAGGATGGTATCAAGGGCGCATCAAACTAACAGCGTGCTCTGAGGCCAGATCAGTTGATCTGTACAAGAAGGCTGTAGCGGAAGTAGGGGAGGTGTGGCAAGGCGCGAGACTGGCGACTGTCAGCAGGGAAAAGATTCCTAGCAGGACAAGAGCGCGCGTGGAGGATCTGAATTGGATAGTGGATACAATCACTAGTGCCTGAAATCAGTCCTTCAACGCTGCCTGCCCAATAGTTAAACCCAGGGGTAAGCAAAAACCAGCATGGTGGTCCAATGAACTGGGGACCTACTGGAAGGCATCTAGAATAGCCTTTAACAGAGCCAAAAGCACGAGGGAGGCTCAAGACTCGGACTCCTATAAGGAAGACCTCAAAGTTTACAAAAAAGAATTGAGGAAGGCAAAAAGGAGGTCATGGAGACTCTTCTGTGATAAAATGGAAGAAGTGTCCGAGACCTCTCGTCTTAGGAAGATACTTTGGACGTTTTTTGGGAATAATTTAAATACGTCCAATTTATAACACTTTTTAGAAATTAAAAATAAATACTACACATCAATGAAATTATATTTTGTTGTTCGTTTAATTAACTCTATTTATTTTTAATTATTTATTTATTTTGTTTTACAATTTTATTATATTTATAATTAATTTATTTAATTCAATTTTATTTAATTAATTTATTTATTTAATTTTGCACCACCATTTACTATTAAAAAAAAGAAGAAAAGGTAACATTCGCTGATGGCTGAAAAATATGTCTATTTTTATATAGTGTTGTTGTTTGAGTATGACGTCGCCTTCGTGTTCGTTTTTGATGAAGGAACACATGCGCCGGCGACGGTCGACATTGCACTTTTGTTAAGTGTTGCATCACCGAATTGTTATTGCATGGTGATGTTGTTAGATGGCGACATGCTTTACTATAAATGTTTTATAGTAATGGTTCGGCTATTGGATATGTGATGGGGTTAGTGAACGCTTAATTCAAATAAGTTGATTTATATTTGAATTTCACTAATTGTTTTGTTTGTGGCAGAATCGAATATCGGTGAGTCGAATATTCGAGCTGCTACAATACTGTCTACTTATCCAACAATTCGTTGATTATTCTACCCTGGCTGGAAGTAATCTTCAAAGGGTGTTTAAAACTGGTCTGTATTCCGCGGGGGTGGGCAGAAGTCAGAGTGATCTTTATTCCGAAAGCGGGTAAATGCTCACATGGCTACCCAAAGGACTTAAGACCCATAACTCTATCATCCTTTCTACTGAAAACCTTGTAAAGGCTGATGGATATACGTTCATATACGTTCAAAAATAAAGCCTAGTAACTGGGCCCAGTCTCAGCATGCTTACTGTAAAGGGAAATCTGTGGACTGCAGCTCTGCACTTCCTGGTAAGTACAATTGAGAAATCGATAATCTCGCAAGAGTTTTGTATGGTGGCGTTCCTTGATATTGAGGGCGCCTTTAACAATGTTAAGACGGAGGCAATTCTGGAGGGATTGTCGTTCCTAGAGGTGGATTACAATGTAAGTGGGTTAATCAATCACATGCTGGGGTGCAGGATGATTAACTCGGAGCTGGGGGAATCCACTGTCAGGAGGCGGGTGGCTAAGGGAACCCCGCAGGGAGGTGTCCTGTCTCCTCTTCTCTGGAACATAGCAATCAATGGATTGCTGTTGGAGCTGGAGAGAGAGGGTATCGGGGTGATTGCTTATGCAGATGACGTAGCAATAGCTGTCTCTGGCAAATATCTAAGCACGGTGAAGGAGGTAATACAAAATGCCCTCCTAATCATTACAAGGTGGGCTATCAGATGTGGGCTGGCTATCAGCATGATGACTCCGACTTTTCGTCTTTGAGACTCTGTTATTGCACTACCCAACTTACCTGGTGGTATATTTTCCTCCTCATATGGTAGGTAAGCCGATACAAGCCAGAGATTTTGCGCACCCATCTCGATGCTAGCCACCACTACATCAGCGTTGCTGTAATTTAGTAGTATAAAAATGTTCAGATTATTTCTAGCGAGAATGCAGGAACGTATCTTACCTTCATTTTTCGCATTTAGTATTTTATATTTGGAAGTTCTGAGGCCCAGCACTCGGTCTCCACTGACCCAAGGCTCCTGGACCAGAACCACATCAATGGACACAGATTCCATTTTGAGCAGAAGGGCCGCCGAGGCGGTTTTACAGTGGTGGAGGTTGATTTGAAGCTTCTTATATAGTACTTACCTCCACCACTATTGAGTCAGATTCCTCCTCTGACGGTGATTCGTCCATTTGGAGCGCACAGTGTAGCCCCATTGATCTCGACATCTCCGAGTCCAGGGATAGTGTCTCCTGAGCGGAGGACCAGCATTCGTGCCTTTGCCCTTTGGTTTCGAGGGGCCAGCCTCATTTATGGTTATGCCCCTTTTTGCGCTTTGTGGACCGGGCCTAAAGGCCGATGTCTCCACAGCACTAGGTACCGGTTTTTTAAGAATACCGGTCTCGTTTTCCTTATTATCTTTATTATTCATAATAGGTCCCACAAGTAGCGGAGAAAGAAGGTCCACCTGTGCAGAGATCCGCAATGCACAGGTAAGGCTGCATGATCCGGAGGTCGCCAAGTATCCGGATACACCGTTAGAGACTGCGCTAGTTTTTAGACTGGGCCCCCAGCCTGGTCGGTTATCAGCACGGTATGGTTAACACGTTGACCCGGCCCAGTTGTTTAGCGCCGTATTTTCGCCTAGTACACCACATAAAACATGGTGTACCAGTTGCCCGGTGGTCACCATGGGGAGGTAACACGCACACTTGTGGAAGCTACAAGATACGGAGCTGGCAACAAGTACCAACTTGATTCCCCCAAGACAGCTTCGCACCAGACCACCAAAAAAAAAAATTGTACTAACCTGATAATAGAAAATTTTTATAATTCCAGGTTCCCTCATGCTTTGATAACTTTACATAATTCGCAACACCGCTAAAATGTATTTTAATGTGTATTTTAAATTAACAACTGACAAAAGAACGATCCACTACGCACTGTATGAAACTAAATCGTTATTAAGACATGGTACAGTAAAATTTGCAAATTCTAAAACGGCAATAAGTGTTTCATAAACAACAACGAATTTTTTAATTACTTTATTCCATTATGCTCCTACATATTTGTTATTAATGAAAAACCATCTAAAAAGTTTCAGTTCGAGCTGAAAAGTCGAACTTTGGAGCGGACGGCCACCATTAAGGCAAGCATAGATGAATTTGGAACCAAATTCCTACTTTTTATCTATGATTTTTTTAAATCTTCCATATCCTTTGCTGCCTTGTGGGTTGGCTTTCTCAATTTAGTTTTCATTATTGCCCAATATCGTTCGATTGGACAAAGTTCAGGACAGTTGGGCGGTTTGACAAATTTGGGAACAACACACACGTTGTTAGATTCGTGCCATTCTAATGTTTTTTTAGAGTAATGACATGACAGGAGTCGCTTTTGGAGGCACTCTTTAATGTAATTTTCCGAAGATATTGTCCCTTGCGTGATGTACGGAGCACTTCTAGAGCCACATTGGCAAATAGCCTGCCAAACCAAGTATTTTTTCGGAAACTTTTCATGTTGGATAATTTTAAATTTCATGTCGACACTCGGTTTATCCTTTCCAGAATAATATTGGTTACCCGGCAGAGATTTGAAATCAGCTTTAACGTAGGTTTCGTCATCGATTACCAAACAATCATCTTTTTTGTTTACCAAAAGTTTGTACAGCATTCGGCTTCGTCGGATTGCCGTAGCTTGTTGTTTATCTTCACGCCGTGGTACTTTGAATTTACTGAACGATCGAAAATCACACCTCTTTTTAATTCGAAGAATTCGCACGTGATTGGTGTAATAAATTGTAATAAAATTGTAATAAATTATGGGTTAGGTTTCGTTGTGGCGGGCTGATTTGGCTGGTGCAGCTTCAAGGCACTCCTGATTTCTTCCTTAGTAAATAATATAATGAATGCGTACATTTCATAAACGCACATATTTCGGAAGTTTTTTCTCTCTCTCTCTCTGGCCTTTACATCCCATGGAGGGATTTTGCTACCTGCACTGTAGACCTCCAACTATCTCGATCCATCGCTCGTTGCCTCCAGTTACGACATCCTAATATACGCAGATCTTGTTGGATGTCATCGTACCAACGCAATCGGGGTCTTCCTCTATGTCGTACCCCAGCTGGGTGTTGTTTTTGGAACACCCTTTTAATCATTCGGTTTGATGGGGACCTCGAGACGTGGCCAAGCCATCTGATTCGGTTGGATTTGATGTATCCAATAACATCGCATCCTCCGAGTAACTGCCTAATTTCGTGGTTCATACGAATTCGATACTGGTCCTCTGCAACTTTCACTGGCCCATAAATTGTTCGTATGACCTTCCTCTCAAACGTAGAAAGAATTCTACAATCGGTGGTGGCCAGAGTCCAGCTCTCGCTTCCATATGTAAGCACCGGTCTTATTAGTGCTTTATACAGTAAAAGTTTGGATGGCCGCGATAGGTGTTTAGATCGTAATAATTTCGACTGTGCGTGGAAGACTCTATTGCCGGCAGCAATTCGGGATTTTATATCTGTCTGAATATCATTCGTAGATGTTGTTGTTGACTCGAGATATTTGAAGTCTTGTACGCCATCGTAGTTGTGTTCACCGGATTCGAAATCGGCATTGGGAATGCTCCGGGATGTTGCTAAATATTTTGTTTTGCTGCTGTTAATGCATAATCCAAGTCGCCGCGCATTGCGGTCCAGCGGTACGAGATTGCCATTGATGTCTTGAGTTCTTCGTCCAAGAAGGTGTAACATTAGCCTTTAAAATATGTTTAAACTATGAAAGAAAAATGGCTGCTGTTAACAAAAAAAAAATTCTATGCTGTGATATTATAAAACCGATCCATAGCACTCCCGTCTCAGTCGGTTGAGGTTATATATCTAAATATTTGGTCGTGGGGTGTGTATTCTATCACAGCTGTGCTATGGAAGAAGGAAACTAATTCTCACATATCAACTCATTCAACTCACCTCCAATGGTCGCTTAATTGATTTAATCTCTCATTTAATTAAATAGAAAATAGTTAACAATATATATGTATATATAAAAAAAAATTTATTAGTTAAATTCAATAGATTAAATTGGAAAACAAACAATTTTCCAACCCCCAATTATAATTTAAAACAGAGGATTATGATGTTAATTTTATAAAATTCAAATTCAGCAAAGTTAATAAATTGCTTTAGTTAATTAATTAATTATATAGGATATTAAGATAATCATCATTCAAAAATAAAATACTTAATAAATTTACCTGTAACATGTGCAGACTGTGAAAGCGCTTCCAAGGTCATCCTGCTACAAATGATTAATTCAAAGAAAGAAAAAAAAACACTTCACCCACACAAAAAAATTAATTAAGTAACTTAAGCTTACACACTAGTTTATTAGAAATCACACAAAAACTAAAGAAATTAATAAATTGTAAAATATGCAAAAAAAAACTTTAATTATAAAATTTAGGGGTTGAAGAAAAAAAATTAATGTAGTATATGAAATAACTGGAATTGAACCCGTCGTCCGTTAACGCAGTGGTTCGTCTCGATTGACTGGAATCGTCTTTAATTGTTTAATCACGTATTACTTCTATATACCGAAGATGAGTTTTAACAAGGATCAGCTGACTGATACGGTAATCCAGATCTTTCGCTTAGCGTTCACTTATAATGTTTTACGTTGCTTTATGTTATTTTATGTTTTAAAGTTGCGCTCAAAACCCGCTATTAGTTTTGGCAATATAGCGTATATTTAGACACTGAGGACTATTTCACATGTGGCTATGGTATATTTTTTTATTTTTTTATTTTTAGAACTTTTTACGGGTAAGACAATAAATACTGTTCATATAGTATGCACTTCCGTATAACTATTTATTAATTATTATTATTTATGTACTTTTTATAAATATTAGGCGTATAATCTTTCCGCACATTCACATTAATTGTATTCACATATTATATATACATATTACATGTATATATAGATTCATAGTTTCTGACACTTTTAGTTTGTAAAGTTCAATTTCACCTTAATTTTAATATTATATGTTTTATATTATTTTAGATTTATTTTAACTTTTAAATATTTGTTTTCTTGAGCTCTTATCTCGAGCAATTCCCATCCACTTACTGACTATCTTTTTTTTCGATATCGTTCGATTTTTATTTTATTTTCCGTTTCCAACGATGTTCAAAACCAACAGTCAGCAAAAATCATATCAAAAAAAAATCTTCCGGTTTTCCTACAACAGTCACAAAAAAAAAACTGTAACGATCGTATGTCCAAAAAAAAAAGATTCATTGAAAATTACAGTCGCATCACAGTAATTAGTAACATGGGCGAATGTTACAATCGTGGGGACGTACCCATCGACCACTGAGTGTCTCATAAGCCGGGCATAAAACAACGTTTGGACACTAAGAGTTTAATTGGATGTCTATTTATTAAGTACGTATATCTTTTGCGTGATATATGCCTATTGACTTGTCATCGCGAGACAGCTCGTACGCTACATTGCCTACTTTGCGTACTACTTTTACTTCGATAAATTTGGGAGCTAGCTTAGCAGAATAATGCTTTATCGCGTCGCTTAATGCAAAATTGCGTACGAATACTGTTTCGCCAATACCAAATTCTCGCGTTCGACTCCTCAGATTATAGGTATGTTCACTTCTTTTATACGCTTCCTGAAGATGTGACAAAACCGTTTGTTGGCATAGACTAAGTCGATTTGCTTTATTTTGTATAATAATTTCGCCATTTGCGATCAGGTCTAATTCTCTAAGTAGCTTATAGTCGTTCGCATGCGCTATATAATGTTGACCGAATATAAGAAAATGTGGAGAAATTTTAATGGCGCTGTGGGTCACGTTTCGTAAAGCCGAAGCAATCAAGTGCAAGTGTTGATCCCACGTTCGATGATCATCTTTGACATATGCTCGTATAGCGGCGAGGATCGACCGATTAACGCGTTCTGATGCGTTGCATTGAGGCGAATACTTTGGTGTGAAAATATGTTTAACTCCGTATTTAGCTAATAGATTTTGAAGGCAAACAGAATTAAACTGGGTGCCGTTATCAGACGTTAAACTCTCTGGTACTGAAAAAACAGTGAAGATATCCTTTTCTAGAAAAGTGCAAACTGCTGATGCCAAAGCTTGTTTTAACGGTTTGAGAAATACATATCTTGAATAGAGATCTAAGGCAACAAGTATGTATGCATTCCCATTCTTAGATCTTGGGTAAGGACCCAAAAAGTCAATGTATAATCGTTGCATTGGTCTTATAGCCGTAATTTGTTCACCCATCATTGGTTGAGTAGATGAATTCGGAGCCTTTATTTGTTTACAAATGTGACAACCGGTAACATAAGCCTTTATGTCTTTTGCCATTCCTGGCCAAAAATAATGACGCTGCAAACGATCTAGTGTCTTTGATATTCCAAGGTGACCTGATGAAGGTGGATTGTGTGCTTGGATAATAAGCTGCTTGGCTAATGTTTTTGGAATATATAGTTTCCACAAAGGAATATCTGTGGAGCTTTCACTAAAACAGTTCGATGGGTTGATGAACACTTTGTTATTAACAACGCGAAGATTGACATATGCCGTAGCGTTTTTTTGTATCTTCTCAATGAGCTGTACATATTCGTCACTTTGAAATGCCGAAGAATGTAAGTCCACGTTCAACGCAACCTGGTCATCATTATCTGGAATAAGGCTCTCCATGAAAGCACGCGACAGAGTATCGGGTACTATGTTAAGAGTACCTTTCCGATGTTCAATTTTAAAGGTGAAACCTTGTAACTTGAGAGACCATCTAGCTAATCTTCCTGACAAATCATTTTGACTCATGAGCCATTTCAAGCTAGCATGATCAGTGATGATGGTAAACGGATACCCCTCGATATACGCTCGAAACTTTTTAACGCTTAACACAGCGGCCAGGCACTCCAATTCAGTGATAGAATAATTCCGCTGTGCTGCGTTAAGCTTTTGAGACATATATGCGATAGGATGCTCGCAACCATCATCACCGATCTGAAAGAGAACGCTTCCAACCCCAGTGGAACTAGCGTCACACTGGATGTAGAATGGTCGAGCAAAATTAGGATGAACTAATACAGGTGCGGTGGAAAGCGCTTGTTTCAATCGGTCAAATGCCTTCTGAGATTCTTCATTCCATTTAAATTTTTGATCTTTTCTCAGTAAGTCAGACAATGGAGCTGCAAGAGTAGCATACGAAGAAATGAATCTTCGATACCACCCTGACATGCCCAAAAATCTTCGGATTTTCTTCACAGAATTTGGAACTGGAAAGGCCAATATTGCGCTTACTTTTGCCTGATCAACTCTTAAACAGCCATCTCCGACCACATATCCTAAATATCGTATTTCTTTTAGCAAAAATTTACTTTTTGCTAAGTTTACTGTTAGGCCAGATTCCCTCAGACGAGTAGCAACCAAGCATAACAATTGAATATGTTCCTCAAACGTCTCCGATGTAATAAGGAGATCGTCTAAATAAACGAATACTTGTTCGTGTAGTTGGTGTGGTATCACCCGGTGCATTAGCCTACACATAGTTTGCGGCGCGTTGCAAAGTCCAAACGGCATAACCGTAAACTGGTACAAAGGACGGCCAGGGACGGTGAACGCAGTTTTATCGCGGGATTCTGGAGCCAACGGAACTTGCCAAAAGGCATCCTTAAGATCGATGCTCGAAATAAATTTTGTTCGGTCCAATCGGCTCAACAACCCGTCGATTATTGGTAAAGGATACGCGTCCCTAACCGTCACATCGTTCAGCTTACGGGCATCTAGGCACAGTCGGACGTTACCATTAGGCCTTCGGGCTAATGCCACCGGGGAACTCCATGAACTATTCGACTCCTCAATTACACCAAGAGATATCATTCTGTCTAATTCTTCATAGAGTGATTTTTGAATGGCAGGAGACACAGCATAATGGCGTTGTTTTATTGGTGTTGCATCCCCTATGTCAATTCTATGAGAAACCAAATGAGTGCGTCCTAATCCAAACTCCTCAAAGGACGGAAACTGCCGTATGACTGAATTCAGTTCCTCGGCCTCTTTGACGCTGAGTTCATGTTGTAAATATTGGTCAACGTTGGGCATCTCTTTATGACCATCGACTTCAGATATGGACGGTGGAATAATTTTAATATTGAACGTCTTCCAAAAGTCTATCCCCAGATATAGGCGTTGCTGTAGATTAGGGATGATATAGACTTTTAAAACATTTTCCACTCCATTATATTTAATTTTGGCATATATGTAGCCAAAGACTCTTTCTGCGCTTCCTGACGCCATGTGCACTTTAGTTGGCAGGTGAAATATTTTATAATTTGGGTCTACTAAAAGCTTTTCGCTTTCAGCTCCCAATGCTGTTATGGTGGCTCCACGTTGGGCGCCATATGTAACATTAGCCTTTAAAATATGTTTAAACTATGAAAGAAAAATGGCTGCTGTTAACAAAAAAAAAATTCTATGCTGTGATATTATAAAACCGATCCATAGCACTCCCGTCTCAGTCGGTTGAGGTTATATATCTAAATATTTGGTCGTGGGGTGTGTATTCTATCACAGCTGTGCTATGGAAGAAGGAAACTAATTCTCACATATCAACTCATTCAACTCACCTCCAATGGTCGCTTAATTGATTTAATCTCTCATTTAATTAAATAGAAAATAGTTAACAATATATATGTATATATAAAAAAAAATTTATTAGTTAAATTCAATAGATTAAATTGGAAAACAAACAATTTTCCAACCCCCAATTATAATTTCGATATCTAAAATCGATATATAAAAAGGACGATATCATCTGCATAGCCAAGAATTTGGCTAGATTGGTTAAAAATGCAGTTTTGAGTCTTAATTCCGCTTTTCCTGATCACGTCCTCGAGCGCCAGATTGAAAAGTGTCGGCGCGAGTACATCGCCCTGTCGCACGCCAGATGTTATTTCAAAGGGGTCAGAGACCGCGCCTTCAATTGCTACTCTGCAGCTAGATCCAGATGTTGAAAGCTTGCACAGAGAAACTAGTTTCTCCGAGATGCCGAGACGTATGAGTGCGGACCAAAGGTTCTCGCGATTTATGCTATCATACGCCTGCTGGAAATCGATGTAGAGCTGATGTATATTAATATTGTACTCCCAACTTCTTTCCAGAATCATCCTTAAAGTAAAACATTAATCGGTGGTTGAGCGGTTAGGGCGAAAACTACACTGGTAATCGCCAATAATAGGTTCGGCGTAAGGAATGAGTCTGGCAAGCACAACATTCGCAAATACTTTGTACGCAGTATTTAACAGAGCTATGCCGCGATAATTTTCATATTTTAGACGGTCGCCTTTTTTATGTAAAGGGCAGATGAGTGCTGTCTTCCATTCATCGGGTAGTACATCTTGGTCCCAGATAGCGAGAATGAGGTCATAGAGCTTTGATGCCAGTGTTGCTCCTCCGAGCTTTACTAGTTCTGCGGGTATTCCATCGACACCTGGCGCTTTTCCATTCTTAAGTTTAGCGATGGCGGCGTCCACTTCCTCTGCTGTGGGGTACGGGATAAAGTCCTCCTCGCCTGGTGGAGCAATAGCTCGAATTGGGGTCACTTCATCAGTCCTGTTTAGCAGATTTTGAAAGTGAGTTTGCCAAACCGCTAAAACATCATATTGGCTTGTTCTCAACTCACCATCCCTGTTTCTGATGGCGGTCGATCTAGGATGGAAAGCTTTGGTAAGATTCCTGGTATTAGCAAAGGTGTCTCTGAGGTTTCCGTTTGCCGCATGGAAGCTGATGTCTTCCCCCTCGGGGATAAGTATTTAGTATTGTCTATCTACTTATAAGCGCTAATTAAACCAATACACATTACAAACGAATAAAAATAATTAAATAAAATTAAAACATTGACAATTAAAATAATTTAAGTCCTATCATCCCATCCAAACAGAAGCAAATCTGTTTCCTGAGCTGTTACCTCTACGAGGTCGAGGGGAGGCAACGAATAAGTGGTCACATCTTAAGGGTGCAATAAAAATTCCACTGTACGGCGAAATACAGGAAAAACTCAGTGTAGATAGGGTGGTGGGAGGACATGGGTGTCGATAGATCACCTGTTGCATCCGTTTCGAGCCGCAGTAAACGTGCTCGAACTGATGACAACGAGGCTGTGGAGGATGGGTCCAGGCAACCCACCGCACAGCCTGTAGTCGCTGATTCGGTCGGTGCTTTAAGGGAGGCTGTCAAAGCGATAGAACTGGAGATAAAGCAGATCTCCAAAATTAACATGGGAGAAAGGGGAAAACTTATGGATTGCCTTAGCGCTATTGTAGACGCAGGCCATTTGATGAGCCTAGAAATTGCTGGCTTTAAAGGCCGACTGCTCGAAAGATCCGAGATAGTACAAGCAATTAAATCAGAGAAAAAGGTATCGTACGCGCAGACTTTGAAAAATGCGGTACCTCAGGTCCCCGTCCTTTTAACGGGAGTCAAAAGAAAGACCCAGTGGCAACCATCAAAGGTTGTCACTGTAAAAGCCATGGCGGGTAGGGAGACCTCCTTCACTAACAGTGAGGAGGTCAAAAATAAGCTGCGGGAAATAATAAACCCGGCAGCGGCTAACGTTTCGGTCAGAAAAGTCACCGCCATCAAGGATGGCGTTCTAATCGAAACGGGAAGAAAGGAAGATCTAGATTTCTTCCTAGCCAATAAGGAGCTATCAAATGCTGGGCTGGTTGCATCGCTACCAGACAAACGTATGCCCAGAATAATCATCTATGATGTGGATAGGGCTGAAAAGATTGAGACAATCAAAGAAGCCTTAATAAAACAATGTAACTCTGAATCAGTAAAGATTGAGGACTTGAAACGTAGTTTCATGACTGGACCAAAAGAGGCCAAGTCAGTCCATTGGGTAATCGAGGTGTCGCCAGCTGCGAGGAATATCCTCATAAAAAACCGTCGTGTTTATCTAGGCTGGTCCTCATGCAGAATAACAGACTTCATCAGGTTGACAAAGTGTTACAAATGCCAGACATTTGGACACATTGCCAAGTTCTGTAAGGAACTAAACCACATTTGTGGTCACTGCGGTGAAAATGGGCATGACCAAAAATCATGCACAAAAAAGACTGAAGACGCTAAATGCGCTTCTTGTCGGAAGGCAAACAGGGCTTTCGACCATTCGTCGCGTAGCAAAGTTTGTACTTCATACAAAACGGCTTTGAACCTTATGATGAAGCGAACTGTCTATGATAGTTAAAAACAAGAACAATTATCGATTGAAGATCGCCCAACTGAATATGCAAAATGCTAAAGCAGTTGGGTACGAGATTAGACAATCTACTGAAAAAGAAGCAATCGGTATACTCTGCATGCAGGAACCTTACGCGGTTAAAGGTGTCATAGGGGGAATGACCACGTCCACAAGGATAATCAGTGGATGCAACAATAACACAAAAGCAGCAATTGGCATACTCAATAACGATCTTGAGGTTCTTAAAATTTCACAGTACTGCGACTCACACTGTGTGTGTATCGAGGTGAGATCTAATATAGGAAAATTTTACTTGGTCAGTATCTATTTTCAATATTCAGACGATCCAGTGGAATATATTAACAAACTTGACAAAATCATGGATGGTCTAAAAGACTATCCTATTATAATTACTGGCGACTTCAATGCAAAGTCTAAACTTTGGCACAATAAGGACGCAAACGAAAGAGGAGTCCTCGTCGAAGAATTTATTTCAAGAAGTAACCTATTCGTTATAAACGAAGAAGGGCAGCCAAGTACATATTCCCACAATGGAGAGTCAAATATTCATCTCACTCTCATGACGGGTGGTCTGTTAAGAAAAATTAGAAGTTGGTCCGTCCATAAAAATTGGACATCAAGTGACCACCGAGTAATTGTCACGATCTTGGGCTCGGAGGACACACATAATGATTCCGCACCATCTAAGATAGCTCCTCGGTATGCCTTAAGGCATGCCAATTGGGAGGGTTTCTACAGCCAGCTAAGTAGCATCTGGCTAAGCCTGGCAAAAGACCTGGAGGTGACGATCGAAAGCGATATCGATCGAGTTGAACAAACAATAACCAGTTCAATAATCAAAGTCTGTAGCGCTACTATTCCACGTAAACGTGCTCGCAAGTCAAAATTGTCTTGGTGGTCTCCTGACCTAACTGAAAGTAGAAAATTGGTTCGTAAGTTGCGCAAGTTATATCAAAAAGATAAAAACCCCGACTCTCGGGAAAGCAAAAGGCTTAACTATGTGGCACACCGAAGGGCGTACTTCAAAAATATTAAAGACAAAAGCCAAATGAGCCTTAGAGAGTTCATAACGGAGCATGGAAATGCGGAACCGTGGGGCTTTGTCTACAAATTTAACACAGGCAAATTGAAGACGAATGAGGTACTAAGTACCCTGGTGAGCGGTAGCGGACTAACAACAATCTGTTGGGAGGACACTACCAAATGCTTGCTTAATACCTTACTGCCCGACGACTACGAGGAAAATGACTCCGAGAGGCAAAAAGAAATCCGCGCCGATCGTAGCACTGCACCAACCACACCAAACGTGAGCCACTTCAGTGATGAAGAGGCCACTTTGGCTATCATGTCTATGAAAACCGGTAAAGCGCCAGGCCTAGACAACATCGAGGTCGAAGTGATACAACGTGCATGGCCTATTGTAGGGCCCTGTATCACGAACTTTATGAATACTTGTCTTAGTAAAGGAATATTCCCCAAAGCATGGAAAAATGGCAAACTAGTGATCATTAGAAAAACTGGAGATAGGTGTCAAACCGATCCCAAATCTTATCGACCAATCATGCTGTTGCCTGTCCTTGGCAAACTATTTGAAAAGTTAATTGCCGGCAGGTTAATGGACATATTCCAAGGAAGTGGTACCTATAGTGACAAACAGTTTGGCTTCAGAGAAAATAAATCCACAGAAGACGCAATGATCGAGTTGATCAATATGGTCAAAGAGTCGGACCAAAAGTACAATCTTGGAGTATTCCTAGATGTATCTGGTGCGTTCGACAACCTGTGGTGGCCCAGCATTATGTTGGAGCTAAAGAGATTCAATTGCCCATGCAATCCTTTCTGAAAGAAAGGCAACTGTTATTTCAAGCCATGGAACACTTGAAAAAATGGTCAACAAAGGTTGTCCGCAAGGTTCCATCCTTGGTCCACATCTCTGGAATATAGTCTTCAACGGAAGCATGAACCAGGAAGTCCAAGAAGTAGCATTCGCGGATGATAAGGTAATGCTTTTTGCGGGAAATTCAAGACAAAGTATTCAAGAAAAAGCGCAACTTGCCATAGACAGGATGGTGGACTGGTGCAAAAGCTACAAAATGGAGCTTTCCTCAGAAAAGACAGTCATGATCCAACTTAAAGGTTCACTGGACATTAGGAGCCCACCATTGGTTTCCGTAAATGGCCAAAGAATTAAGATGGTTAAAACTGTCAAATGGCTGGGAGTTGACTTTGATGAACGACTTGGAGTCACTTCACATGTCAAAAGAGTCGCGAAAAATAGTAAAAAGGTTTTCGCTGTGCTAAAAAGAGTTGCTAAAGAGAACTGGGGCCTCAAGCAACAAACACTATCCATAATATATGAAGGCCTTGTGGTATCTTCATTAACATATGCGTGCGCGGCATGGGCAGACCGAATGAACTGCCACCATCGGCGTACACTAGTTAGTGCCCAAAGAAGTATCTTGCTCGGAATAACCAAGGCTTACAGAACGGTGTCAACTGACGCCGTTCCTGTCTTGGCCGGCATGATACCCATTGATATACTGTTAAATGAAAGAATAGCCAACTACAAAATTAGGAAAAGACAAAATGTGAGTTATGGAAACGTGATAATAGAAGGCGATCAAATTCGGCCGAACCTCGTGGGCTTGCTCAAGAGGAAAACGAGAAAAGCGTCAATAGCAATATGGCAGGACAGATGGTCGCACTCAGTGGATGGCAGAATAACATATAGTTATCTGCCTAACATTGCGGCGAGATTAGAGACAAAGATTCCTCTAAGCGTATGGTTCACCCAAATGTTAACAGGACATGGTAGAATGGCTTCCTATATGCACCGACTGAATCTAGCGGACTCAAGCACCTGTGAATGTGGACAGGGCGAGGATACAATAGAACACATCCTCTATGACTGTGATCTAGCTCAAGAAGCTAGAGAACAACTAATAATAGACACAAGAGTTGAGTGGCCAGCAAGTAAACTAACTCTAATGCTGCCAATCAACCTCAACTCTTTCAAGAAGTTCTGTGATACCGTTTTAAGCGGTAGATAGACAGAGAATAGTACACCAGATTTTTATCTCAAGTAAATTAATGTTAAATGCTAGTTATAAGTAGACGAGTATGCGCCTCCTCGATGGCAGGGACGGTAACAGGGCAAACCTGGCTAAGCATACCGATTTAGTAATTTTATAATAAAAAATTGTAAGTCCGCGTTGGAGTTGTTAAAGGCACGACCTCCTGGGAACAGCTTCTTCGATCAAAGCGACATAATGAATGAAATGAAATGAAATGAAATGAAATGATGTCTTCGATAAAGTGTCTCATCTGCGCGCGTTTCTTTTGCCGGAGAAGTATGGTCGTTTCTTTTCTTGCGTTCAAATATTCCGCTCTAGTGCTTCTGGTGTTCCGAGTTAAGATTTTTCACGCAGTTGCCGTTTATTTTCGACGCTCTGACGGCAGTGGTCGTCAAACCACTCATTGCGAGTTTTCGGTGGTTTCCTTCCGATGGTCGATTGTGCTGCGGATGTAAGGGCCGACTGTACAGTTTGCCACTGCTCTTGAATATCGAATGGATCTTCGGGGTTGGTGTTATGCCATTCAAGGTAATTTGTGACGGCCGTTTGGTAACTCTCTAAAGAATCGGGTTGTTTTAACGCATCGAGATTCCAGCGCACGGTCTTCTTTGCCTGTCTATTGAATGTGGATGAAAGTTTGCACTTATATACTTAAAGATGACAAGCATATGATCGCTGTCTATATCGGCACCTCTATACGATCGTACGTCAGTGATACTAGAGGAATGTCTCTTTGAGATCATAACGTGATCAATCTGGTTTTCTGTTCTTCCATCATTTGATCTCCACGTTGTCTTGTGGATTTTCATGTGCGGGAAGAATGTGCTTGAGACAACTAGGTCATACATCAATGCCAGTTCGACGGTGCGAAGCCCATTATTGTTACTGGATTGATGCAAGCTGTTTGGTCCGATATGAGAGTTTATTTCTGCAGTCCTACCAATTTGAGCATTAAAACCGCCAACGATGATTTTAATATCGTGGCGTGGGATGCTGTTGATGACACCTTCTAGTTCGATAAAGAATAGATCTTTGATATCATGCGACTTGTCTTCAGTAGGCGCATGAATGTTGACGATCGATATATTAAATTTTTGCGTGCGGTGTCTTATTGTGCATATCCGCTTGTTGATTGGGCGGAAGTCGATAACGTATTGCTTCGTTTGGCGACGAACGAGAAATCCGACGCCGAATCCTCCTCCATTCGGATGGCCACAATAGTAGAAAGTGTAACCATTGCTGGTTTCGTGAATGGCACTTCCTGACCATCTCAGCTCTTGTAATGCTAATACGTCTAATGTGTAGGCTTCGGCTTGACTTGATAGATTTTGGAGATCTCCAGGTCTCAGTAGGCTTAATACGTTCCATGTTCCCATTTTAATAGCGTAGTCCGTGTACAATTTCCAAGGTCGTTGTTGTGATAAACCCGAAATAATAATCCGAGCCTATTTCGGAAGTTTGAACGTTAGAAATTGTTTTAATAATTTTCACATAATTTAAAAAAAATTACGACTGTACAGCGTACATTTTTTGTGTGTTTGTAAAAATAAGCATTTTACACGCATCTTATAATGAAAAATTGACTACATACTTGAAAAACAAATTCTTGTTTTCGAAAGGTTCATTTAAATGTTTTAAACTATAGAAAGTTACGGAAGTAATTGTCGTCTATATTATAGCAAGGCCATTTAGCCACGGCCCCTACATAGTTCTATTTTTGCTGTTCGCCAGTATATTTATTTAATTGCATAACATGTAACGTGTCGACGATTGGAGTTAACTATGATCCTTACATAAAAATCGGTTCGACAAGATTGCCGAGCCCGGTACACTGTAAATCATCAATTCGGTACATAATAATATTCTCGATACAATTTTGCATCAAACTTTCTTTTAATTGTATCAATATTTAATTCGACGCAAGCTGTAAATGTTTTTGTGAAACTATTTATATCGCATATGCCGTGATGCAAGACTTGTATCACAAAACATTGCAATATTTTCAAGTGTGTAGGATAGAATGAAAAATAACATTCGAGATGGGAGTAATGAATGTGGTAAAAATAATATGAAATGAAAGCTATATTTATACATATATGTAAATAGCATACAACAGCCTTTTTGGATTAATTAAGATCAATTAAACGAAAATGTATATTACAATCAACCGTAAATAGGCCATTTAATCATTTTGTTTTTGCCGCACAGGATATTAAACAAATTAGAATAATTTGTTTGCTAAACACGTTATCTGATAATATTGTAAGCTGTAATTAATTTTTTTTTTTAATTACACACGGTAGAAACTTAGAAATGGAATAAAAGTTTCATTTTAAATTAGATTGATGTGCCCATGTTTATATAAATATATCTATCTAGACATCTCGGCCATCACATATCCAATGTTATTTTGTAATAATTATTTTCCAACTATATACCTGACATACTGATATGACTATCAAATATAAAATCGGGTTTGCAGAGTATAACCATATTCACACTTTAGTCCAAACAAACAGTATGGCAATAGCAAACGGGATGTATCAAATTTCTCATTTTCAATGTAAATATACGTATGCGTATGGGGGAGACTAAAGTAATTTTTGAACAAAGCAAAAAAATGAAAATATTTTTCTTCTACATTTCTCGTTTGACATGAAAATCTATTAATTGTGTGTGTGTGTGTGTGTGTATATAGCATACACATTTTCACAATTTTCTTATATAACGTGTTAAAATAAATTAAAAAAATTAAAACTACAATAAAAAAGCGCAAGCAACAAGTAATGGTTTATGATAGGCATGTCAAGTCAGTAGACTCGTTTTATATGTGATTACACTACATATATTGTATAGATAGAGAAGTGACAAGTTTTGTAAATATAATTAATTAACATTGGGAAATGTAATGTATATCTATGAGAATAGTGTGTTTGTTATAGGAGCTTCTATAGTTATTTACAGTTATGATTTTTATTTTATTTATTTATATTAAAGAAATCGATTTTGTCGTTACAAGTATGATTTCATATGCAAAACAAATAATCAATTCAATTTTGATTATTCCATACAAGATTAAAAAATTTAAATTTTACAATTTTAAAAATTAAAAGTTAAGTACTTCAGATTCGATGTTGTCAAAAAAAAAATAGATTTGAAAAGTACATTTTTTACAAAAAATAAACTGAAACTAAGTTTTAAAATTTAAAATATATTTCTTCAAGTTCCTTTTGAAGCAGTCCTTCGTGAGATGAAAGTCAATGTTTTCTTCAGCGATGTTGAATGATTTTGCAAGTCTATTAATTCGGCAATTGTCACCATAGTTAGTTGAGTGGCGTACTATCTCCAAAAATCGATCGTTTCGCAGCGATTTGATTGGAACATGGATAGCTTTTTTTTTTTTTTTGTGGTGGAGGGGGGAATCTTCATAAGACCTCACATGTGGACCTAATCCATAAACATGTAAGAGTGTCGAATTCTTACCGACTAAACCCTAACCCCCAAATTCTTATGCCTATATAGTTGCCTCGTGGAACTACTGTTATGTATTACTTCGCGAGAACAGGCTCAGCCTTAGCTGCCTCAACATCGACAACTTTGTTGTCTTTGTCTATTTTTTTCTAGTATTCTCAGTTTCTTAATAATCCTTGCACTCATTTTACACACCACCTCCCAAATTATACAGCATATAATCCACAACTGTAAACGGTGATAAGTCATTTCCTACAGACCTATATAGTTCCAATCTTTCTTCTTCGAAGCGCGGGCAGTCAAAAAATACATACTCGACGTTCTCCAGCTTTCCTTCGCACATTGGGCAATAAGGGGAATCATCTTGCTTAAATGTATGTAAATAAGCGCGAAAACAACCATGTCCCGTCAGAAATTGGCATAAATAGAAGTCAATTTCTCCATGTTTCCTATCTAGCCATTTAACTACCAAAGATACTAACCGATGTGTCCACCGACCTTTTCCCGAGCTGTCCCAACGCTGCTGCTACATGTTAACGGTCTCTGCGCGAGCCACAATACGATTTCCTCTCTTGCACGGCGAGCATATATTCTTTCACGCTCCTTAGCCAATAAGTCAACTGGAGGCATACCAGCCAGTAGACACACGGCTTCATCTGATACCCTTCTAAATGCACTAACCACCCTCAAAGCGCTTAACCTATAAACAGATGCCACCGGTTGCTTGTATGTACTTCTCTCCATAGCACTGGCCCAGATTGGTGCTCCATTCATCAAAATAGACGTCACCACACTACTCAGTAACAGTTTACGGCTCTGTGCCCCCCCCCCTGCGTTTGGCATAATTCGCATTAAAGCCCCGTTCACTTTTCCAGCTTTTTCCCCAACAGTATCCAAATGCGATTTAAAGGATATTCTAGCATCAATTATTACTCCCAGATAATTAATAAATTGTTTTGACTGAATCAGTTGACCACCAACTTCCACCGTCATGAATTCCAACCTTTTCCTACTGGTGATTAGCACTGCTTCTGTTTTGTGCTCCGCCAACTGTAAACCCACAGATGATAACCAATCCTGAATTATTCTTATACTCCAATTGCAGATTTCTTCCACCTCTTCGTTGTACTTTGCAACAACTACGATCGCAACATCATCAGCAAAACCAACCACCATTGCTTCTTCTGGTGTCGGCAGTCTAAAAATATTATCGTACATGGCATTCCACAATGTGGGTGCCAGCACAGACCCCTGTGGTACACCTCCAGAAATGTGATGGTATTTAGTACCTTCATCGGTTTCATACTTCAAAACTCGTTGCCTAAAATAATTAGCCACCATTTTAAGTAAATACAGAGGGACCTCTTTATTGATTAGCGCGTTTAATACGCAATCCCAACTCGCCGAGTTAAATACATTTTTCACATCTAATGTAACTACCGCACAGTACTTTTTAGAACCTCCTTTCAATCTATCACCAGATATTGCCTCTCGCGCCGTATCCACTACGAGTTTAATCGCTTCAATGGTAGAGCGAGCTTTACGGAACCCATATTGGTTCTCCGCCAAGTCCCCTTTGTTTTTAATGGCCTCCTGTAGTATCTCACATATAATTCTCTCAAATAATTTACCTGCAGTATCTAGCAAGCAGATTGGCCGGTAGGAAGATGGATCATCGAGCGCCTTCTTCGCTTTAGGCAATAGTTCCAACCGTTGTAACTTGCACTACTCTGGAAATACTCCTTCCTCCATGCATGAGTTGAATAAGTTTACAAACAACTCTGGGTATGAGTGGGCCGCCGATTTAATTGCAATATTGGGAATTTTATCAGGCCCCGGAGCCTTGTTATTCTTCAATTTTCTAGATGCTTTAAGCACCTCCTGATTGTAATTAATGGGAATATTTCTCCGCCTTCTCTTGTTTTTTTTCAGCACTCGTGGGCACGATGGGCATGGTACTTATGCACTCTTAACCTTTTTCATAACCATTTTATAAGGTCTACCCCAGGGGTCCCGATCAACTTCTTCACACAATTCTTGAAAGCGGGTGACAAGGCATTCTCTACGAAGCTGGGCTATTCCCTCGGTCCACCAGAACTTTTCTTTTTTCCGATTATCCTTCGATTTCCGCGGCATTGCTGCATCACAAGCTCTTGTGATATGATCTACGATTTGATTCACTTTGCTATCCGCAGTTCTGGACAAAGTAATGTCCTCCAGCATATAGACAAATAACTTTTCATCAAACATCGTTTGCTTCCACTTAATAAACTTTTTTGTCGATTCTGAACGGACCTTTCCTGGCCTTCCATCTCTTATTTCACAGCTAATAGCCTGGTGATCACTGTGTGTATATTGTTCACTACCTTCCAACTCACTATTCTATTTAAAAGGCCCTCGCTCACCCATGTGAGATCAATTATCGAGCTAGCGTCACTCCTACGGAAAGTGGATGTACTACCAACATTCAACATCTGGTAGTAGAGAAAATGCTTCCAGTAGCGCTTTATCTATAACATTAGTCTCTCGGCTGCCCCACTCAACAGCCCAAGCATTAAAATCCCCAGCTATCAACAGAGGGTTTCAGTTTCGCGCGTCACTATAACTAATCGATCTAGGAAGATTTTGAATTCATCAAGGGTAGCACTAGGGTGAGCATAACAGCTATAAATGTGAATACCATCGATCTTCACTCTTACAAAGCCAGATTCTCCGCCGCTAGGCTTCTCCAGAAAGGGGCGGTTACCACAAGCCCAAACAGCCGCTTTTTTTGAATAGTCTGATGCTCAAATATTGCTATCGAGATGTTTATATTGTTCGCATACAATATAGCAATCTCAGCGCCTATTTCACGTACAGTTTGCTGCCGAAGGTCTTGTGCAGCTTCATAATGGTTGAGATTTAGTTGGATCAATCTCATTTGACCTCGCATCCTGTCTAGAAATATCCCTTATTTCTATTAGGGTTTCCTGTGACAAGGTTCTAACGTCAGCTTCTTGGAAAATAGCTGTTTGAGGTTGAGGTTGAAACATCTTGTCGTGTATGATGGTAGGCGGGCTAAATCCTCATGAAACGGTAAGATATTGTCATAGTCAGTTTTCTTTAAAATAAAAACCATAAATTTCTTTTGAATGCTTTCAATCCTTTTGATGTGGTTAGCATAATACGGGCTCCAAATTACTGATGCGTATTCAATTTGGGATCTTATATACGCAAAATATAGTGAGAATAAAGTTGACAAATTTGTAAATTCTCCAGTCCAACGCTTAACAAAACCAAACATAGAATTTGCTTTAGCAATGCATTTGTCAATGTGGTTGTTAAAACTCATATTTTCAGCGAATGTGACTCCTAGATCGATTATTTCTTTAACTCTTTCCATTTTCGTATTATTAACGCTGTAAGCAAAGTTAATCGGGTTTCTCTTGCGATGAAAAGACATTACTTTGCATTT